>CALNHX010000277.1:0-388769 GCA_940337035.1 Agriotes lineatus
GAAAGTAACGACTACACAGCGGAAATAAGATCTAGAATTGAAAAAGCACGAAGTAGCTTCAGTAAAATGAAAAGAGTCTTTTGCAGTAAAGATCTGTCCCTGTCACTGAAAATACGACTGGTGAGATGTTATATATTCAGTGTTCTTTTATATGGAGTGGAAGCTTGGACGTTAAACCAGACCGCAATGGATAAACTTGACTCTTTCGAAATGTGGATTTATAGAAGAATTTTGAAAATATCTTGGATGGACAGAATCACTAACGTCGAAGTATTACGAAGAATGGGAAAAGAGAAAGAAATATTAAATAGTGTCAAGGAGAGGAAGCTTCAATATCTGGGCCACATAATACGTGGAGAAAGATACAGCATACTACAACTTGTAATACAGGGAAAGATTGCTGGTAGGAGAAGTGTTGGCAGAAGAAGAATATCTTGGCTGCGCAATCTGAGAGAATGGTTTGAATGCAGTTCCAGTCAATTATTCAGAGCAGCTGCATCTAAAATCCGAATAGCCATTATGATAACCAACCTCTGTAACGGAGACGGTACTTAAAGAAGAAGAGTGCTTTATAATATAGTACCTTAACCCTTAACTGGTAACGTGAAATTTTGTAGCACAACTGGTAACGTGCAGTCTGTGAGACTGGCACACCTTTAAAGCGAAAAAAATTATACTGTTTTAATTATTTGTTTAAATATATATATAGAGGTTTGTTAGGCATATATTTGTTAGTAATAATTTTATTTAAAATAACCGAAAACTTAATGTAAAGAAAAAATAATAAAATAATTTTCAACTTGAACACAAATTGGCAATGTACTTTTTACCAGACCAAGATAACAAAGGAAAACTTTTGATCAAAAATAATTTTATTTATTTTACGATTAATAATAAGCAAAACAATGCATTTGTAAAAAAAACTTAAAGAAATATTGTAATTCACAGGGCCTGCCATGCATACAAGTGGCAAAAAATTCTCACGTAAACCGTCACCTTTGAGGAGAAAAAAATTAAACTGTTTTAATTATTTTTTAAATATATATATAGAGGTTTGTTAGGCATATATGTTTTAGTAATAATTTTATTTAAAATAACCGAAAACTTAATGTAAAGAAAAAATAATAAGATAATTTGCAACTTGAACACAAATTGGTAATGTACTTTTTACCAGACCAAGATAACAAAAAAAAGCTTATTTTATTTATTTTACGATTAATAATAAGTAAAACAATGCATTTGTAAAAAAAAACTTAAAGAAATATTGTAATTCACAGGGCCTGCCATGCCTACCAATGGAAAAAAATTCTCACGTAAACCGTAACGTGCCGTCACACAGACTGTACTGAACTAAAAATAAAACACATCTCCAGCGTTAGTTACTCAAATTTACCAATAATTGTGCGATAGGTGGGGTACCAAGAGGAGAAAGATTAGATCAGATCATTTGCCGAAAAGCGGTACTCTTTTGCTGAAAATTTGAGATTAAAATTTGCTTGCAGTCTCACAGACGGCACGTTACCAGTTAAGGGTTAACTATAATGGTACATACATACTACCTATACATATCGGTCAAAATAAAAGTAATAGTATCTACACATAGAGGGTTTGAAAAGTGTACAGAATCTACTAGATGCATGTAGTGCACCCGATTAATAAATTTGTGACATCGTGACACACGAATCTGACTAGCAAACACGCAATTTAGCACATTCTAGGTTATAGAAATACCGCAGTTACTTACGTTATGAGATTATTTACTCAAATTAGAGTACCGATACATCATCTGACTAACGATTGCAAATGCCGAATATCAAAAACTGTATTAAAATACCGATTATAAGAAGTAGATAAACTCACCATAAACTCCAGCATCAAACAAAGTTGCAATATTAAATGACAGCAGCAGGGTTGCCAGACGTTGCAAAAGTTTTTCACCACTTTTCTTGGCAGCTACAAGTGCTGGTGAAGACTATGATACCATTGAAACCAAAGTTTGTTGAAGTGGGTAATTTTTCATCTGCTTCACATGTTTCTTGCTTTTCGTGTGTTTTAACAATTCTGCTTTTCCACACACTTAATCCTGAGCACAAAATTTACAAAGTGTGTAACCCCCTTTTTAGTTGGATGTAACCACAACTTAAATTGATCTTGTTGTTCCCACGCACACTGATATTTATGCATAAATTTTCCTTTTTCATTTTTCTCTTTTTACTTTCTCGCATAGAGAAAGTATTGTAATCGTCAAAAAAATCGACTTCGAGATTTTGACGAATCTTGACGTTTTAGACCTCCTAGAGTCCGAAAAATCCATTTTTCGAATTATGTCTGTGTGTGTGTATGTGTGTGCGTGTGTGTGTGTGTGTGTGTGAACACGATAACTTAAAAACGAAATAAGCTAGACCCTTGAAATTATGTACATAGTCATTATTCAAAATTTGTAGATTCCAGACCAATTTTGAGTGAAATCGGTTAACCGGAAGTGGCACTTTACCTAAACAGGTAGCGGTACCTTTTCAAGTAAAGTACCAGTTTGCTTCGAGATATTTGAACAAAATTTTGTACATACATTTCTTATGTAGAAAAACTACCAGATATTACATTTCAGCATGATCGGTTAACCGAAAGTGGCACTTTACCTAAACAGGTAGCGGTACCTATTCAAGTAAAGTACCAGTTTGCTTCAAGGTATTTGCACGAAATTTTGCACATATATTTATTATTGAGAAAAACTCCCAAATATAAAATTTCAGTATGATAGGTTAACCTAAAGCGGCACTTTACCTAAACAGGTAGTGGTTACCTGAAAATGTAATTTTATCGCTGTATGTATATACGTTGCAATAAACTTTTCAAATTTGCTAGAAAACAATTAATTGGTAAAATCTTCTGTGAAAACACCAATAGTTATCAGTACCAAGGCGAATGCGAGAAAGTCTAGGGGAGCACACTCCCGATTTTTGTGTTTTATTATGTTCATATTCCGAATCTGATTTAGATCCTGAATCATGCATTTTTACATAGAATTTAAGAGTATCTACACAGAGTAGAGAAATTCACTCACATCACAAAAACGCGAAGCGACCGGTTATGAATTTTAGAAGTGCGTTCAGTAAGCAGTGAGTAAGTAGTCTATTTAATTTTAATAATGAGGATATGCTAAATGCAAATACGACAGCTAGTGTTATATAAACTACAATTTGGTAGGGTATTCCCTGAATTGGTGCACATCGGCAGTAAATAATCTCTCACCATTCCATTTAATTATTCAAACCATGCCCAAAGAATAAACAAACCTTGAATAAATTGCTTCCAGTAGGTATAAACATTCTTTCATATTATATTTCAGCAACTATTTTCAAATAATGCTGCGATCGCATATTTGCAACATTGACCTTACTGTGTCGGAATACGAAAATTAAATAATGCTGGTATTATCAATTTTCACCACTTTTCCCTATATTTTACTGTAAAATCACCAGTTCACCACTGGGTCAACATTTATCTATTTTCAACACAATTGGTGAAATTTCACCACTAATGGCAACCCTGGAAAGCAGCCGTTAATAACTACACCGTGCCGACCAGTGTCGCCAACTATAGATACTTTCAATCATATATTTAATACTAACTATATTGCTAGTAGGGCCTGGAAACGTCCGAAAACATTACGTCTCACTTAGGGTATAACGCGTCTCGTGCGCATGCGTGATAATTCGAACTCGCCTCATATATGTCCCGCCTTTAGCAGCGAATTTTAAATTTGACCGTGAGGTGAGGTTCACTCAAGGTTTGAGGTTCACTGCCCCGCACCTCAGACGACGCGCTTGCGCACAGCTAACCATATACATTAAAGAGATGTTAAAGAGTTGGTTGTTTGTCTCACTTCCTTCGTGAGTTTCCCACTCATAGCCGCTAGCAATATAGTAAGTATTACATATATGCTTTCAATGCACTAAATAGAACGTAAAAATCCACCAGAAATGCACCAAAACAGTGGCGTAGTCCGAATTTGAGGAGTTCAAAAGCAATATCGAACAATTACATTTTTGTTGTATAAAGATGCCTGTTGAATTATAACTTTTAATATTTTAATATTCAGTATAAAAGTAATAAATATATAATAAACATTAACTTAGTATAACTTAATCACATTTTAAAAAATCAAAAACTGCACATTGCTGACTCCCAATTGGATAGTTAACATATTTTTAATCACAAGATAAAGTAAATCTTTCTCATCTTAACCAACAAAATAGGAACTCCCAAAAACTATTATTTATTTTAATTTATTCAAGATAGATATTCAATGTGTCATTGTGCCAGAGCGCACCATTTTTCATATTTAAACTATAGTCAAAAATAAATAAATTAGACTTTTGCTCTAGACCTGCTTAGTTTAATTTGTTCATTTCTATTTCAATACTGGTACGATTTGGTTTTCTAGTGTGCTTCCTACCCAATACAATGGAAATTATAATGAATTTATGGCATTTACAGAGTGGTTAAAAACGAGCTACATCTAGTTGGCTGTGAATTTCCCATAATGCAATCTAAAATTTTACTTGATATTGGCAAGACTGTATGTCTACGTCAAATTCGAGGTTACCAGGTTAGGTTTTGCGTCAGTTTTGACACAAAATGACAGAAAACATAACCTGATAACCTCTAATTTGACATAGACGTAAAGTCTTGCCAATTTCAAGTAAAATTCTAGATTGCATTATGGGAAATTCACAGCCAAGTAGATGTAGCTCTTTTTTAACCACTCTGTACTTATTAGCACAAACAATTTGATAATTGTTCATTCCAGTGTCATTTAAATATAGGCTAGTGGTATATGTTATTATTTAGAAAAATCACGTCAAACATGACTTGCTACTTGCTATGAATATGCAACGAAACGGGTGTCTTAAAATGAATTACATCTAGTATGCTTTGAATTTCCCATAATGCAATCTAAAATTTTACTGGACATTGGCAAGACTGTAAGTCTATGTCAAATTCGATGTTAGCAGGTTATGTTTTAATTCAATTTGTGTCAATTCTGAAGCAAAACCTAACCTGCTAACCTCGAATTTGACATAGACGTACAGTCTTGCCAATGTCCAGTAAAATTTTAGATTGCATTATGGGAAATTCAAAACATACTAGATGTAATTCATTTTAAGACACCCGGGGCCGGTTGCAGAAAGCAATGTTAAGTCTGGTGTTAGCTAACATCGCGTCAAAGTGAACAAAATCGCATCAAATTTTGTTTACTAATGTATTAGTTACCATAAGCATTTGAGATTTGATTCGTTTTTGTCCACTTTGACGTCGCGTTAGCTAACACCAAACTTAACATTGCTTTCTGCAACCGGCCCCCGGTATTAAAAACAGTTTGAATTAGAAAGTTGTAGGCTTGATATTTATACAGAGTGGTTAAAAAAGAGCTATATCTAGTTGGCTGTGAATTTCCCATAATGCAATCTAAAATTTTACTTGACATTGGCAAGACTGTACGTCTATGTCAAATTAGAGGTTAGCAGGTTATGTTTTGTGTTATTTTGTGTCAAAACTGACACAAAATAGGTTAGGACCTGGTAACCTCGAATTTGACGTAGACATACAGTCTTGCCAATATCAAGTAAAATTTTAGATTGCATTATGGGAAATTCACAGCCAACTAGATGTAGCTCTTTTTTAACCACCCTGTATATTAAGGCTACGAAACTGACATCGTAATACGGAAAAATTGCACCAGAAAACATCAAAACGCATATTTTTGCACCTATACTTTTAAAAAATTTCCGGAGGAGGACCCCCGGGCCCCCTTTTCCTGGGGGATATTTCATACCCCCCAGACCCCCCGGAAGTCTAGCGTTTCCCCACTGGCAAATTTGCCACTACACCACTGACTCCATCTATACCATCGACATATAGAAATGGACCGCTAATGGACGACTGCGCAACTCTTTGTGTTAGAAAGAGAAAGAGAACTATCTTTTCTTTTCCTGCCGGCCTCCTATTGGCCGACAGAAAATGTTCCTTTTCCTGCCGGCCTTCTATTGGCCGACAGAAAATGACGTCACAGCGACAGGGCGGTCGCGCCGTATGCTACTGAGCGCCAACACGGACAGAGCGTTCTCAAGTCATATGCGTTCTCTTTCTATTCCGTTTGGCTCGCGCAGCTCTGACTAGCGGTCCATTTCTATATATGACGATGATCTATACATATAAAGTAGGTCTTTCACACTAGAGTAGACCAAGAAAGTGAGTTAAAGTCAACTAAATTAATATGGCGACGTCATGAAATTGTTTACCGTATCGATGTAGTTATTAGGTAGTTATCACGGGCTTTTTAATACAGTGGTTGATATTGGGCATTCGCGAAAGTTAAAACGTAATATATTTATTATTTACCTATTGATAATGAGATGATCGAAGTGTGTGAGTAGAAATATTCAGACTTTGGGATATGTTTGTATTATAATGTAAAATACTTCTCATTTACCAGCGGTGTGTCTGGTATGGTATGTATCATATACAGGGCCGGTTGCAGAAAGCAATGTTAAGTCTGGTGTTAGCTAACGCGACGTCAAAGTGAACATAAACGAATCAAATCTCAAATGCTTATGGTAACTAATACATTAGTAAACAAAATTTGATGCGATTTTGTTCACTTTGACGCGACGTTAGCTAACATCAGACTTAACATTGCTTTCTGCAACCGGCCCACAGTGTGTCTGACTGTCTGATGGGATACGCAACATAGAGAAACGTTAGTGGTAAACGTTAGTAGCAGTGATTTGTCATATCTGGCTCTGCACGTATAAAATATTCATGTAACAGTTAATATCTATTATTTATCGATTCCTCAATTTTGGCTGTCTTCTAATTCATAAATCGTTTTCCCATTTAATATAGCTTTATAAGAAAACTTAACAAACTGCTCAATGTTGCTTTCGGCATCGTCAGATGGGCTGTATAACAGGACTAACAATATTTATAAATATGTAATAATATTTCAGTAAGTAATTGCCCAAGAATTGTAATATGCAATTTCTCTTATTTCAGAACCTCGACAAAACTTCAAGTGCATCGTTTGATGTAATAACAACAAGATGTCTTTTCTGATTCAGTAGATTTGCACCACAGGCTTCAGGTATAAATTTAAACAATTCTCACTTAAAATTGGAAAAGACTGTTAGCATTCATAAACAACTAAACACACTCAAAAATAATCCGCGAGGGAAACTAGAATACTAATTTTTGTATTAAGTGCGCGAAATGAGTGTTTTTTTTATGGCACGTGAGAATATCAATTTTCGCTGAGACCGTTAGGTCTAGGCAGAAAAGTAATTCAAACGCGCAATAAAAACACGAATTTTGCCATGAAATACAAACAACGTTTTTTCTACAGCCATCAAAAAAAAGAATAAAAGAATAATTATTGATTTTGTTTATGTAAATTCTAGAAATAAAATATGAACATTAATTTGCTAACATAATATGTAGTCACCTAATGTGTTGTAACTAAGAAAATGGTGTAATTATTGTTTGTTTAACCGTTTTTTCACTGCTAGCTGTGAAGAAATATTATTTTTTCACGTGTTTAAAAAAGTTAAACTTCGCCTATCTATAGCGATGCATAAAAGTCACGTTTTTGTTTGACGGCTGTAGAAAAAAGTTATTTACCTATCAAACAAAAGTCCTGTGATTTTTCAATATAGTCTCCCCTCAAATCAACACTCTTTCGCCGTTTGTCCAGTCAAGAATTTATACTAGTATATAAAAAATAATTTATTTTAGTCTCAAAATAGTCCTCAACAGCGTAAAACGGCATGCTCTGAGATTTTTATTTAGATTTCTAAACAGATACATTTCTGATGGCCCCAGATCCGGACTGTAAGGTGGATGTTTTAACTCAATAAAGCAATATTCCTTGAGAATAGGGTTGATTTTCACAGTTTTATGGGCAGTTGCATTGCATTGTCATGAAGAAGCAGCACTTTGTCCTATTGTGATGTTTCTTTTGACATGCACGCATCATTTTGAGAGTATTACTGTAAGTCGCTGTATTAATTGTAGAGCCTTCAGCCATTTATTCAATCAAAATAATTTCTCGCCTGCCTAGAAAATGGTTGCCATGGGTTTTCCAGCTAAAGATTGGGCTTTCTTTGTGGCAGAAGACTATGAACCCATTGCATGGTCTCAGTCTTGGGGTCCCCATGATGTACACAAGTCTTATGCCCAGTTACTAACCGTATTAGAAAGTTTGGATCAGCTGTTCTAAATACTCCAAATTGTTTTAACAAATTTGCTGTCTACGCAACTTTTGTTCGGGAGACAACAATCTGGAAATCCATCTTGCTGAAACTTTACCCATGTCCTATTATAGCAATTGTGGAGATTTTTAAGCGACGATTCTTAACAACCAAAGGCTTCCACACTTCAATATTATTTATTCCACTTCTAGGATCATTTTCAATGGATTCTCATTCCTAATGAAACGGTTTTGACCAAAATTTAATTGTCAACTACTATGGTGCATCGTCTCCTTACACAGCAATTATTTGCCTAATTGTTTTCTGATTGTTGCATTTTTGTGAGACACTTTATTACACTTCTATGTAGTGTTGTGCCTTTGACCGGTCAACAACTTTTTGGTCAATTGACCGGTCAATTGACCGGTCAATTGACCAGCCAATTGACCGCTCATTTGACCATTTTAATTTTTTTAATTAACCTCTTTTTAATCAATTGTATTGATAGTTCTGTAAGTAAAGCACAACTGAAACTGAAGACTCCAATGCTGAATTTACAATTTGCACAAAGCGGTACTTCCCCAAGAAACATTGGTCGCTGTATGAATCCGCTCCCTAAATATGTAAATCCCCTGCATG
This sequence comes from Agriotes lineatus, assembly GCA_940337035.1. Classification (NCBI taxonomy): domain Eukaryota; kingdom Metazoa; phylum Arthropoda; class Insecta; order Coleoptera; family Elateridae; genus Agriotes; species Agriotes lineatus. The sequence continues at coordinate 8,889 of CALNHX010000277.1, forward strand.
TTTGCAATTTCAGTAAATGTTTGATTAGTTACAGGCTTACAGCCAATAATAAAGACCTTCTACAAAAAAAACCGTTGATTGATAGTGTAATTTAATATAAGCAATTTTAAGGCTAAAAGAGCATTTGACAGTGAATTTGACCACACAGTTTTTGACCGTGGTCAAATTGACCGGTCAATTGACCGGTCAATTGACCAAGGCACAACACTACTTCTATGCATGAATTTCACTAGACTCATTTTCAATTAGATACAAGACTCCAGAAAATAATTAGTAACGAATAAAACTACATCAAATTTGGCATGTAATTATGAGAGACTTGGTGTTATTTGACATTAAAAGCTGAAGTACATCAATTGTTTCTGTCGTTGCTAGGTAGATAATTTTTCTAGTTTTTCTTGTAGCAGAAATCAACAGCAACTTTTATGTTAATATTGTCTTTTCTAAAGTCGATTAAATCATTTAATTGTAATTTTTAAAATAACTGATTAATTAGGTACTTAGATAATAATTAATTTACCTTTTCAACTATTGGCAAATTATTGTATTAGATTCACCCCAAAAATTCGAAATTGAGTTTTCAACAGATCTTCACGTTTTAGAGTCCCCTGAACCCAAAAAACATGTTTTTGTTCATTGGTCTGTCTGTGTGTCCGGCCGTCTGTCTGTCTGTGAACAGCAGATCTCAAAACACAAAAAGAGGTATCACGTTGAAACTTCATATATAAGTTTTGTGTACTATGTAGTTGAGACAGCAAGCTTTTGAAGAAAATTGCAAGTAGGTGTTCACTCTTGTGATTTTTCAGTTTTTTTCGATTTTTTCAAAAACGGCTCTTAACGATTTTTTTCAAACTTTACATTTTTATTAAATTTTAATGTGTATTGATGTGAGATAGGTGATTTTCCAGTTGAATACTTCTAAAGTGGGTTTCTTTTGTTTTTTTTCTATTTTTTTATTAACTCCTATTTTAAATAGAACACCCGGTATATTACTACATTTTTGAATTCAGCTTAAAATTTTAGAGAAAATTTGTCTCTTCAACTAACGCTCTATTTTGTACCGTTTTTGTAGAATTTGTAATTTTTGAAAATTTTTGACAAATGCTTAAAAATTAAAAATATAATTTTTGTTTAATTATAAGATCACTGTAAAAGGAAGTTGTGTGAGTGTATCTCACCAGATTTTTATATACATATTGCAATGGTATTTAGCCCTCCACTCAGCTCTGGTGGCAGTGCAAGAAAATTAAGAATCAAGTCACAAAAGCACGGAGTTGGGGTAATGCATACAACTGAGAAATTTCACATAATTTGTCAAATCGTAATCACACTGGCAAAAATGGCCAATAACATTGAATGTATTTGAATGAGCAGACAGGTATTAAAACTCAATTTTCATGTATTGGAGTCAGTAATATAATTTAAACACAATATAAAAGGTTTGGGCAAAGTAGAAGCCGAACCTAAATTTAATAAAACTGGCACAGAAAGTTCAAAATATGCACAGCTTAAAATGAAGCGTAGAAACTAAAATAATTAGAAAATGGACATTTCATGAGCATTTTAAGATAAAGGTAAGGAAAAGGATGATCAGAGAAGGATAATGCAAAGAGCATAGAAAATCCAGGCAAATCAAATATTACATGCAGCAACAAGACTTGGAAATTTGAAGAAAATCATACAGTGGCAGGAAAATTGCTTAAATTCAGACAGCAGGATATGAAACAATATTGGTGTTTAAAAACGAATCAGTGTAGTGACAAATTAAGTGTAATAAAATGAATTGAGTGGCGCTTTAAGACTATGAAAAATCAGATATTCAAAGGACAATTTAAGATTTATAATATTGTAAATAATATAGCATAAGGCCAATTTGAATTTATAAGTAGCATCATTGAACTTAGTTCATTTCCTATTTTAAAATATTAGATGGTGTTTTGTTAATAACGACCGAAGGCAGCCAACAATTAAATAAATTTTGTAAATGACAGATTGAGTTTTACTCCTACTTTAATTAAGGAATTTTAATATTTACCATTTTCTTACAATTAAATAAAGTGTACCATCAGATTCAGAAGTTTGTGGTGCATCTACACAAATGAAGGTGGCAAAATCGCAAGCATAAAGTTATTTTCTCTTCGGCTACCACTTCGACAAGAACGGGCCCCGATTGCAGTTCCCGCAGCAGCAGTTTACAGCTTTGTGGGGAGTCCTGAGCCTACAAGGGTGTTCCAGCAGCTCCACCCAAGAGGTACCAGCACGCAACAGCAGTTTAAGCATCCCGGGGGCGCAGATTCCAGCGAGGCGCTTCATAGAGGGCTTCCGAGACCAGCTCCGAACCTGCAAATTTGAGGTTAGTGTATTTGAACCAATTAATCGGCGCTAGAGGGTTGGAACGTGTAAGCATACCTAGAACACGAGCTGCAGAACCAGATTCCCATTGAATTTCGCATCCATGAGCAGTCAGATTTGCAGAAATTGTAATTTAAGATGCCATTTGGAGGTTAAGAATAACAAAAGCCGAGTCGGCGTCCTTTTAGAATGAGCCAATGGATGTTTAGCCTGAAAAACAGATGAACTTAGTGACTCCGATTGAAGGCGCAATTATTTTAAAACTTACCTGATAAATTTGTTCATTAAATTCCTTTGATAAATCATTTCATACGCGAACTGACAGCGTATTTTGAATTATTTGGGCCAGAATATTTGACAGAATAGTAGCACCTGCGCAGTGCGTTTCAAAAATAAGTTCAAGTTCATATTTGCAGTGGCGTACAGTTCAACTTTTAAAATTGACAAATTAGGAACCCAAGACCCGAGATTTGAGTTTCATGTTTTAATTGAGCTAGCGTATTATTCGTTATCAGATGGATGTATTATAAATAAAGGGCGAACTACCGTAAATAACATTCTCGATTGGCAAACCCAGAAATAAATAATTAATCAGTCAAAATTTGATTGCAACAAGATTTAAAAAAATATTTGTGTGGTGGACTTTATTTATTTATCATATTTATTATTACATAATACCTTTATATTAAAGTCACTGCAATATATAGAGAGGGTTCGGAAACTAACTGTCATTATAACTAGCACTTTTTGGTTTGTTATTTTGGCTCTAGTGCAAACTTGACTCTTGAACATTTTTTGTAACTTTCGGTCGCCACACATAAGCGTCACGGAGAATTTATAACAGTTCTCCAAGTTATACATTCAACGGAAGTGCATAAGTAATTGCTCTCTATGAGTTAACTAATATGTATCAGCGTACATACATCAAACAAGTAGAGACACTCATGCCAAATGTTCAAATCTGTCTAGAGTGTCTGGGACAGTGCCTTAGGGGGTATTTCTAAGCTTGACTATCAGATGGCAGCACAAAGTGAGACCAGGGCCGTCCTTATATCTTCTTTATTTATAAATCAATTTGGATAAAATTGTACGCGAAGATACTATAGATAATTTCTGATTAGCAGATAGATGTATTCAAAATGGCCGACTTTCGGTTTCACCGGAAACGATACCAACTTTGATTTTGTAAATGGATCACCCTGTATATTTTATGTTTTTCGGAATCTACAAGTCAAATTACATACCGGGTGTCCATTCTCAAAGTCGAACATAGGCAATTAACATTAGTGCATTCACTCGTTCTTCATTGAAATAATTCATTTTTATGTAGAAAATTTTAACAGACGTTGACAGAAAATACCTGATTTACGACAACTAATTACCAATTTTTTTGACAAATGCTATCGAACTTGAAAAGCAAGGCATGTCATATTTAAAAATTCCCTAGTTTGAAATTAGTATTTTAAAATAAAAATCGCATCTTGAATATTATTATTGGTATCATTTGATGCGTAATAATTTTATCTTTCCATTGATACCATTACCTTCCCTGTAAGTTGAATTGGCGAGCAGGAATCGGCAAAAACGTCCAATACAATGTTAATCCCCTATGTTCGACTTTGAGAACGGACACCCGGTATACCAGTCTCACCAAATTTTCATTATTTCAAACAGAAAAATATTTTTTTCAACTTTTATTTTTTACGGGCTGTGACTTGAAAAAATATGTTCAATTGACTCTAACAGCTAATAATAATAGCTATTTTATCAATGAAGTCAATAAGAACAAAATTTGCTAAACACGGTTTTTAAGAAAAAGTTCCTTTTTTAAATGGCACCTACTAAGGGACATCGTGCCATTAAACAGCAAATTTAATTATCAATCTAACGATATGCATTATGGACTACTTTATCTTTATTTAAAATTGAAGAATAATTAATTTTTTTTTTAATATTTCTCTGTAATACCTAAGCAAATCGGCAACACTGTTGTATATAATTTGAGTCGTAGACTGCAAAAAACATAAAATATATAGGGTGATCCATTTAAAAAATCAAAGTTAGTGTTATTTCCGGTGAAACCGGAAGTCGGCTGTTTTGATTATACTTGTATGTCAATCCGAAATTATGTCTAGTATTCTTGTATCAAATTTCATCCAAATGCATTCATAAGTAACGGAGAAAGAGGCATGACCCTGGTCACTTGGGCAGAAAGAGAGAGACTTTGACAATTAGTTTCTGAACCCTAACAAAATAATCAAGCACATCTAGGAACTGTAGATTGTGGAAGCCATTGAAAACAATAAAACTTTCCTACTCTGTAGCATGCTTTTTGTTAACATACGACCGCGTGGCGCAGTGGTAGAGCATCAGGCTTGCACTAAGCAAGTCCTCGGTTCGAATCCATGGATAGGCGGAAGTTTTCCGCAGTCCATTGGATCGGTATCGGGCCCGGTCACCATTCGCCGTTGGGATAGAATTAACGGCGCTCTTCCCGGAAGACTGGTCTATGGGAAAGAGTAACCTGACCACACACAACACATGCTACATACAATATACACATGATATGGTATCATATATATCATACAGTTGGCGGCCGAACATCTCGGGTCGCAGACCCGGGACTCCCGGCCAAAACAAGCCATACGCTAAATAAATGTTAACATAAAATTGCCAAATTTTTTGAAGTTTAAAATTCGTTTTTGACACTCGTTTAACTTTAATATTACCTAGCAATTTAATCTATACATTTGGTTTAAATTACATATTTTGTAGCCTATTAGACTGCGTTAAAGTCACACGAACTAATAGTACAGTTAATTGTATAGTATGATAAAAAATTATTTTCATCTAGTATGGCCACGGAATACTTCCTAATTTATGAATGCAACTAGAACTCACATAAAAATCAAATGCCAAGTTTGACATTTAAGTTGCATTCATAAATTAGGAAGTATTCCATGGCCATACTAGATGAAAATAATTTTTGATTATATTTTAGTTCAAATGTAGATTTGTTTCTGCGATCAATTTTATTTTTCATTGCCCCTGTATTTACTTCCTCCTTTTGTGTTTACTCAACTGCTTGAAACTCATAATCTCGACAATCTTTATAACCAGTGCTGCAGTCCTATTTAAAAAAGTGGATATACTCTCAAAACACAATATTTTCTAACTTTAACCTCATTTCAAGACTACCAAAAAACCAGTAACAAAGTAATTAATTATAGTTACTTACCCTCAGTGGTCGGAATGTACCGGAACGGCGTTCCGGTTCGTGAAATATTATCAAGAGTCGTTCCGTCTCATGGAATTTCATCAAAAACCGTTCCTTTTCGTGGAAAATTTACCAAAAAAAAAAACATTCTGTTTATTATTACACCCACGTTTATTCTTTGCGCGCCATGTGAATCGAAATCACATGTGAAACCCATTAATGATGACAACCCACCATACGGCAATAGCTACAAAATGTCCAAAAGCGTGTTACTTGGTATTTTGGTAGTCATTACTCATTATTCTCCATCCTCCATTACCTATTTTGTTCATTCTGCGTATGCCATAAACAGCAGAAAGAGAGCACAAAAAGGAGACTCGGTACCAAGAAATTTGGGATCCTTTTTAACTCTAACCAATGTTTATATTTTTATTATTATCAATATTATTATTAATTTCCTATAATGTATTATATGTTCTGTTACTTTACAATATTTAGCGTTTTGAATTTTGTTGAATTATTTTAATTTTATTGCCTATTTTTGAGTTATTCTAGAAGGAAATGAATAAACTTTATTTTGTTGTATTTATACCGATCTTGTTTTTTTGTAATTAGGGTCTTTTCACTTTGAAATGAAATATTAAATTAAACTGGTTTGTGTCGACTATTGACGGAACCCCCCCCCCCCCCCGACTGCGTTCCGGTTCGTCAAAGTTTACATTCCGACCACTGCTTACCCTATAAACTTTAATATTTGAAGCTTGCTAGTCGTTTTAGCAATGATTTTTATTAATAATGCAGATGTAATTAAATAAAATTCTTAGAGACATTTTTTATTCAAACCAATTGTGATAAATATAATAATAATAATAATAAATAAATCTTTATTTTTGACCTTACCCTTAGTAATAAAATGAAACTTAATATTTTTAAACCCAACCTAACAATATATAATACAATTTATTTATAATATTGAACAATACGTGTTAAATGTCAGTTTTCTAATTAACTAAGTATTTAAATTCCACATCACATATTATGACTACATATTGCATATTTTTTACACATTACATATTGGTGTAGATTTTAGTTTTGACTGTCTGGATAAAAGTTGTTTTATTATTAATTTGTTTAATGTCTGTAGGTAGTTTGTTGTATATTTGTAGACTTCTGTATAGGGGTGAATCTTGTGTTTATTATTACATTTACTAATCATAATTACATTAGAGCCCACAACTCTTTTATTGGGTTGTCGTCTCCTTTCTTGCCGCAGGTCTTTCTGGATTGGTTATCATTAGCATTTCTGTGGTTTTTGAGTAACCATGATTTAACATATTTTTCGGGTTGGAATGCACTGAAAGGTGGCCCATTAATTTTTAATGTCATCAGGTTACTTATGTTTTGAACCAATATTGTGGGGGAGCCTTCTCAGTTTTCCGTTATTTGGAAAATTCCTGATTGCCAGCTCGCCTTGGAATTTAATGGACTGTATGGATTTATTTCTTCACTGAATTATACACTCGTTGAAAGCAAAGTAGGTAATTTATTTGCTATAAATTTACACGAACAGTTTAACATTTAAACATGTGAACAATAATTACTTTCGCAGAGCGGACCTGTTCGCATGCTGCCACGTTGACAGATGGAACGTAAGTCAGTTTTTAGAAGCGGAAGACCGCCCGGCAGTCTACTGCGCACAGTATGAATTCAGAATGCAAGCGAGGCGGCAAAAGTTTATAAAGTCCTTAACATACCGCCCGCCTTGGAAAGGGTAACCTTTCAAATAAAACAGTACAGAGTTGACATGTAACAGCTAGAGTAAAATATGCAACATGAACACACATATATACAAAGCATAATAGTACATGGATCTTAATCGAGTACAAGAAAACCCGAACAATGGGGAGCCAAAAGGCCTTACGAACACTGCGCTGAACGCTAACGCACTAGTTCACAACACTAGGTAGCGGGCACAATTTGGCGAAGGATCGTTTCACGATTCCTGACACAGTGTTCACTGACGCCACACGCGTAACGCCGTCAAGGCCAGGGTGCAGCTCGGTGACCCGGCCTAACCTCCACTTCAGAGGGGGTAGATTGTCATCCTTGATGAGGACCATGGAACCAGGCTGGAGGTCCGAAAGATGCGTGCGCCATTTGGTGCGCTGTTGGAGTTCCGAGATGTACTCTTTACTCCATCTCTTCCACACATTCTGGTGAAGTTGTTGTATTCTCTGGTATTTAGACAGCCGAGACTCGGCTATCTCAGTAACGTTGGGATCAGGCAGTGACACCAACGGACGACCAATCAGGAAATGAGCAGGAGTCAAAGGCTGAAGGTCGTTTGGATCAGAGGACAAAGGGGACAGGGGTCGGGACTTTAAGGTCGCTTCCACCTGTGCTAACAAAGTGCAAAATTCATCGCAATTTAGACTAGCGTTACCTATAACGCGCCGTATGTGATGTTTGGAGGACTTAATTCCGGCCTCCCACAATCCGCCAAAGTGGGGACTGTGCGCGGGTATAAAATGCCAAGCTACTCCGTCGCTCGCGACTGATTCGGAAATAGAAGGGCCTTGTTCCGCAAGAAAATTGCCTAATTCGGTTAACTCGGAATTAGCGCCTACAAAGTTAGTGCCATTGTCAGAATAGACATGGAGCGGTTTGCCTCGACGAGCCACAAACCGGCGAAAAGCCATTAAGAAGGTTTCAGTAGAAAGATCAGCTACCAATTCAAGGTGCACTGCCTTTGTGACAAAACAATAAGCTGTAACTCGTTGTAAGCGAGCGAAGCTTGAATACTGATTGAACGGAAATGGTTCAACAGAGGTTACAGGAAGACTCTGAACTTCTTTTTTGAATTCTGGAAGCTCAGCACGAACATGTTTGGAAGCAGGCCAAGATGCCTCGCCTTTGCTTAGCCAGGTGGGACCATGCCACCAAAGGCTTAACAGACCCAGCGGGTCAAATATCTGCGATCTTTCAGACAAGATGCTACGCTTGGTAGCCTTACTACTTGTAGAATTTGAAATATGGGATATTTCAGACAAGCTGCTACGATTGGTAGCCTTACCACTTGTAGAATCTGAAATATTGAACATGGAAGTAGGCCAAGATGCCTCACCTTCGCTTAGCCAGGTGGGACCGTGCCACCAAAGGCTTGACAGACCCAGCGGGTCAACTATCTGGGAAATTTCAGACAAGCTGCTACGATTGGTAGCCTTACTACTTGTAGAATCTGAAATCTGGGATATTTCAGACAAGCTGCTACGATTGGTAGCCTTACCACTTGTAGAATCTGAAATATTGAACATGGAAGTAGGCCAAGATGCCTCACTTTCGCTTAGCCAGGTGGGACCGTGCCACCAAAGGCTTGACAGACACAGCGGGTCAACTATCTGGGAAATTTCAGACAAGCTGCTACGATTGGTAGCCTTACTACTTGTAGAATCTGAAATCTGGGATATTTCAGGCAAGATGCTACGCGTGGTAGCCTTACTACTTGCAGAATCTGAAATCTGGGATATTTCAGGCAAGATGCTACGCGTGGTAGCCTTACTACTTGCAGAATCTGAAATATTCTCTACTGATAGAATCTTTTCTGAGCGATTTGCAATGAATCACCCATTGAGAAGTAGCTTTACTTAAGCCAGAAACAGTAACGTTGACTTCGCGAGTTGGAAGCTTCAACCTTTTACACAAATCTGAACGTATGAAGTTCGATTGGGAACCGGAATCCAGCAGGATTCGCACAACATGAGGCGTACCATCATCAGCGATGAGTTTAGCGGTAGCCGTAGGTAAGAGTACCTGCAAAGCATTCGAACAGAATGCCGAAATCGATTGATTTAGTTCAACAGGGGTTTCTGCCGACATCGCAGATCCTGGTTGACTAGACGAAGCATTTTGAGGTTTATCCTCATGCAGAAGGGTGTTGTGCCTTGATTTGCACTTTCTACACGTATATTTGGAGCTACAGCGGCTCGAAAGGTGACCCTGAGTTAGGCAATTAAAGCATACGCGGAGCTCTTTTGCCTTTGAATTTCTCTCAAGAGAAGACAGCTTGACAAACTTGTCGCATTTGTACAAGGGATGAGATCCTTTACAAAGTGGACACGAAGGGGTACCTGACACAAATGATTTTGAATGTACCTTGGAAGACTTTTCGGGTACAGGCTTAACATTTTTTACTTCCAGAGTTTCTAGAAGATTTGCTGTGTTTTGCAGAAATTCCTTGAACTCGTCAAGATTAGGCAGATCAGAACTTGACCGGTTTCTAAGGACCTCCCATTCACGGAATGTCGTGGGGTCCAGTTTTTTAGAAACGACATAAATGATAACAACATCAAGAAGCTCGCGTTCAGTAGCTAATGATTTGATTGCTGTATTTCAGATTCTGTATCCTTACTGTTTTCTGAAATTTGTTCATGAACCGCATAATATTCCGATAACAAGGTGGCTGTATCATTCAATCTTTTTTGCAATTGAATAATCTGAGCGCTAGATAAGAATTGATCTTCATCATGAATTTTTTGCAAAGATTGCACGTGATTTGCGAAGCGCGTAAGCTTGCCTTTGATAGAGCCTCGTACTCTTACAAGCGAATCCATAATTGTTGAGATTAAAACAGTTTAACGGATAGAACTAACTTTTCGTACGCCCCTGGTACGGAATTTTGTTTACAACGCAGACAGCGTTGATAACGACGCGAGATTAACTTGGCGCTAACGACGCAAAAAACGGCCCTGTTACAACTCGAGATTAACTTGTGAATGATTCGACTGCAATATAACACATGCAGGGGATATCGCGAACAAACGTAATCTCTTACAAGCGAATCCATAATTGTTGAAATTAAAACAATTTAACAGATAGAACTAACTCTCGTACGCCCCTGGCACGGAATTTTGTTTACAACGCAGACAGCGCTTGATAACGACGCGAGAAACTTGTCGCTAACGATGCAGAAAACGACCCTGGTACAACGCGAGATGATTCACTTGTGACTGATTCGACTGCAGTATGAAACATGCAGGGGATATCGCGAACAAACGTAATAGCTTGGCATTTCACGCAATTAAGTGTTTATATGACTCATAAACCATTTGTTTACGCAATAATACGCAGCTGAAATTATGCACATGCATAACACAGATGATAGAAAACCAAATTCATGCATAGGAATTGCAAAAATAGGAAATTAGGCTTACATTGATATTGGCGTGTGTGCCGCCTTTTTCGTTTCTGTGCTTTGAACTGCCGTCTCGTCTGCAGCTGGCCGCTGGCTCCACACCTGCACGAATTTGGCGCGAGACTTGGCGTTTGGCTATCTCGCTCTCACGTTGCTAGCACCGTCTGCTGTCTTCCTTCCTCTCGTTCCTCTCGTTAGGGACGAATTTAACACGATTGAAAATGCGTGTTGCACTTACTTGCCCTGTTTAGGCTGCTTTTCCGGGCCGATGGACCATGGGGCTCGAAGGAACAATGTGGCTTTTCCGGGTTCTTACTAATCCGGATCGATGGACCAATGTTGGGGAGCCTTCTCAGTTTTCCGTTATTTGGAAAATTCCTGATTGCCAGCTCGCCTTGGAATTTAATGGACTGTATGGATTTATTTCTTCACTGAATTATACACTCGTTGAAAGCAAAGTAGGTAATTTATTTGCTATAAATTTACACGAACAGTTTAACATTTAAACATGTGAACAATAATTACTTTCGCAGAGCGGACCTGTTCGCATGCTGCCACGTTGACAGATGGAACGTAAGTCAGTTTTTAGAAGCGGAAGACCGCCCGGCAGTCTACTGCGCACAGTATGAATTCAGAATGCAAGAGAGGCGGCAAAAGTTTATAAAGTGCCTCGCCTTTGCTTAGCCAGGTGGGACCATGCCACCAAAGGCTTAACAGACCCAGCGGGTCAAATATCTGCGATCTTTCAGACAAGATGCTACGCTTGGTAGCCTTACTACTTGTAGAATTTGAAATATGGGATATTTCAGACAAGCTGCTACGATTGGTAGCCTTACCACTTGTAGAATCTGAAATATTGAACATGGAAGTAGGCCAAGATGCCTCACCTTCGCTTAGCCAGGTGGGACCGTGCCACCAAAGGCTTGACAGACCCAGCGGGTCAACTATCTGGGAAATTTCAGACAAGCTGCTACGATTGGTAGCCTTACTACTTGTAGAATCTGAAATCTGGGATATTTCAGACAAGCTGCTACGAACGTAAGTCAGTTTTTAGAAGCGGAAGACCGCCCGGCAGTCTACTGCGCACAGTATGAATTCAGAATGCAAGAGAGGCGGCAAAAGTTTATAAAGTCCTTAACAAATATTGCTGATCGCAGCTTTGTATTTATTAGGTTCATCGTGGAAAATCCTCTTTCGCATTGTGCCGTACTACATGGAAACGTTTTTACCAGTCTTTCCATCTCTTGTAAATCTTCTGGAACATTATTGTTGGAATCGTCAGGATTGACATATTTTCTCATTCCATTAATAGCTTTCCTTGTATCTAAACAAAATCTCGTACATAATCTCTTTATTTCACTCTCACCATATCTGATAGATGGATTATCTGGCCAAGACGACTTTTCTAATACCTGCAAATCCACCAGTATAGAACTTTTGTCACTGGTAAGCCTAGTTTTCGTATTGTCTACTAAACTTTGTAGAAGTAGTAGTAGTAGTATCAGTTTTGGGGAGACTGATGTCTAGCAAGTAGGCCTTTATAGGCCCTTTTTGCCAACCCCATGAACAAGGTCTAGACATGCAGAGTACCGGGTACCTTTGTTCTACTTAGAATTTTGATGAGACTAAGGAGTTCCAACCTTAGCAAGGAATTTTTTACATGCTAGACATCGTAGTAACATGAAACATACGACTTTACATCACTTCCGAATTATGGCATTCTGTAGAGGTTTTCATCCGCATTTTTTTATTTTTAAAAACCTCACGGGGTCGGGGATCAAAATTTGTAGAAACTGCCCGCTATTAATTTCTTGTACACCGCTTGCTCTCAGTTTTACCTTTTGAAATTCTCCAATTGCAATTTCATCTAGTACACTTACAATCATTGAAAATAAACAGGGTTATGCAACACATGTTACAAATTTGAAACAATGTTTTTAGAAGAGTACTATAATTTTCAAAAATTTTATAGAACTGTCAATATATTTTATATTTCTGATCATGTATAGACCATTCAGAAAACGTAAATCAACTAGTGGAATGTTGGTTGCATAGCCCTGTTCATTTTCAATGATTCTTTGTGTACATCAGAGGATTTTTCTCCCGGTTCATTTTTAAAAGATTCCAAAACTCGACTAGTTCGCTTCACATGTTCATCTGCTTTTTTAAGAGTAGTGGATCGTCTTTGTAATTCGAGAGACAGATTAGCCAATTCTTCCAAACAACCATACATAATACCCAAATTCTTCAAAAAACCCGGGCTAGCTAATTTTCCTGCAAGACTTGCAAATTTCGTTCTTGTACGCCCGTCACGGGACACATCCTCTGCAGCAATGCTAAAATGGAGATAAAGTGCAGAAAAGTTTTTCCAAACCGCTTCAATAGTCCTACAACTGCTTGCTACCCAACGTACATCAAATATACGTCTGATTTTAAGAATTTCCACTTCAAGTTATGCTTCTGATTTTTATTTCATTGACTATATAAACTGTATATACAATCTAAAAACGCTTGAAAATGATTTGTTGATGTTACATTTTTTAACGCATCTCCAACAGCTAATTTGAGTCTGTGGCTTATACAGTGCCAACTCAAAACAGATGGAAATATGGAAATAATACGTGAAGCAACACCAGACTTTTTTCCAATCACACACTTGCTCCATCAGACACAAAAGATACCCAGTTATTTGATAAATAATCATTCGTAAACCCATATTTATTCAAAGTTTTAATCAATGATTCTGTGATATGTTCAGCACCTTAGTTGTTCAGTTCCACTAAATCCACAAATATGAAAATTGGCCTAGTTGATAAAAGAAAGCATATATAAACAAGAAGCACACTTTTTCGCCCGATAGTAGAACTGATAATTTGGCTTTTCGATAATGTGTAAAATCATTCTGTTTCTCATTTCTTGCGCAATATGTTCCACAATTTGTGTAGCACTATATCTAGAATGTAACGTAACCCCTAGATCAGCTCCATTGTATTGTTGAAGTTCTATTAAACGATAATGATCGGTGAATGGCCAATCCAACTTCGCTAAATAATACACCGTACGGAAAACTTTCGCAGTTGCTTCATCTGCTTGTTTACATTCTTTTCTTAAAAGTTCCCCGACAACATTTTTTTGAGCCTGTTTTTTAATTTCTGCTACTAGTTTTTAGTTTTACACGTAAATTACTTAACTGAGTGGAACGTTTTTCAGTTGATGATGGTGTAACCTTACCCTCACACCATTCTACGAACAGTGCTAGTCCTTGTTCTTTGAGTGCTCCAAAACCCTACAAAATATAGGCAAACGTTAATTACATTTTTACTACAGACTCAAAAGTAGGGACCGAATCACTCTAAATTAATCTAGGATGAAGTAATGTTTTTTATCTTACAGTAGCGCCTATTACCATACATTATACAACTGTTTTCAGTGACTAAAATGAAGTTTTATTCACAAGTGAGTTTTCATTATTTATACTACTGCATTGTTGGTAGCACCTTCAAGCTATGCCAAATTCGTAATTTTCAGGTTAAGTTTGTGTCAGTCTGTGTCAAATAACAAACAAAACCTAACCTACGAAGCTCGAATTTGACATAGGTAGACTGACAATACACTTCAGTACTGCCAATACACTTCAGTTCTGTCAAACGTATATCACAAATCATAGGCGACTAATTATAAATTTATTTCGCGACATATTCTGACTGCGCAAACTATTTAGGCACAAGAATTGCTACTGTAAGATAAAACGTCGTATATCATACGTGAGCGAAATGCCATTATAAGCTCGTGAGAAATTGTATCGCTCGTGCTGGGGCACTCGCGATTCAAAATTCTCACTCGCAAATAATGATGCATTTCTCTCACTTATAATATAATCTACTATTATCTTACAGTAGCAGCTATTACCATACATTATACAACTGTTTTCAGTGACTAAAATGAAGTTTTAATCACATGTGAGTTTTCATTATTTATACTACTGCATTGTTGGTAGCACTGTCAAGCTATGTCAAATTCGTAATTTTCAGGTTAAGTTTTGCGTCAGTTTGTGTCAAATAACAAACAAAATCTAATCTACGAACCTCGAATTTGACATAGACTGCCAGTACACTTCAGTACTGTCAAACGTATGTCACAAATCATAGGCGACTAATTATAAATTTATTTCGCGACATATTCTGACTGCGCAAACTATTTAGGCATAAGAATTGCTACTGTAAGATAAAACGTATACGACGTATATCAAACGTGAGCGAAATGCCATTATAAGCTCGTGAGAAATTGTATCGCTCGTGCTGGGGCGGGCACTCGCGATTCAAAATTCTCACTCGCAAATAATGATGCATTTCTCTCACTTATAATATAATCTACTATTATTAAATTTTGACAGTTTAAAGTGACATTATTAACTCCATAACAACCTTCATAAACAGTCTATGATTCACAAGTGAAATAAAAGTGTTTTAATTCACTAGACAATTAAAAAAGTTTAATTCGCTAGAGAATTAAAAAAGTTTCAATGAAAAACAACATATTTTTATTATTTCTACAAATATTTACATTCAGTTATTTTTTCTCTTTGTAGTGTGTAATATATGTATAATTACTAAAATTTAGATCAAAACGACGATATATGGGCAAATTTATATCTTAATTTGAATATTTTTATTCAAAATTTCGTCAAAATTGAATAAAAACATATACGCCACGTGAATTAAACATTTATTAACTCAAAGATATGATTTCGTGAATAAACATATGTTTAATTCACTTGGTGTATAATATTTTAACACGCTCGGCTACACTGCTCGCTCTTGAGGGCGTGGCCAGGGTTACAAAGGTGGCTTAATGGCCCCACGTTTCCTCCTAGCTCAGCGGATATGAGTGGGTCGACCAATGGTTGACGAGGCTGGAGAAGGCGATTGCCTATTGGCTAAAGTAATAATGGATGAGTCTGAATACTGTTTTTATTTAGAGTATCCTGTCCGCTCGGGGCACATTACACATAGTTATACAATAATACTACAGGAATAACAAATATTGAGAAATAAGATCCACACGCACTGACGCACCAATACTACACTCAACCATACACACATACGACAATCATTCATACAAAAATATTAGAGGCTTAATACTAAATATAAAATGGTCTCTGGCTCGGAGCTACAGTTCCTAGGGGGGGGGGACACTTGGAACTCACGGCACGCGTTATATTAGTCCACGAAACCGCACTGACTCTCGATTCACAGGGGGGGGGGGGTGACGTCGACGTACTGGTATGCGGCGGGGTTCTCGCACCAGGGGCAACGGCGAGCGAAGGCGCAGGCGGGCGTTCCTCCGTGAATCCTGTCCTTCGATGGCGCGATAGCGATGGTCGGCCTCCAACCTGAGTTCCTCCCACAATCTCTCGAACTCGGCCTTTTCGGTCGGGCTGAGGAAGAAGGCGACTCCCAGGAGCTGGGGGCGGCAGGTGATATGGACTTGGGTTACGCGAAGCGGCGGGCGAGCTTCCGGGGTTGCGGCCTCGTAGGCGGCGCGTCCGGTGGGGGTGTCTCCTGGCTGCGGCGTCCTAGAGCTGCTGCGGAACGGCGTCTCGGTGGGGGCGGCGGCTTGGGCGCTTGGGGAACGGTGGCGTAGCCGAGCTTCGTGGAGGAGGGGGTCCTGTGGGAAACTCGGCGGCGATGGGTCGAATATTCGTTCCAGCAACTCTTGACGACTGTAATCAAACAAATAAGTGTGGGGGTTGGAGGCTAGCTCGTACCTGGGAGGGCGGCGATGCCTTAGGCGGCGGTCTGGCTAACGTAACGTCCGGAATGATCGTCCAGGGCTTACTTTTGCTGCATCCTGGCTGCGCGTGTTCCGTGGCGTGGAGAAGGCGATGCGGCGGGGGCGGCGAGGAGCGCTACGGTCGGGTGCGGCAGGACCTGGAGCACAGCGATGCACAAGCCTGGGGTTGGACGGCGACGTAGGCGGCTCTTCGGGCTCTAGCTGACGTGGGTGCTGGATGCTCCTCCAGGCATAGACAACGAGGATGGTAGGCGTGGGCGGCGGCAACCCGGACACCCTTTAGTGACTGCCATCAGAGATCTAACAATCACCAGGAGTCGCAAGGTCGACTTCTGTGATCAGGGATCGAACAGAAGGTTTGGTGGTTTGTGTACTTCCTAGTGACCGGAAGGCCTAAGCTAGTGAAGTAGGTGGTCTGAGAGCAGGGCTCGATCAGATAATATTTTCGGTCGGGGCAGCTCTTTTTATAAGGATCCGTACTCCCACGGTTTCCTTCGGATGTCGGTTTATTTAGAGTGGGATGAATTACGTTGCTTCTGGGGTGGTTTGTTACTTTATTTATTAATTCCGGGTTTTGTGCATTTATTGTTGCTTGTGGAATTTTTTATGCCATTTTTCAGACAGCTGGTCTTACAGCGCGTCTATTGATACCCCATTTGCCTATATTAGAAGGACTTTATCGCGGCTTTTAATTAATCGCGATGTGTGCTTTCGATTAATCCGCGTATGCTGAATGCGGGTGTTTTTACCTTTAGTTAGCGCTGCGCCCTACTTGGCCTTTTGTCCGGCTGTCGAAAGGTATTATTCCTTTGTAATCCGCTTAGCGGTCGTTGGCCGTTGGCTGCGTTATTTAACTGTTGTTCATTCTGCGTTATTTTCTGGGGTTTTTCCGTAGTTGCTTAGGCGAGCTAGGGTCGAGGAATTTTTATTAGGGGTTTTTGTCGGCGGCTTTGTTTATGGCATGGTTTTGACCACTTCGGGAGCTGTCAGCGTTTATGCTGAAATCGCGGGGCGTTCGCGATTTCTTTTGTTTAAAAATTAAGCGGCGTTGGGACGTGATATTGACGCTAATCTTTCTAGGATGGCGGCTTATCTCCGCCTTCGAGGAGGTTTAGCGTAGGTGAATCATATCAATTTATTAAGGGTAGTATTTAACCGAACACAAAACAAATATTGATTTAATCTCGAAATATTTTTCTTCTGCCACTAAAAATAATATTTAAGCTCCAAGATTTTAGAAATAATTCATAATTGATAACCAAAACATAGATTTTGGTTGCCTATTTACCAGTTTGAGCACTAAATATTTAAATACATGAAATCTGTAGCAAACAGAATATTTAGTACCGGAAAAAATATTTGAGCACCAAAAATGAAATAAAATTAAAAAATATTTCCCACGAATTAAAGATAAAATTAGCTGAAATATATCTTATATCAATAAATAATAAAATTATATACATATTGTATTATTTATGAGATAAATTGATACCGATAATTTTTAGCGATCATTGATTAAGAATTTTGTTTTCGACTTCCTTTTTTTAAAGCTTATTTAATAATATTGGATGTCATGTCAATAATTATTGTTGCAGATCTCTTATTATTTCTGGTACTCTTTTACTAGATTTGGCACTTCTTTAATATTTCTGGTGGTAAGAGCTAGTAAATTTTGGTAAGCTTTTAAAAAATATTTTTTCTGGAGTAATAGCATTATGGTGCTTATATATTATTTTTGGTGCAGAGTATTATTCTGGTGTACGAGAACTAAAATTGTCCCAAAAAGTTGATGCTTGAAAATTTTATGAGAACCTCATTTAAATGATTTTTGTTATTTACGCTATAACATGTACCTATAAGTTTGCTGTTGTTGGAGCTAAACTTAATACTAAATTAGTGAAAATATATCTACCCGCATACTGATTTCTCTACACAAGTTACATCCTAGCTTTCCACCTGCAGCTGTCAACCATGGAGTTTTTGCACTGAAATTGTGCCATTGTTCAGCTGGCCATATCGAGGGGTAACTTGCAACTTCACTTTCACAGTTTGACCTCAACACTACTTCACTTTCTTCGTCTTTTTTCGATCGTGCTGCTTGTTCACTATCATGATTGTCTTTTTCAAAGTCTATCGATGTTTTCCCCACTTTACTTTCTCTTACATTAAAGAAATCCAATAAATTACTTTGACTTTGTCTTTTCATTTTGTTTATCCCGCAAAGTGCGTTCGAAAACCGCTCGTTCCTGCTCGAACTCAAATGACAGACTAAATACTAAATACATTCCACATTTCTTCCTACAGGCGTTCAACGATCCTGTTTATACATAACATGTCAATGTGTGAAATATACGAAAAACGCAGGTGCGCGCCTGTCCGCTAAAAGTCGCTACGTCCAGTTTAAGGGTTCGGTCATTATTCATCCCGTTCAGGCGTGGGACGAATTTGATAATCTGATATTTTCTTTCTGTCGGCAATAGAATAACTTTCTTGGGCTACTAATTAGTCGCCCTCGGAAGTGTACTAAAGTTTCTAGGAAAAAAGAAACGATCGACCCTTCCAGTTTCTGCGGTACAAATACTGCAAAATTTAAGCGTATGCCCTCCGTTTTTAATAAAATAAGTAGTTATATGCATATGCCGTAAGTAAAAAAGTTATTATACGGCGTATACTTCCATATATGCCCGACTACACGACTGTTTATAACCCTTTATCGTGGCGTCATAGTTTCTGGTTAAACGCTTGGTAAGTAAATAATCTAGATGGCATTGGTAATATACCAATAACATTGGTATTTAAAGATATGAGTTTCAAAAATGCATTTACTTCTAAAGTGTATTCACTCGACTCTAACTCACCTTAAAACTGAATACAATCATGTGAGCTAATTTTAATTCGTCTTTGTCCTGTGAGATCTATTTTTAATAAAATAAAATGTTTACTCTTCAATTCTCAATATTACTATATATGTATGCTAAATTCACAATAGGTTAATAACATTCTACTTTTGTTGTAGGTGTGAAGATATAACACTTCCATTGGCTCGCATATTATTAAAAGAAACTGTGACGTTTAAATAAACACAATGGATATCAAACAAGAAACTACGGAAAATAAGCTTTGTAGTTCCACAGTTCCATCGTGCATATCACAGAACATGAATAGCAATGAAAGTTTCGATAAACTATCTATTAAACATGAAGATATAGAATTAGACGATGAAAATTGGGGGAAGCTATCTATTAAACATGAAGACATCGAATTAGATGATGAAAATGATGAAAGTAAAACATTTAACAAAAATAACACCAATATTGCTTGTAGTGAAGAGAAACCTTATAGTTGCTCTGTTTGTGAATACAGAACAGGGAAGAAACGTTATTTAGTTAGACATATTAAAAGGACTCATACTCAAGAAAAGTCGCATATTTGCTCTGTTTGTGAATACAGAACCACAGTTAGAAGTCATTTAGTGACGCATATGAAAAGTCATAAAGGAGAAAAACCTTACAGTTGTTCCGTCTGTGAATACAGAACAGCAAAGAAAAATTATTTAGTTGTACATATGAGAAGTCATACCGGAGAAAAGCCTTACGGTTGCTCTATCTGTGAATACAGAGCAATACAGAAAGGAGATTTAATTAGACATATAAGGCTTCACACAGGAGAAAAACCTTACAGTTGTTCTGTCTGTCCATTCAAATCAGCACATAAACAAAGTATAGTTCTACATATGAGAAAACACACAGGGGAAAATTTGTATAGTAGTTCTGTTTGTGAATACAGAGCCACACAGAAAAATAATTCAGCGACACATATGAGGACTCATACCGTAGAAAAGCCATATCGTTGTTCTGTTTGTCAATACAGAGCAGCAGATAAAGGTCATTTAGTGACACATATGAGGACTCACACCAATGAAAAGCCATATGTTTGTTCTGTTTGTGAATACAGAGCAGCACAGAGAGGTAGTTTAGTTAGACATATGAAGAATCATACAGGAGAAAAGTCATATTGCTGCTTTGTTTGCAATTACAGAACAATACAAAGAAGTTATTTAGTTAGACATATGAAGAATCATACAGGAGAAAAGTCATATTGCTGCTCTGTTTGCGAATACAGAACCGCACATAAAAATAATTTTGTTTCACATATGAAATTTCATACAGGAGAAAAACCTTACCGTTGCTATGTTTGTGAATACAGAACAGCAAGGAAAGGTGCCTTAGTTACACATATGAGGAATCATACAGGAGAAAAGCCGTATAGTTGTTCTGTTTGCAAATACAAAACAGCAGTGAAAAGTAATTTAGTTATGCATATGAGGAATCATACAGGAGAAATACCTTACAGTTGTTCTGTTTGCGAATACAGAACAGCAGTGAAAAGTAGTTTAGTTAGGCATAAGAAAACTCATACAGGAGAAAAGCCATACAGTTGCTTATTTTGTGAACACAGAACAGCATATAAAAGTGCTTTAGTTGAACATATGAGGATCCATGCAAGAGAAAAGCCATAGAGATATTCTGTTTGTGATTACAAAGCATCACAGAAACCGGATTTAGTGTCATTTGAGAAGTCATAGAAGAGAAAAGCCGTATAGATATTCTGTGAATACAGAGCAGCAATGAAAAGTAGTTTAGTTGCACATATAATAACTCATGCAGAGAAAAATCCTACACTTGCTCTAGCTGTGAATATAGAACGGCAGAGAAAAATACTTTAGGCATATGAAGAATCATACCGGAGAAAATAGCTGCATAGTTGCTCTGTTTGCCATTACAGAACGACAAATAAAAGTCATTTAGATAGACATGAAACGTCGTATGGAGAAAAGCCTTACAGTTACTCTGTTTGTGAATTTCTCGTGCTAACAAAATTCCGATTGCAGCGATGCATAAATGCAGCTTTGATTTTGTCCCGCTGGATATCAAATGTTAAATGACGCACTGCAAGCCGATGGCAGATTGCATTTGCGCGAGTTTCGTTATTATGGTTGCAGTAAGGGGAACTTCTAATGTAGATTCCTTGTTTTGTAAGATCCGCGTGCCAAGCAGTCTCACGGAAAGCAATTCAAAAGGACTTTAATGTTACCGTAAATTTGATTAATAGCCAAGGCCACGCACGTGCAAAACAACCTGATCAGCATTCCGGCTGTAAAGCTGTTAGAACTCAATCAATATACTCCTTGTGGGGTTTCACCAATCAAGAGGTCCAATATCGGGTGCAATCACCTGATCTCTCCTACTCCCGTATTGCGAGTCGAAATTAAAAATGAGCCGTTCACGAGAGCATCTGAAGTAAGCAAAAATTAAGTGTTAAGTTTAGCGGCCCTACATGCCAACTCGTGTTCGGGGTGGCAGTGTGGCATTTACGGCGTATTAATTCCTGGTGCCATTTAGTTTCGCCCTTTGCCCGTCGCAAAAGGTTGTGGATTTGGCTAAAGCTGCTTGGGTTAGAATGAAGCATCTTGCAAACTAAGGACGTAGATTTGTGTCAGCCTGTGGTGATGTAATTGTGGCCACGAATTTCATACTTGAAGACCGAGTCTTGCCAGAACTACCGATTTGGATAGCACGCCTTCCGCACTCTTCTGAAGGTTTCTAACAGCGGTTTCTCTGGTTGGATTAGCTTTGGTGCGTGAAACTTCAATTTTCGCAGCAGCCGAATTTCTCTCGAGCCCTTCACAGAGGTTGGAGGTTGCTGACAGGAAGCGAGGTGTAACGGCTGTGCTTGCCGCCGGACAAGTGAGAGGCCGTTAAAATTTCTAAAGTTATTGTGTTGTAGTAACTAAAGTGCTTATCCTGCTTTTACTGTGAAAAGTGTAGCTGTTAGTCAACCCAATAGTGGCGCATTCAAGAATACCGAATAGCGTCGACAGTGGTCCATAAACTTTAATTCTCATCGAGCAATAAGTAACCTAAATTTAAATATTTTTCGAGAGACAGTAATCATGTTTAGCAGCCCATAAAAGCCCTATGACGTCATATAAAAATAATTGCTTAACGTTTATTTGTGTTCAGTGTACTTGCACATTTTTAAATTTAAATATAATTAGATTAAACTAGCCCCTTTTATTTTATTGTGTTTGCATGTGACTCTCTTTTGTGTTATTTGTGTAAAGAATTTTAGCGACTGCAAGTAATTAATCCTAAGGTAAGTCCTTGATGGCAGGAGCTGACCGTCGCACACATATGCTATTAGCTAACCTAAAGGATTGTCTTACTCCGACTTCAGGGGCAATTCTTTCCTTGTGAAAAGGAAAGCAAATTGAAGCCGGCGGTGTCGAAACTTATTAACATCTCCCAAATCTATAATAATAATAATAATAATAATAATGGTCGTTTATTGAAGGAGATCTGTACCATCTCAAAATATAAATACATTAAAATATTTTAACAAAATACATATTTTTTTACAAAATAACAAAACAATATTTTTTGGAAGTAGGTCACAGTCACCTTCAAAAGGGCGAAGTTCAGATTTATGAAAAAGCAAATTTTCATAATCTGCTCTTACACTTAACCCTATTGCTTCGTTTACTAAAAATACGTCTTGAGAGGATATGAAAAAATAACATTTAAATTTAATTTTTAAGTAAATTTAAAATATAAAAAAGTTAATTTAATGACGTGCAAATACGAATGAGAATATTTGTGTAATGCGTAATAAAGAATTAACTGTATAAATTTAACTATAAATTTAACTATGATGAGAAGAGATTATAAGAAAACAAAAACATTATTTTTGATTTTTATAAGTAAGGCTAGTAAGCTGGTGTCTGAATGTGGAAACTTTAAGTGTTTTTAGAAATTCCGGCAAGGTGTAAACATTACTGATGGTATATGAAAACGATTTTTCAAATAAATGAGATTAATGGATTGGAGGTGTGATAATGCTTTTTTTTCTTACATTCACTTTGTGAACATTGTATCTAAATTTTACTTTATTAAACAGGTAAGTTGGTTGCTTAGTAACTATAACTTTATGAAACAGAACTGATGAATGCAACATTCTTCTATTATACATATTAAGCCATTTAGCTTCAGTTAATGTATGAGAGATGCGATGAAACTTTTTGATACCATATACAAGCCGAAGACAAGAGTTCTGCATTCGTTGAACTCTTTTCACATCATAGCTATCGATGCACGGTCCGTACACAACGTCACAATGATTAAAATGGGACAATACAAGGGATTCACATAACAGTATCTTTAATTTTCTAGTTAAACAAAATCTTTGATTAAATATCAACTTCAAATTAATATAAGCTTTACGTAATAAATGACTAATATGTTGAGAAAATTTTAAATCTATCTAAGATCAGACCAAGATTTTTTGCACTTTCTTTTACAAGCAAAACCTCATCTCCAACCTTAACAATCACGTCCTGTTTAATTAAATTTCTAGCTTTACGTTGGCCAAATACCATAACCACAGATTTTTCTGCATTAATTTTTAGACAATGTTTTTCAGATATTTCAACAAGAGCATCAATATCGGATTTAATGAAATTATTAGTTTGCGCAACATCTTCAGGTTTAAAATCGATTTGAAGTTGTGTATCGTCGGCATATAGGTGATACTTGCAGTGCTTAACATAATTTCGGAAATTGCATGTGTACAGTGAGTAGAGTAAAGGTCCTAGATTTGAACCTTGAGGCACGCCAGCCATAATTGGTAAAGGAAATGAGGTTTCCCCATTTAAAATGACTTTCTGAAAACGATTTGTAAGGTACGACCGCATGAGTTCCACAGCGCCGGCAGCAAAACCAATAAACCGCAAGATGCTGAACAAAATTTTATGGGAAATAGTGTCAAATGCTTTTGAATAGTCTAACATGACTAAAACGGATGTTCTGTCTTTATCAGCAGCAGACAGTATATCATCAGTTATGTTCAGGAGAGCAGTAGCACAGCTTTATCCCTTTCTAAAACCTGATTGTGTTTCGGGTAAGATATTATGAAGCGCAATGTAAGTTGTTATTTGTGCTACCATTATTTTTTCTAAAATTTTAGACATAACTGGTAATATACTGATAGGACGAAGGTCCTTAAACAGTTTAGGTTCATTGATCTTAGGTAACGGTATGACATCAGCGGTCTTCCATTTATCAGGAAACACAGAAGATAACAGGTCATCGCCCTAATTAACGAGTATCGAGTTGAACCACGACCTTCTCGGCTAGCTAAGCTGGCAACCTTTTGTTACATAAATACCGTAACGTCGTTAGGGCGAGTGGCACTTGCATTTCACCAATTTGTCTTACAATTATCAAACTAAGGCTGTGGCCTGTCGTAAATCTCGTTTTATACACTGTAATTTTTACAAGTAGAATATTCTACCTTTAGAGGTATTAGCTATGTGCAACCTTAAGGTATTTTATAAATATCTTGCAGTGAGGTATAACGCAAACGGTATACCTTACATAAAATGTAAGACCTTAGGTAAAGATATAAAATGTTACTCCTTGCGGTATAAATACGTTCCTCAAGGACGGAAATCATAAATGATGTAGAGGTACAAAACCTACTTTGACCTACCTCCACATAAGGTATTCAAAGTATCTACATCACATACCCTCAGAGGCTCGGTGCGTCCGGCACCCCGACGCTGTGCAAACGGTATAAGGGGTTACAGATTATGTATGTATGTAATCAAACTGAAAATTCATGATGAAAAGTAGGTATAACTTTCAACACTAGTTGTACAAATTGCTATGTGTGCATTGTTTTCAACATGGTTTAAATTAAAAAACAATGCATGTATTCAAACAAATTACAACTGATATTGATCGAAAAGTCAATAAAAAATCGAATTATGATTAATGTAGACAACTAGTTAAAAAGAAGTTAGCGTCATACAGGTTTCAGGCTTTCTTTTATTGTGTACCAAGGTCTGTAAATATATTCGTAGTATGCTTAGAAATATAGGTCATCCCAACAACGACATTTTGGTGCCCACTGACAATTAGACTGACAAACGTCACCGCTTGTGTGTATTTAAGGTTATACGATTTCAAAATGCCAGGGTGTGCATGTTTGAACTGCATTAACCACTCAAGACATGGTTTTCACTTATTTCTTTTTCCCGCTGACCAAAAAAGGGGAGAAATTTGGGTTAAAAATTGTGGTTGCGATCAATGCGAGCCAACAAAATATTTAAGAGTGTGTGAGGTAAGAGTTTTTCATTATTATACATCTATCTATTCCAAATACGATAACATTCACCAGACTGAGTAATAACAGAAAAGTTTGCTAGTGCCCAATAGATATTATAGTTGTGTCTTCTGTGTTCTAGAAACATTTTGAACTAAATCAATATGAAAATAATCGGCAGGTTTAGTGAAACGTTCATTAAGCGGCCCTATTAACTTACAATATCACGACAGAATCAGCACAAAATAGTAAATTAGACATCTCAATTAAAACGGTACCACTTGTAGCACGCTAAATGGGGACATCCTTGCCGATAACCTATAAATAACCTCTTTTAGTGAGGTATATTAACATGATAGTTTACTTACGGTATCACACCGGGATCAGGAAAATGTAGTCTTAAAAAATACTGTTTTTCTAACACAGGCAGAAACACGGATATAAATGAACGGAAACGCAACAAACGTGCAATTGCAATCCTAACCTCCAACGAACAAACTGACTGATTCTAAAACACCACTACAAGTTTTAAATTTCCCGCCATTGGCGCCATTTTGGTTCCCACTGCATAGTGGAAATGCATGGGATGACCTATATTTCAAAGCTTGCTATATTTACGGACCTTGATTGTGTACTTCATATTGCTTCCATCTAGTAACAGCAGCTGTTAATAAGTACACCGTGCCGACCAATTATAAAAAGGAGGTGGGGCTTAGCAATGCCGTCGAATTCAAAAAAAGATAGCTTGCTTATAAAAAGAGTATTCCAACCAGAAATTGAAAAGCTATTTATAATCAGGTCAGACTGCTTGATTGTTATCCAGTGACACTTCGTAAATAACCTTCAAATTTGACACACGCATTTGGAAATTTTGGAAGACATACGTTTTTCGACATTTTCTATGCTAGTATCGGTTTTAAGAACTGGGGTTAACCAACTAGTACATAGGTATTTAAATCATGGAAAATGTTACAGTGCATTACCAAAGCAGTTACATGTTCAATTTATAGATGAACTGTCCTTACTTGAAAGCTGCTTGACTTTGAAAAATTATGTAATGATTGTATGAAACCAACTTAGACATGACTTACACTTTTATGATGTAGGTACTTGATTTTAAATAGATTTCCAATTTTTAGTCGGGTTGGAATACTATACCAGTATTATCGTGCTTAGACGTCTTTTGGGTTGCCTAGCTTCCGGTGTTGTCCTCATAAATTCTGTAACCATTTCCAATGTTGTGCTTATCTAAATTATTCTACAAACGTTTCACTGTTAACATTTCAAGCTTTCTAAATTTTATATCTAATTTCTTAAGATGATTGACACTGTTCAGCTTTTGTATTATTAGGATTTCATATTTCAATATTTTAAAATTGATAACAAGAGGTTAAAATTGTATAAATATACAATAAAATTTAAGTTAGTAACAGGTGGCGCAAAAGTAATCACCCTATCGAAAGATGCTCTCATTTT
The DNA here is from genome assembly GCA_940337035.1 of Agriotes lineatus. Lineage (NCBI taxonomy): Eukaryota > Metazoa > Arthropoda > Insecta > Coleoptera > Elateridae > Agriotes > Agriotes lineatus. The sequence continues at coordinate 36,080 of CALNHX010000277.1, forward strand.
TTCAAATGGCGTCTTATGTCATTGCGACTTTGACATTTGTGAAGTAAAGAGAAACAGAATACACGTAGACAAACCATGGATCACTATATTCCTCAAGAACGCGGAATAATTATTGTGTTAATGTTTTTGACAAATAATTGGTCAGTAGTTTTGGCTCGACGCAAACTTCGTCGTCGATTTCTTGGTAGTGTGGGACCAATTGGGCAAACACTGTGGCGGTTAATCGCTTGCCTTGAGGAGACTGGCTCAACACGGGACAGTTGCAGACGTGGCCGACTCCAGAGGTATCCTTTCAGTCGAGAATATCGCTCCTGTGGCTGCAGATGTCCTAGAGGACCCTCAAACATCAACCATACTACGGGCCACGCAATTGGGCATCAGTACACGTTCTTTACAGGGAATTTTGGTGAAATACTTGAAGATGTTCCCGTACAAAGTGCAACCGCACACGCAGCACGAGCGACAGTGGATATTCTGAAGCAAGTTTTTCCCTGCCGCTTAATTTCTCGTTTTGGATATTTAAACTGTCCCTCAAGATCGCCCAATTTGACCGTTCCAGACTCCTTTCTTTGGGGTATTCTGAAGTCACGGGTCTATACGAACAAGACACAGATCTTGGTGGCCCTAAAGGAGAACATCTGACTAGAAGTAAAGAATTTATCACCAGAAATTTTGAGAAAAGTCATGGAAAATGCTTTGAAACGAGCCGGAATGTGCATCAACTCTGGCGGTGTCCACTTGACCGATATTATCTTAGTGACTTAATGGAAAAAAATTAAACGTCTAAATAAACATAATCAACAAACAGAATCAATTCTTTTTATTTACACGCGAAGTCACTGCCTTAGGAAATCGAGTGAGGACTTTTGCGCCACCTTGTATGATTGCACGGCCAAATCTAAAATTTAAGTTAAATGATACCTAGCTTTGCCTTCCTATAAACTACAATTAAACAAAAATTTACACTAAAATAAGTTTATCTTTTAAATTGACAATTGAATTTTGACAAATTGAACATCCACTACATCATATTGTTAAATAAATTAACATTTGTGATAATCATAAAAAAATGATAAAATGACGTCATAAAATTCTAAATAATTAGAGGATTCTCCTTAGAAACTGAAATTTATTCCTATTTTTAATTTATTTATGAGCAGTAATGAATTAACATACAGTAAGCACGTGATTGCTTACATTGATAAAATTGGAAATCAATGAATTAACAATTTGTGGTATGTATAGAAGGGATAACGAACATAACTAAGTATTTCAATTATCATTTTTTATATATGTTTTTATATTAAATAAATTAGTAAATGCATAATTTTTATAAATTTCTATTTTTGTTTTATAAGCTTTACGATCTCTTTGATAATTTCTCGGATTTTTCTTTCCAACAGAACATAATTTAAATGTATGTATACTCTTATACGTATTTTATATTTTTTTTTTAATTCGGTGCTAACACTAAACTCCACTTTCTTTTTATAATTGGTCGGCACGGTGTAATTATTAACGGCTGCTCAGCATAAGTATATATACAGTAGGTCTTTCACAGTAGAGTAGACCAAGAAAGTGAGTTAAAGTAAACTAAATAAATATGGCGACGTCATGAAATAGCTTTCTGTTTTGACGTGGTTATTTGTTATTACGGGTGGTTGATATTTGGCGAAAGTTAAACTATAATAATATCTACCTATCGTTAATGAGATGACCGGAGTGTGATTAGATAAATTCAGACTAAGTGGAATATGTTTGTATTATAACCTAAAATACACAAGACTTCCCATTTACCAGCGGTGTGTCTGGTATGTATCATATATTCATATACAGTGTATCTGATGGGATACGCAACATAGAGAAATGTTAGTAGTAAATGGCTTGTGCTGCATAGCAGTGCTTTGTCATATTTGGCTCTGCACGTACAAAATATTCATGTAACTGTTAATATCTGTTATTTATCGACTCAATTCCTCAGTTTTGGTAGTCTTATCATTCATAAACCGTGTTTGCTTATACCTGCTGCCATTTAATATAGCTTTATAAGAAGACTTAACAAACTTCTCAATGTTGCTTTCGGCATCGTCAGATGAACTCTATAACAAAACTTACAATATTTAGAAATCTGTAATAATATTTCAGTAAGTAATTGCCCAACAATTGTAATATTCAATTTCTCTTATTTCAGAACCTCGACAAAACTTCAAGTGCACCGTTTGATGTAATAACAAGATGTCTTTTCTGATTCTGTAGATTTACACCGCAGGCTTCAGGTATAAATTTAAACAATTCTCACTTAAACATTGGAAAAGACTGTTAGCATTCATAAAAAGCTAAACACACTTAAAAATAATATGCAAGGGAAACTAGAAAAGTTATTTTCCTATCAAATAAAAGTCACGTGATTTTTCAAAATAGTTCCCAACAGCCCTCATCAAATTCCCGTCTGTTGTAAAACGACATGTTTCGAGATTTTTATTCAGATAGATTTCTGACGGCCCCAGATCCAGACTGTTAGGTGGATGTTGTAACTTTTATAACTCAATAAAGCAATATTCCTGGAGAATAGGGTTGATTTTCACAGTTTTATGGGCGGTTGCATTGCATTGTCATGAAGAAGCAGCACATTGTCCTATTGTGATGTTTCTTGACATGCACGCATCATTTTGAGAGTATTACTGTAAGTCGCTGCATTAATTGTAGAGCCTTGAGCCATTTATTCAATCAAAAGAATTTATTGCCGCCTAGAAAATGGTTGCCATGAGTTTTCCAACTAAAGATTAGGTGTGAACTTTCTTTGGGACAGAAGACTATGAACCCATTGCATGGTCTCAGTTTTGGAATGCCAGTGATGTACACAAGTCTCATCAGAAATTACTAGCCGTATTAGAAGGTTTGGATCAGCTGTTCTAAATACTCCAAATTGTTTTAACAAATTTGCTGTCTACGCAACTTTTTTTCGGGAGACAACAAACTGGAAATCCATCTTGCTGAAACTTTACCCATGTCCTATTATAGCAATTGTGGAGATTTTCAAGCAACGATTCTCAAGAACCAAAGGCTTCCACACTTCAATATTATTTGTTCCACTTGTAGGATAGTCTTTTATGGATTCTCATTCCTAATGAGACTGTTTTGACCAAAATTTAATTGTGAAATAGTACGCCGCATCATCTCCATACACCACAATTATTTGCTCGCTAATTGATTTCTGATTGTTGCTTTCTTGTGAGAAACTTTATTACACTTCTATGCATCAATTTCACTAGGCTCATTTTCAATTAGACACAAAACACTCCAGAAAATAAAGTAACGAATAAAACTCCATTAAATTTGGCATGTAACTATGAGAGACTTGGTGCTATTTGACATTAAAAGCTCAAGTACAGTCGTATTCAAATAAATCTGGGACAGTGTTTTTTTCACATACAGGTTGAGTTAAGAATTGAAGATCTCCATGAATTTCCTCTTATGAGAAAGAGTTGCAGATTTCATTACCTGTTAAAGTTTAATGTAACTCTTTCTGATAGCAGGAAATCCATGGAGATATTCTTCAATTCTTAACTGAATCTGCATGTGAAAAAAGACATTGTCCCAGATTTATTTGAATACGACTGTACATCAATTGTTTCTGTAGGTAGATAATTTTTCTAGTTTTTCTTGTAGCAGAAATCAACAGCAACTTTTATGTTAATATTGCCTTTTCTAAAGTTGACTAAATAATTTAATTGTAATTTTTAAAATAACTGATTAATTGCGTAGATAATTAACCTACCTTTTCAGCTGTTGACAAATTATTGCTGAATTTCATTACTTATTGCTTCGATACTGCATATATGTAGTTACTTTTGTATTAAGTCATTTGAATGCTCCAAAAAACACTGATTTCTTCTACAAAATATAAACAATATTTTTTCTACAACCACCAAAAATGGATATCAATATTGTTTCACAATGTGTAAAAATTGGTTGCACCCTAGTACGCGAAATACTTTTTTGTATGTTGTCAATGGGGATGTAAATAAATAACTTATTTTTGCCATATTAAAAAATGCAATCTTCGTGTATTGATAGCGAGACTTAAATGTTACTTTTATTTGACGGTTGTAGAAAAAATAAATATTTATAACCTATAATACTTCTTAAATGGTATAATAATCAAAGAATTATATAGAACAATTTATTTTGCATTTTATAGACCTACATTTTTGATTTAACAAGATTTACTACAATTTTAATAGTGTACCAACTATCAATTTTTAAGAGCTAAAATTACAAAACAAGTCATTTCAAACATTGTAAGTCTTTTGAACATTTTATTTGATATTATTATTTTCAATGTACATTACACCTATCATTACATAAATAGAATTTGAGTAAATGATGCTTGCTCTAATACTAAATTACGGATTTATAAAACTGTTATCTTTGTTGTTGAAGGTTAGATAGCTTGTACTTATAACACTTTCTCTTACTCTCATACTGTTTTTGATTTGCCTTGTTATCTTCCTATGAACAATTTTGAACTCTTTAATATTTCGAAGAAATCTTCATTTCTAAATAAATAGTACAGTAGCATCCCATTAATCCGATTTCCAGTGACTACATTGCACAATAATCCGAATTGTTCATATATGGATAACATAGCTGAATTCGGTTAGGTTTAATGCGAATCCGGTTTAATTGGTAAAAAATTTGCAATATTTAGTTTTTCGTGAATGTCAGTGCATGTTTTACTTAACCATGGCGCTGCTAAGATGTGCTTACAAAACATGTGAAAAAGTAACTATATTATATTCCACGTTTTAATGTCAAGGACAAAGTTATGCAACCCACAATACTATTTCCAATGTAATCTAGATTCAAACATTTTATGTTTAACGAATGTTATCCATGAGGTTAAGTTATTTTATCTACTCCAGTGGGATAAGTAACGCATTACGTCACTCATTTGACACTATTTCAGTTAGGTAATGAAGCTCATTACACCACTCAGTTATGTAACGGTTTCATTACGCAGCTGAGTTGTGTAATGACTTCATTACCTAACTGAAATAGTGTCAAATGAATGACATAGTGACAATTGCCTACTAAAATATTTATGAAAATGACAGATCTGACATTACTCTTAATGCACTTTTCTCAATTTTAGGCAGTCGTAGATAAAATTTTGTACAATATATGTGTGATAATGCATCATTAATACCTATAATTGTGTGCTTACATAACTCGTGCTATGCACTCGTTTATAACTTACACACACATATATTAATGATGCTGTTATCCCACTTGTATAGTAAATAACTATTATGTGACAGTTCAATTAATGTCATGTATTTGTTTAATATTTATTATAACGTAAGAAAATGTAGTAAAGTTATATGTTACGTGTGTTCTTAAAGCAGCGCAATCAACATGTTCCAAGAGGTTCTGATATTTCGGCTGCAAAAGCTTTACAGTTCTATAAAGAATCATACGGAGCATTTTACTCATACTTTCTTAGAAAACTTGATTATTTATGATCTCAAACGTTGTAACAGTTTAAATAACGAAAACATAAATATGTTATTATTTATTTATTGATGCAGTTTATCTGTACAGAGATATTTACACATGTCAATCTCGTCAATCCATTGGTTCACACAAAATTTATTTTAAAAAATTCACTTACATCATAGAGTGGGTTTTTGAGCAGTATTTGTTTAATCGTATTTTTGAATTTAGTTAAAGCCATGCTCCTGATGTTATAAGGAATTGTATTAAAAAATTTGATTGCCCAATAATTAGGTCAGTTATGTGATTTGGACAGTCTATAAAAATCAATGTAAAAGTTATCTTTGTGCCTCGTATCATAGGTATGAGTACCACTATGGGATTCGAATTTTCCATAATTACTTTTGGCATAACATAGACATGTATAAATGTATAATGAAATATATGTAAGTATTCTGAATTCCCGATATAGATATTTGCAGTCAGCAGTGTAAGATACTCCACCTATGATTCGGATGGCTCTTCTTTGTAGAGCAAATATTTTTTTGCTACACGGAGCATGACCCCAAACAATAATTCCGTATAACATGTGAGACTGGCAAAGTGCAAAATATGCAGTTTTTAAAATAGTTGAAGATACAGATGTTGATAAGCTACGCAGAGCAAAAATGTTACTTGCCAATTTATGGGCGATATAATTAACATGCACATCCCAATTTAATTTAGTATCAAAATGTACTCCTAAGAACTTACTTTCGCCAGAACAGTCATTATTAGGTACTGGTCACAGGGTAAATACTCTGTTTGAGTTTTATCTCGGTTCAACGTGAGATGATGTGATAAGAACCATGTGTCAGCCCTATTGAGGGTGGCATTGCATTTATCTACTGCAACATCATAGTTTGAGTGCGAAACAGTGAGGGTGGTATCATCAGCAAAGAGGATAGACAATGATCCATTTAAAAAATAGGGTAAGTCGTTGATGTAGATCAAGAAAAGCAGAGGCCCTAAGATGGAGTGCTGAGGTACTCCACAGTTAATTTGCAGTCTATTTGATATTAAATTACAGACCTTTACTGCTTGACACCGATTTGTGAGGTATGACCGAACCATTTTTAAACTCAACTCATCAAGGTTATACTTTTTTAGTTTATCCAACAGGACGTCATAATTGACGCAATCAAAGGCCTTGCTGAGGTCGCAAAAGGCTGTAACAGAGTATTCGCCCCGCTCAAAACACCCAATTGTGTTACTAACAAAATTAACAAGTGCACTGAAAGTGCTTCTATTAGTCCTAAATCCATATTGATTATCATTGAAAAGAAAATTAGACTCGAAATAATGTCTTATTTGCTTCTCAATAATTTTTTTTAGTATTTTAGAAAATATAGGAAGAATTGAGATTGGTCTATAGTTTGACATAACATTATCTTCTCCCTTCTTATAAATTGGTAGTACTAATGCCACCTTCAAACAGTCAGGAAATTGCCCTGAGTTTAGACACTCATTTAGTAATCGTTAAAGGGGCCACAAAATGGTTAATATTTCTTTTCAGCAGATACACGTTGAATCCGTAAATATATTTGGTTCTACTATTAGATAATGATGCTATGGCATTTCTGACTTTGTTGAAGGTGGTTTCAGATAAGGAAAATTTGAGAGTAACTGGTGTATTAAAATAAAATAAGGATAAAGGGTCTTCTGTATCAAATTTTGCCAGGTTGGACCCCGAATAATATTACGTTTGAGACATGGATATTGATATTTTCAATTCTAATGTTTGTATATTTAACAAAAGATACGTGAGTTTATTAAATGATATGGTAATTCGGATGTGTCTATATTCTGAATCTGTCTGGTTTCAATTGATTCAAATTATGAGATTACACCAATATCAATTTTGCTTGAAAAGGGAAAGTATTTGAATACACGAAGTGAGTCGACTTGTATTAGATCAAATTATATCCTTTCGTTCAACTAAGACACAATACTTTTCAAGACTAAAATCATGGGTGATCAGCTTTTGTCGGATAGAATTTTTTATTTTATGAGCATTGGTTGTTTAGCAATTAAACGACAACAAATTGAGGAAAAGATATGGACACTTAGCGCAGGGTTCTTTTCCTAAGTATTTGGTCGAGTTTAATTGCCTTCTAGCAGTCAATGCAAATAAGAAGAATAAAAATCTCGCTAGACCTATACTAGAAGTCCTTCAGTTTGTAAAGTACACCGCGTCATCGATGCGCAGAACGCTAGAAACGTCCGGATGAGTCCATTACGTTCAACAAGGTGATTTCCGCTGTTGGATTCAGTTCATTGCCGTTCGTCGTGTCATTTTGTTTTCTCGTGTGTTTATCAAAGTTTAACTCCACGTTTTACTTCTTTTCGCTTTTTAAAATAGTACTTTTCAGAACTAAACAGCTAGGATTGGGATTAATTTCATATAAGTAAAATGTTTCCATTACAGTATGAATTTGAGCTTACGATTACCTTACAAGCCTCAAGTAAATGCATGCACTGCACGCCACTGATACCGGTTATTGGCGCATAACTGTAGCCACGCCTATGTACTTCTTGCTTTGACACCACTCTAGGTGTAACATGCTCATGGTACACCCTCCTTTTTTCTTAATTTAGAAGATCCCTTTTTTTATTTTTGAAGATGCAGTTTTGAAACTTAGTTCATCATATGTACTAAATAAACGTCACTTTTTGATATACAGGGTGTTTCAAAATTGCACAGATAATAAAGACAGAATACCAACCTACTAAATCTAAACGTTTTAAAAACGAATTTGCCATTGTTAATTCTTTCATCAAGAGTATCTTTGAAATGAATGATTTTAGGACATGTTTATTAGAGTTTTTCTCTTATTTTTTGAAGCAGAATAACGCCCTTATATTTGTTCTGTGCAATTTTGAAAACCCTGTATAAGTTATTTTTTTACTTCCTTTTACAGTAAACGAGGTATTGGATTTACCCCAAAAATTCGAAATTGAGTTTTCAACAGATCTTTCGTTTTCGAGTCCCCTGAACCAAAAAAACATATTTTTTTCATTGGTCTGTCTGTGTGTCTGTGAACAGAATATCTCAAAAACAAAAAGAGATATGGCGTTGAAACTTCATATATAAGTTTTGTGTACTATCTAGATGCAACAGCAAGATTTTGAAGAAAATGGCATAACCGAAAGTAGGGTGTTTATTCTTGTGATTTTTCAGTTTTTTCGATTTTTTCAAAAATGGCTGTAACGATTTTTTTCAAACTGCATTTTTATTACATTTTTAATGTGTATTGATGTAAGATAGGTGGTTTTCCAGTTGAATTCCTCTAAAATGGGTTTCTTTTGTTTTTTTTTCCTATTTTTTGTATTAACTCCTATTTTAAATAGAACACCCGGTATATCATTACATTTTTGAATTCAGCTTAAAATGTTAGAGATAATTTGTCTGTTGAACTAACGCTCTATTTTGTACGGTTTCTGTAAAATTTGCAATTTTTGAAAATTTTTGACAAATGCTTAAAAATTAAAAATCAAATTTTTGGCTAATTATAAGATCACTGTAAAAGAAAGTTGTGAGCGTGTATCACACCAGATTTTTTCATTTTTGGTTATATTGGAAGTGATACCAACTTCTGGATTCTACATAATTTTCAGAATCTAATGATACCACAGAAGTGACATTTCAAGCGTAAATTTTTTAAAGCAGTTAAACATAATTACTATTTATGCAGTATGTATTTATGACTGCCTTATATTTATTTTCAAAAATTGAAACAAATTTAACTGTCAAATCGAGCATAGTTATAATACAAAGAATGTAAACCTTTATCATACCCACCGTTTAATTTTAACAAAAAAATTCTGTTATATGTGTATTAAATTGTTCCACAAACTACCTAATAATTTAAAAAATTGTAGTGCATTAAGTAATCCAAAAATTTACTAAAAATCTACTTGTTGAAATCGAACCCTACAGTATAAATGGATTTTTGCGAAATGATATGTAATTACTGTTAAATACGTATGTAATTCATATATGATTGCACAGCAAATTTATAGATGTCATTCCATTTTATGTTACTTAAACATTCTCTGGAATAAAGAAATGTATCCATCTATGCATAGCAAATAACAAAATACATACGTGTATCTTGATAACTAGCACACAATCGGATAATATCATGGTTTATTTAAAATTACTTATAAATGTTTAAAACTTAGTTATATAATTGGAAGGAAGTTTATATGCCACAGACGAATAAAGATATTTTATCCATTTGCGGAAATTAGCTCACTCAGCTCTGCCTCGTAAGTTAAGGTTTTCCCCTTGTGGATAAAATATCTCTTCGATTGTACCATACATAACTATTATCTTGCAGTAGTGAATTTTGATGTACTTTATGTAATTGTTTTCAGTGACTAAAAATAGTTATTATTTACAAGCTATTCTAACATATTTTATTATACATAGCTAAAAGGGTGTCTCAACAAGAGCGTATGATTTACTTTTTGAATAAAATGGATCATTATTCGAAAAGTGGCATTATTTTACTTTAATATAAAGTAGAAACATTGCGATTAAGGGTGGAATACAATGCTCTTCAAACGACATCCACGACTCTGCTGGCAGTCTTGCTCTTTTGACGAAATTTTTGATTATGTTTTTGCATAATTGCGGCTCTCTTTTCCAAATGACACGTTGAATCTTGTCCTTGATCCCAGAAATTGTTGTTGCTTTGTCGACGTAGGCCTGAGACAAGGGCATAGCCAGGAGTGGTGCTGAAGGTTCTCCAGCACCCCCCGAAATTTTAATCAAATTACGTTTTTAACAATGACTAACAGAGGCTTCTTTAACCTACTTACATCCTTATAAACCTTTCCCCCTGGTTTGGCACCCCCCAAAATAAAATCCTGGCTACGCCCTTGGCCTGAGACTTCAGAAAATCATGTTATATGTCCTTTAATTACCCTGAAGTAGTTCAAACAACAAAAACTTACCTCCATCAATATCCGCCAAGAGTGACCAAACTCTATTAGAGCAAAATACAATCAAAGAGCTAAGAAGAACACTAGCCGAACTTCAAGAATCTGACCTCCATGCCATCATCAAATACATCACAGGCACCCCTACAATCATCACAGGGCAACAACGAAGTTCACACCGAGAAAACTCTCAAAGGCAGCAGTAACCTTCCCTAAACTAATGTACACCAACATAGCCACTCTACAACCTAAATTGGATCAACTTCAGGTGAAAACGAATAAATGTAAACCACCCATAATTATATTAACTGAGACATAGGTAAAGCCAGATATCCCCGATCAAATGATTCCTCTAAGCAGTTACTCCATTTTTCTCAAGGATAGAGTAAATAGAAGAGGAGGGGGTGTTGTTATATACGTCAAGCGAGACTTCAACAAGCAACCCATTTCAATCATCCCACACCATGATCTACAAGACAACAACACTGAATCACTGTGGATGAAAATATGCATAAATCAATTAACCCTGAACGTCGGTGCAGTATGACCTCCTTTTTGAACTATTCAAATCAGCTAACCAACTCACAGACATCACAATTATCTTCGGAGATTTTAACCTGCCTTTACTACTTTGGCCTCATCCAATCAGAACAAACGCACCACCTGTAGGTCGAACATTTTTGGACACCTTCTTTTTCTCAACTTATTCGAAAACCAACAAGCTGTAGAAATGGTCAGAGACCAGCAATATTAGACCTAGCTCTTGTAAATGACATACCTGCATTTACCTTACCAATTTTCCACTCCCCTGTAGGAAACAATGACCACCTTTAATAACAATCGAGCTGCAATCAGCACTTTGTTACACCAACCCTACTTAAGTTGATAGAAGGACTCGCATGCAAATTCCAACATCAAGGAATCTTTCAGCCTGCATAACTTCATACCAGGGAACTTAATCAGAGCTATAGAATGTAACTGAAATTTATTCAACAGTAATATCCCAACTGCATTAAAATACCCAATTAACTTTCGACGTTTTAAAAAAAACAATTTTTAATTTAATATTAAACGGACGTGCAGTCCTTATATACTTGAATACAGGGGCGTATCTAACTACAGCTTTCACTAAGTAATTGCTTCTTGTTTGCGAAGACCCATTGACGATTAATACTTAGCATGGTTTACCCATTTAACCTATTTGTACCAATGCTTCTTAGCCATCTTTTAATTCGGCGAAGGGAACTAAATGAACGTTCTATAGTGCTTGTTGTACAGGGCTGTGAAAGCAACATCAGTAGCGCCTTTTTAATGGTCGGGGAAAACAATTCGTTCTTTTTTAAAACCCCAATGATGTCTGGCGCTTCCTGTACCTCATTCCACATTTTGAACCACAATTACCTTCCTCCTTTGATGTTTTCCAAATTGTAAAAAGTTGTACAAGATGAAGTAATTTAACTCCATTCCTCCAAAGAAATATTTCTCATGTTGTACTCGGATGAAAATGTGTCAACAAATGAAGATCTGCATGCCACTGCATGCACTTGTTATGCATTTTTTCTTGTTGCTGCATTTCCCTTTTCAGCTAATGTCTCTAATGCATCAACAATATCACCACAGTGATCCTTAAAACACAGATGCTCTTGTACTTCTCTGACCATCTTGTTTCACATAATTTAGGAGAATGTTAGCAATAAGCTTGTGTCGTAAAACGGACTTGTGTCAAAATTGGCATTCAATGGCTTTGGCAATACTTATGGCATTAAGTCTTTTAAGCTCTACAAAGCCTAAAAATTCTGCTTCGATTTAGTTATATTTTTTTCTATTTTATTTTAAATTTTATCCACCTTGGAAGAGGGGGGGGGGCAACTGCCCCACCTTGCCCCTACTTGGATACGCCCTTGCTTGAATACATATATATTGGCATGTGAGTAGAATATCTTCTTCTTCTTCTTATGTATCCATATACCCATCGGGTGTCGGACATTTGATCCTTAACTATTTTCTATCCATTTTTTCCATTCTTTCCAGTCCATTGCTAATCTTCCCATCTCTTCCTTCGTCTTTCCTCGTTGTCTGCCCAATTCTTCTATATTCTGTAGCCAGTTTTTCCTAGGTCTTCCTTTTCTTCTCTTCCTAATCCTGCCTGTTTCCATAATTTTCATCACTAGTCTGTTTTGGTCCATCCGCAGTATGTGACCGTACTAGTTCAGTTGTTTCTTTTCTATCTTCTTTGTAACTGGTTCTTGTTCAATCATTTGTCTTATATGTTCGTTTCTCTCTCTATCCAGCGGTTTTTCCAGTTATTTTCCTAAAGTACTTCATTACTGCAGCAATTATTTTCTTCTTGTTCTTCTCATGTATAACCCATGTTTTGCATGCGCACGTCAGTATGGGTAGTACTATCGTATTATAGACCCATAACTTCGTTTTCATGTTTATTTCTTGTTTTCCGAAGATAGTTTTATTTAATGCATAGTAGATCTTTCCGCCCTTGTTTGTTCTTTTGACCATCTTTAGGTCTATCTTTCCATCTTCTGATATTACACTGCCTAGGTATTCATATGTCCTTACTATTTCTACATTTTTTCTTTTAATTTTTATTCTTCTTTCTTCTTCTCGTGCTTTATTGTTGATTATCATCGTTTTACATTTGTCCGTATTAACCTCCATTTCCAATTTTTCTATTTCTGCAGTCCATATTCTCGTTAATTCTCTCATTTTTCTGTGGGTATCTGATATTAGGACTATATCGTCCATATACATGAGGCAATTGACTCTTATTGGCAGTAGTCTGTTATATCCTACCACAGTCTGATGTGCTGTTTTCAGCCGGGTGTTTCTTAATAGTTTATCCATTACTACTATGAAACATAGCGGACTGAGGCTGTCTCCTTGCTTTATTCCTAATTCCATTTTAAATCTTGTTGACTTTACGTCGTTGAAAATGCTTTTTATTACCCGTATCAGTTTTACTTGTACTTTCAACTGTTCGAAGCACCTCCATATTATTTTCCTCTGAATCACATCGAAAGCCGCTTTTATGTCTATAAAAGTTACAAACAATTCTTTTCCTTTTTCTTGTTTTCTTTCTATCAGATTTCTTAGTATTTGAATATTGTCGTTTGTTTGTCTTACCGTCCTGTAAGCCCCTTGTTCGTCCGCCAGTTTGTTATCGATTCTTTTCCTTAATTTCCTTTCTATTATATTTGCATATAGTTTAAAACAGGTGGAGGATAGACATATGGCCCTGTAATTCTCACAACGTGTGGAGTCGCCTTTCTTGTGTATTGGGATTATAATGTTTTCTTGCCAGCTCTCTGGTATTTTTTCCGTCCGCCATGCTTCTTTGTATTACTCTAGAATCCATTCTTTTCTTTTCTTGCCTAAATACATTATCATCTCTGATTCAATGCCATCTTGTTTTGATGCTTTTTATCGCTACTTCCAGATCTTCCCTATTTATCTCCTTCAGTGGTACGTCCCCTATTTCCTCTTCTCCTTTTTCATTGTTATCTAATTCGTTTTGGCTTTCAGCCTCATTTACTCTTTTCTTATCCTCAAATTTGTTTGTATAGTGGTCTGCCCAGATTTCTAATATGTCATGTAATTCAGATTTAAGTTCATTATCAATATTTCTTGTACTTCTTATCTTTTTCTTGGTATTTCCTTTCAACGCTTTTATTACATTCCAAAATTTTCTATTGTTTGTATTGTATGTTTGGTTTAGTTCCCTGCCAAACTCTTCCCAACTTTTCCTTTTCGCATCCCTCACTACCTCTTTCGCTATATTCCTTTTGTTTATATATTCTTCTTTATCCTGTAGGTTTTGTGATTCGCTGAATCTTTTCCATGCTGCTTTCTTGTTCTTAACTGCTTCCCTTACTTCTTTGTTCTACCATCTAGTTCTCTTAAGTTGATTTTTGTTGTATTTTCTGGTTTTACATGTCCTTTTTGCTATTTTATGAATTGTTTCACTAAATATTTGCCATCTTCTTTCTAAAGTCCAGTTCATACTAATTTCTTCTTGTTTAGATAGTTCTTCCTCTACTTCTTTTTGGTATTTTAATTTTATTTCCTTTTTCCGTAAACTCTGTATTTGTATTCTTTTGTAGTTTTTTTCGTTATGCATTGCTATGTCCAAGTCTTTTAAAACTGCTGTTACTAATCTATGTTGTGCTTCCATTTCTGCGTCCATTATGGTTTTGATCTGTTGTATTCTATCGTTAAGTTCCTGTGTATATACTATATAATCTATTATACAAGGTGTCTCAGAAAGAAATTCACTTTTAAAAATGCGATAACTTATTTATTTTCAACTTATTTACATAGATAATTATAACAATTAAAAAAAAAGGCTTTGCAAATTAACTGCAAAAAATTACATTGGTTAGATGTTGCCCCTGGCGGCGTATGCGCCCTTCCAAACGTACCCCTACGTTTTTCATTAATTTCTTGTTTCTCAACTTCATGGACTCATAAGATTCAATGACGAAGCGTGGTTCCAGCAGGGTGGAGCCACTAGTCATATGGCAGCTATCACTTTAGAAACCGTAAGAGAGCTTTTTTCAGAAAGATTATTTTCTCAAAGAAGTCCTAACTTCACTCCGCTGGATTTCTTTTATGGGATTATCTCAAAAGTAGGGTGTATAAAGTAAAGTTCGGGCACTTCATTCCATGGAGGAACATGGCCTAAGAGCAGGGTGTATACTGTATAATAATCCACGTGGAAATTTACAACATCTTAAGGGCCGCCATATTCGGGAAGAAATCAATGCCGGTGGAACTTTGTCAACGCATAATGGCAAACGAAAGGGTGCGTTTGGAAGAGTGCATACACCATCAAGGGCAACATCTAATCGATGTAGTTTTTCGTACTAAATTTGCAAAGATTCTTTTTTCAATTGTTATCATTATATGTATATGTAAATAAGTTAATAATAAAGAAGCTATGGCGTTTTCAAAAGTGAATTTCTTTCTGAGGCACCCTGTACTTTTGGTGTCTCTTTCTTCCGCAACAAAAGTATATCTATTTTCCATTGGTTGGTACCAGAAGCCATTTCCTATTATGAGATAGTTTGTTTGGCATCATTCTCTGTTCATTTCTGTTTACTGTCTTTTCTCTGTATTGCTCCATGCATCCTAAACCTCTATTCTCATCTCTGTCGACTCTCGCATTCCAGTCGCCCATGATGATTATTTGGTCTTCCTCTTCTCTAACTCTATCTACTGTGTTTTGGAAATCTGTGTAAAAATTTAAGATTTCTTCTTCGTCTGCTCCTTCTATTGGTGCATATACTTGTATTATATTGATCATTCCATCTAGATCTAGCTCTAATACCATTAGTCTTGAATTTACTGCTTCGAATTTACTGACTTTTATGTCTAATTCCTTCGATATTATCATGCCCACCCCTTCTTTCGCTCTGTTCTGGATGTCTTCCTGAGTAATATAAGCTGTAATTATCCTTTAATTGTTTCTTACCTGATCCTTTAGTTTTTGTCTCACATAGTCCCATGATTTTAATATCATATTGTTGCATTTCTTCAATTAACTCGCACTCTTTTCCTGTTATTGATGTAATATTCCATGTTCCAATTTGAATTTGTTTAATTCTATTCGTTTCCTTAATTTCTGGAGTTCTATATCTGCCCGTTTCCATACTCGTTCCTTTTTCTTTCCGATCGTCTATTTTTTGTCTGTCCTGTTTCTATTCAGTGTTAGTTTTTTGGACGTCGTCCCGTGAATGTCAAAGTTCTCATTTGCTTTCTAAATTCCTCGTCTTTTCTATTCTGGGATAACCTTTCGCTTGAGGTTCTTACTTTCTGGCTTTTCTCTATATGATGTCCTATTCTACTTGTTCCTTCATTTCTTGTATCCTCTGCATTCTCATTTCCTTGTTCTTCTTCCCTCTCCTGTAGTTGTTATAATGTGTATCCTTCTCCATTCACTATCAGCTTGTTGTACACAAGTTTTGCATTGAGTCCCTTGTCTCTTGCTTCTGCCATATGTTTTACCAACGTTCTTCTCTCTTCCAGTATATGTTTTGGGTAATCTTTGTTTATCCAGATCTTCTTTCCTTTTAGGTTCTTTGCCTTTCTCAGAATCTCCCGTTTCATGTTCCTTGATGCTAGTTTTATCAAAATTGGTTTATTTTTCTGTTGTCCTTTTTCTTTCTTTTCTAATCTTTGAATTTCCTGAATTTCCCTTTCAATGTCCATTCTGACTCCTATTTCTCTTAGGAAGATTCTTATTTTCTCCCTTAGTTCTAGGTCTGGCTCATTAAGTTTATCTTCAACTCCTTGTATTACGATTTTATTCTTTCGTATCTCCCTTTCTATTATATCGATTCGTGTGTTTCTCAAACATATTTCGACTAGTTCTACTTGGTTTGCAGGCAATAGGTCTTTAAGCATTATTAGAACTTTATCAACCGGCACTTTTGTAAAGAGTGACACTACATCGAAACGTTGAGACCAATTTTCAACGCGATGAATTCTCTCACACATGCTTTGGCAAGGCATTTAACCTGTATACCTCAGCTAACTGGTAAAACAGCTTCCTTTATCAAGGATTCAGTGGACTTTGTCCAGAAACTAAAGAGTATAAAGTTAAACAAAGATGATATCTTAGTCAGTTTCGACGTATTGTCACTCTTTACGAAAGTGCCGGTTGATGAACTCCTAGTGTTGCTTAAAGACCTATTGCCTGCAAACCAAGTAGAACTAGTCGAAATATGTTTAAAAAACACATATTTTAGTTGGGCTACTTAGCTGTGATCGTTATTCATGTACGCCGTAGCTTATTCTACACGTGAATTTCTAACTTGTCATGACTAAAGCTGATAATTATATGCACTCAAATGTACTAAAATATGCGCATATATATGTATACATTTTGTTGAGTATATGCACCCAAAGTTACAATATATGCACATAATATGCTCTAATTTTTTTGAAAATAAGAAGTATTCTAAATAACGTAAAAATTTTAATTATTTTGTATGAGATTATATATTTCCCTGATATTTATTGAAAGACGTCACTCATTTTAACGTTTGACTATAAAGATGGATTGCCAACGCCAACTTTACGTTGTAAGCTAACATAAAAATGAGATTTTCCCTAACCCAGCCAGACTATTATTCACTCAACACTCGAAGTTCCACTCTTTGAAATGGATTCTATGTTGGCTGATTCCTTATACATTGCTTCTATGCTGATAGTCTTATGTTTATATAGTCAAAGATTTTAACTGGGACTTCCCCCTTCCTCTGCTTCTTTTGATACACTGGACTCCAGCGGCAGAAAGTGAAGGTATATATATATATATATATATATATATATATATATATATTGTTATGGTTCAAGTAGAATAAAAGTAGTCAGGGGTAAAAATGTAATTTTGGGTTGTTATAAAAAAAGGAGCGAAGCAGGAAGGATAACAAAGTTGTTAGTTTAAATCCAAGTAAAGTAGTATTTGAGATCTAATTAACTAAAGCATATGAATGTTTAACAAGAGATAACTGAGTATTTGGAATAATATTTTACAATTAAATATTGGTTACATAAGTAATCCATCAACACAAGCACAGTAAGCAGATATTACAAATATGAATACTCTAGCATGTATAAGTCAGATATTTTATAAGGATAGTAAGCTTGAATAATGAGAAGTGGTAGTCAGGAATTTTGTCCTAATTATTAGAAAATAAACAACTTAAAAAAATGATGTTATTTGAATTTGGGTCTAATATAAAATTGGATATTTCTCTCTATTTTTATTTAAAAAGTGTTTGGTTGAATAAAATAGAGTAAGACAAAATCTGCGAGGTGATATTAAATGGAATTCATCAAAGTGTAAAAACATAGAAGCGTTAATAATGGATCAAGTTTTAATACGTAATGGATGGAAGCAAGACAAGTATAATTAGCATGTAAGAAGCATAGAAGATTAATAAGGAAGCTAAACATATCTACTGGACTAAGAAACAGAGAGGATTGAGAAGTAAGCTGGTTCTATCTACGGCGCAATCAACATCTGTACTTTGGCAAGAGAGTGATTTATTGTAAGAAGTTACAATTCAGAAAAAACATAGTTAGTTGGACGTTTATGGAAGTGTTGGCAGCCTGTCAAAAATAGTGAAGAAGGTGGACATCCGTTGCTTGATTGGAGTTTCAGAGCGACAGGAATTGTGAGCAGAGAGAGGGACCGATCATCTGGGGACAACTGGATTTGGACCATAATACCTGCAGAAAAGGATTGTTAATAGCTGAACTGACTGGGATAGGTGTCATTTGAACACAAGAATAAGTTAAGGTCGAGACGTAGCAGTTAATAGCGGCTGTAAGCAGTTTGCTGTGTTTTTTGGAAGGAGTTTGCGGAGATCTTGGGACTCTGGAGCTGTCTGCAGTTGGAGTGACAGTCTACTAGAAGGAAGTGCACAGATTGCCAGAAGTGACTGAAACAAAGCTATAATATTAAAAATAAACTGTGGTATTTATTAAAAGAGACTTACAGAAAAAAGGTAAATCATTCATGACATCGAATTAACTTGTTAGTTTGTAATATCTAATCTGCATTGGGCATGTTTAATTTGACAGAACAGGATTGACATTTGCCGTCATTCTGGAAACTGAGTTATCTTGATTTTAAACATTAATAGCATATAGTAGAAAGGGCTGATAAAGATAGGAACCTCACCTTGAAAGAGTTGTAAAGCTTTACCGATCAATTAAAATCAAATAGACTGTATCATTATAATAGATAAATTAAAATAGCTAGCCGAGGTATAAAGTAGAGTAATTATTAGATAATTATAGACCTAATACAACTTAGAGAGGTAGATCCACTGCAATATATAGCTCAGTTACAAACAAAAATTTTATTAATAAATTTAATGAAATAGTAAATTTAAAAAAAAATCTTAAAAAGTTCATACATTATAAATCAGTGCTGTCCAACATGTGGCCCGCCAGGATTTTTTTGCGGCCCGCGGATCGATAGGTACTATACTTTGAGAAAACATGAATCTGGAATATAAATTATAAATCGTTGAAAATAATATAACATAGGTACAAAAATATATGATTAGTAAAAGAATTTTCACTTTATCTGGCAACATTGTGTTAGGAAACAGTTCCGCCCACCTTCAGTGCAAGGCTTGTCTTGTCCATTGTTTTGGTCTGGCAATTGCCACCAATGCGAAAGGTCCTGCAACGATTAAGCACTTGTTTTTGATTGTTTTTTTAATAGTGTTTAGTTCTTGTAGTTGTTGGTTGACATTAATTAATGATTACTTTGACAGTTCTTACTTTTGAACAAATATCATGTTATCTAGCTTACTTATCTCTATACGGAAATTTACATTAATTGATGCACATTTTTTCTTTTGTCGATATCTCAAGAACGGAAAGGAATTAACCTAAAGTGTATATGGTTTTTTTCAGCATCACCTTTAAAACACGTAAGTTTGTCGGTTACCTCAGGGAACACCCTGTATATCTCTTTTATGTTTCAATGCTTTTTGTAATGTAACCTAAGCTTCTTGAATAAATAAAATTAGTATCCAAATATACACATTTTATATTGATTACAAATCACTCACAAAGTCGCATATGACACATTTTACGATGCGGTCCTCATAACTTTTTTTTTACAGTGGCCCTTGGGCCACTTGAAGTTGGACAGCCCTTTTATAAATTATTGTTAAATATAACCAAATATGCAAAATCCAGAAAGTATGCTCAAAAACGTATAAATATGCAACATATGCAAAATGAAACTTGGCTGAAACGATTTGTTTTCATATAATTACTATACGTATACAAAAAGTTTCGCCAGCATATCAGTTGTATAAAATATGCATTTGTCATATAATATCAGCCTTAGTTGTTCTCTGAATGTCATTTTTTGGAAGTGGTCTATTATGATATGTTTTTCGGACTTTTTCCACGGTCTAGACCAGTGATTCCCAAAGTGGGCGATATTGCCCCTTGGGGGGCGCTGGAACAATCCAGGGGGGCGATAGTAGCCTCGGGTGCATTTGGGGGGCGGTGAATAAAAATAAGGGGACGGTGAAAGCTTAAAGAAGGAAGAGAAGATAAGAAGATTTAGAAAACCCATTTGTACATATTTCATCTGTTGTGTAACATAGTGTAACATTATTTTTCAAATACACACACAAACTGCACGTTACAGATTTATTTATTCTATGAAGACTATTTACCATTATTAAATGTTCTTATTCTTCTTCATACCATTTGTTACTTTATTTATTCAGTCTGCTTATTTTCTGTTTCTTATATGGTATATTTTATTATAACATTTCATAATTGACTTTTTAAGATAATCATTTAAGTTTGGCTTTCAATTTAGTTATTCCGATTGTCAGTTAATACCTACAAATTAAAATCTAAGCTCTGATGTTACCAAACAACTATCCCAACTAAATCAACTTATATGCTCGAACCTTTTTAATAAACTATTCACAATTTAACAGTAGCTGTATCTAATGTATCATTCATTAAACAATTCTCAAATATTTATGTTGTACTTTTAATATATAAATCTCCCTGTGTATTTTGTAATTGCTAATTAATTTATTCCTTCAAAATATATTCCTACCTAGAAATACTCTTATAGATAATTATCAGTCTGAAGAAACTACCAGTACAATATCTTTCTGTTTGTTCGCTTAAAGAATGTAGATTTCCAGGGGGCGCTGAGTTTTTTTTTCTTAAAAGGGGGCGGTAGGCCAAATAAGTTTGGGAACCACTGGTCTAGACAGTGGAAAAAGTCCGAAAAACATATCATCAGCTTTAGTCATGACACTGTCACAATACGTAACTGCTTTTTGTAAATATGAGGTTGTGTACAACCTTATCATGTAATGCACGACATGATTTCATTAATTCCAAAGATAACTAGAGCACAAATTCAAATGAACACCTCTTATTATCCAAGTTTATAATTATACAATTCCCACTCCAAGACTATTCGTATCTTTTCATAATAAAGTATATTCTGGAATATTTACTACTATTATTTGCATTTTGCATTCATAAAAGTCTCCAACAGATCAATTTTATCATTCTGATTATGTACATATGATCATATAAAATATGAAAATCATCCGTCAATTAATATTGAGCATTAGTATCAGATACTCTCAAACAATTCATGTTACATGTTAAATAATAATACAAATAAGTGATGTAGAAATGTTTATTTATTCAAAACGAGTAACCGATGTTCAATAGGCATCATCCAGTAAATATAATTTTGTATTTTGCAATGCTGTTTCTAATATCTATGAAGTGCAGGTACACAGTGGCATAACATATAATTTATAAATGTGGTTTGTAACGCTGTTACAAGCAGTACTGAAAATACTCGAAAAGTTTAAAATGAAAAACAAAAAATACAAGCAATAAAAAAGTTTTTCTTGCAACAACCGCATTGGACATACAATTGGAATAGACATTTTTTGCTCACATTTTCTAACTCGTCGCAGTTTTTCTGGGTAGTGGTTGGATATGTCTATTTGCTATGTGATAACGTTATTATACGTTCATATATTTTCATAGCCCAAGCTGTCACACGAACTACTTAAAAATCCGACCTTGTTTTTTCGAAATGTGCTTTTATTAAGTATGTTTTATGTGGTTATTTTTCAAACTACCATTTTTCCTTTTAATTAAATATCAAAACTAAACACAAATCTTATTATAGGTGAGTTGAGGTAATTGTGCTCCTTAAAATCTAAATTCAGTTTGTAACATCCTTCCAATAAGAAAGTCACGCAAATTAATTTTTTGAAATAAATATCACCACTAACCTTATAACTTTGATTAAGATGTTTAAGATAAACATTTGGTTTATGTATTTGTGTATTTTAATTAAAATTTTCAAAAGCTATGCAGTTGGTACATTTACACCACCTTACTTCACCTTGACTTTGTAAATGAGGTAGATAGGCTATTTTTACTTACATTCTTGAAAATCTATTATAGGTACAGAGTTAGTAATGCCTAGAGAAAAACTATCATTAACAAAAAGTGCCTACACAGTAATTTTCTTCAGTCCTTAAAATATATTTAACTTTTGTACCTTCTACTAGAACAAATCCCGAAGAAAGAAAAGCAGCTGTTATTGAATATGCATTTAAGGTTAGATGATAAATTAATATACTTTTTTGTGCTGCTACCAATGCTATTATATGACTTACACAACCTTGTTTTGTCAATTGTACAGAGAAATAAAAAATAAGCTTGATTGTGGTTGAGTTCCTAGATGTGCGTGATTATTTATTTCATATAGGGTTCGGAAACTAACTGTCATTATAACTAGCACTTTTTGGTTTGTTATGTTGGTTGTAGTGTAGAGTTGACTATTTAGTATTTTGTAATTTCCGGTCGCCACACATAGGCGCCACAGAGAATTTATAAAAGTTCTCGAAGTTATACATTCAACTTAAGTGCGTAAGTAATTGCTCTCTTTGTGTTAACTAATATGTATTAGGCGATTTTAATTAGTTGTTGTTTTTATAACATTCTATTATGCAACAAGTACATTGTTACCCCTAATATTAACTGTTTCAACAACCATTATAGGACGCCTATGAATTCAGCATCCCCTCGCTTGATATTCCCACCTTGAAGAAGGCATCTTTTGCCGGGTGATGGGGATTGCGTGCTGTAATGATCTTGAAAGCTATGCCGGCGGTAGCTTAGCTACTAACAGGTCAGACTGAAGAGCCAGACTAAGAGAAATATCCTGGTCTTTCAGGTTCGGGTTAAGCAAAGGGCTAACTCCCCTATCTTGTAAAAACAATCTGGTTACGAAAGCTCAAAGAGAAAATGCCGGACTGAACTTTAGAGATTACCTAAAAGTAAATAGGGCGCCACCAGGTCTGTCTCAGGGTATACTCGTGCAACCGGACCTGGACTGTTAGACGAGACGAGAAGTACACAGGGTACTACGTCAGGAAGGTACTCGAGAAGCTGTAGAACTCGAATGACAATTTCGGAAAAGAAATACTTGAATAACTATTTCGGGACTCGTCGCCACTGCGGCGGCGTCGCCAGACCTACCTGTGTCGCTTGACACTCAAACTTCGTCGTGCATCAATCGTTACATAGAAAACTTATCCTGAAAAGAGCATGCACAGATTCGCCACAATAATAAGGCCCTAGTTCAAATATTCGTCTATTGGTCTGACGTTAACAAAGGGGTAATTTACAGGGATACCAAGACTACACTAAGCCTAATATTATTTCCCCAGCTGGAGAGGCGCGTTATTTCTAATACAACATGCAGCAAGTGGTTACACAAAAATTGTTGCAATCTCGATGGCCGGAATAATAGCTGACTATTTCAAGCCTTGCAGACGATGTCTGATCGATTACAGATAAAATTAGCAGGCAACAGGTGCTAGATTTGGTCACCTAAATGTCGAGTAATTAACGGCAAATAAATACGGCCAAGAGACAGTGAATTAGCAAACACTGTGTGCGAAATTTAGTCACATAAATAACAACTAATTAGCGGCAAGTGAGTGTGGCCAAAATACAATGAATTAGCAAGCACTGTGTGCAAGGTTTAGTCACATAAATAACAAGTAATTAACGGCAAGTGCGATCAAAAAGCACTGATTTAGTTAGCGCAATACATTAACCTGAGTTGAGGCCGCATAAATGACAGTTACTACGTTCTGTTGGCAGTAATTTACGCACAGTAAAACTAGCACACACACAATATAAGTTCAATCCACAGAAATGTCAGATAATCTATATACATATATATAGGAAAGTCACAACCCTGACTAATCAACGCAAAGCCGTAACCACTGGCACTACGAAGTTGAGATTTGGGTGAAAGGTTCAATTTGTTACGTAAGGTAGTGCTAAGAAGGGATTTGTTGAAATTCTACCCCTAAGGGGGTGAAAAGGGGTAAAATGCGTTTTTACGAATTCCTCAATATCTCTTACACCCGATGAGATATCGACTTGGTGTTTACTTTCAAAGATTTTCAATGCAAATGCCTAGAAACGTATTTCAGGATTTTGCCCTAATCTACCCCTAAAGATGCTAATATTGATTCGGGGTGAATTAAAGAACCCTTCGTATCTCCTATGTTTCTTGAGTTAGAAAATTCTTTTTTTGGCATATAAATGTATTTTTAAAATATCTAGAAAGGGGTTTAAGGATTTTTTAAAATTTACCCTTAATGGGGTGAAAGGGGGTAAACTGTGTTTTCACGAATTCCTCAATATCTCTTAGACCCGATAAGATATACTCTTTGTGTTTGGTTGCATAGGTATCCAAGGCAATAACTAAAACCACATTTCAGGATTTTGCCCTAATAAACCCTTAAAGGTGCCAATCTGCATTCGGGGTGAATTATAAAACCTATTGTATCTCCTGTGTTTGTTGAGTTAGCGCATTCTTTTTTTGTCATATAGATGTGTTTTTCAAATCTTTAGAAAGGGGTTTTAGGTTTTTTTAAATTTCACCCCTAAAGCGATAAAAAAGAAAAACTGAAAATGGGTAGGGGGTTAAAATTATTAATTTTTTCCCCTCTGGGTTCATTTCAAGATACAATGGGATGAAAGAATTTTTAGAAATTTTACCTCTAAGGGGTGAAAAGGGGTAAACTGTGTTTTCACGAATTTCTCAATATTTCTTAGAATAAAATAGAAGAATTTCTGAAATTCCATCCCCACGTGGTGGAAATGGGTATCTTGGGTATCATTGTTACACTATAACTATAGTTTTATCAATCTATACAATTACATACACATTTCCAGGGGGTACGTGAATAATAAAAAAGTTAAGGAGAACTTTTTTCGGAGAATATTGTTTTCTTTTTACCTACAATATTGTTTTGCAGCCTTTGTTAGTTTAGCGTATTGAGTGAGGAGGGGGAGACCCCAGAATTCATTTAAGATTTAGAAGAAGAAACAAAAATTTGTAGTCCGTACGAAGAACGGGCATCTTGCTAGTACGTTATAAATTGGTTACACAGATACCTGTATTCTCGACGATTCCTCGAGCGTCAGGGCGAGAAGTCGCCTAGCGACGCGCATGCAGAGGCGACGAACGTGCGACAGCGTGGGCGGCACGCGTGAGTGCGTGCAGGAATCCGCCTTGTAAAGGCGTCAGCGGGAAAGCGCCCCTCATGGGACCAAAACGACGTGAGGCCAAGAAATCCAAACGTCCTGCAGATGTATTCCCCGTTTTATCGGGTTCAAAGGGTCAACCCTCACTCAGTGAAGCAGAACTCGGCCATCGGAAAGCCCAAACACCCACGTACCGACGGTACACAGTACGGCGTGCTACACGCTCTTTGCGTCTCAACCAACGACTCTGTGGTAACTGCCGCAAGGCAAAAACAGTTTCAATGTTCACACAAACACCCCGCTGCAACAACACAAACGGAAGGCCGACGCCTCCGCGACAAGCGCGGAAGCGTCGCACGAATGAACTCTCACTTAAAAGACTTGTTACCTCGACCGTTAGCAAAACGCCCGCCAAAAGAAGCGTCCCCAAGCGGACTCGGCGGCCAATGGGAAGGCGACATGTTCGCCGGTTGAAACCAGTTCTACCTGCGCCTAGACGAGCACGTGCATTATAAAGGGTGGCCTGAAACGGCTAATTCGAGATAGCTGCGCTAATCTACAGGGTGTTCGAATTTAAAATTGCTAGGATATGTGATGCGAAAGTGCTGGCAACGGATTTGAAGTATAAATAGGCTGCCCTAAAGGCTTGAATTGCAAATTAAATTACTGAAGACTACAAAATGGCTTAACACTATTAAAGAACAAAATCAGTGGCGTATCAGATACAATTTCGAATTGTATGCAATGTACCAAGAACCTGACATTACCAGATATATTAAAATTATGAGGTTACAATGGGTAGGGCATCCAACAAGGATGGAAGACCAACAAATCCCCAAAAAACTAACAAACAGTAAACCTGAAGTTAGACGAAGACGGGGACGACCAAAAACACTATGGATGGATGAGGTGGAAGGCGGAGGACTGCAAGAGATAGAACAGAATGGCATCAAATCTTGCAGCAGGCGAAGACCCGACCTGGGTTGTAGCGCCAACAATCATGATGATGATGATGAATTCAGCATTTGTGTTTTGACGTAGGTGTAGCTATGTTACTAACTTAGAAAGAATAAAACGACATGTATATTGTAATAGCCCCTGCTCCTTATAATAAAAATCTGGTGTGATACACGCACACAACTTCCTTTTACAGTGATCTTATAATTAGCAAAAATTTGATTTTAAAGTTTTAAGCATTTGTCAAAAATTTTCAAAAATTACAAATTCTGCAAAAACGGTACAAAATAGAGCGTTAGTTGAAGAGACAAATTTTCTCTAGAATTTTAAGCTGAATTCAAAAATGTAATAATATACCGGGTGTTCTATTTAAAATAGGAGTTAATAAAAAAAATAGAAAAAAAACAAAAGTTACCCATTTTAGAAGTATTAAACTGGAAAATCACCTACCACATATCAATACACATTCAAAATGTAGTAAAAATGTGAAGTTTGAAAAAAATCGTTAGAGCCGTTTTTGAAAAAATCGAAAACTGAAAAATCACAAGAGTAAACACCTACTTCCGGTTATGCGATTTTCTTCAAAAGCTTGTCGCATCTACATAGTACATAAAACTTATATATGTAGTTTTAACACCATACCTCTTTCAGTTTTTGAGATATTCTGTTCACAGACAGACAGACCAATGAAAAAAAAAGTTTTTTGGGTTCAGGGGACTCTAAAACGTGAAGATCTGTTGAAAACTCAATTTCGAATTTTTGGGGTGAATCCAATACTTCCTTTATTGTAAAAGGAAGTAAAACTAGGGGTTTTTTAAATAGATAATAATTCAATGACAAGGGGGACTACACTTTTGATGTCATGTCTTTACCTAACCACTAATATGGTCTTTTTCTTGGAATAATTGTTACTACACTTGCTCTGCTTTTAATTCACTTTTGTTTATAATGCAGTGATACACGTGGAGTTCATTTAACGTCTCACTAATTGTCTTTCGATCGGTTACCTTCCATTTTCATTGCTCTTTGCAATTATTATTTTGCTAGCACTGTTTCGTTTACCTTTCAGCTAATCTGCCTTTTGCTGGCTTATACAGTTTTACTACATAACGCTCATATTCTTTCTGTATTTAACAAATTATTTGGTATTATTCTATTCACATTATGTCTGACATTAATAAGCTCAATTCCGTTAATTACAAATAAAATTGCATTAGCCCTTCTAAACATTTATCATATCTGAAACTCGGAATGTAACCCTTCTATAACCTACTTTGTTTCATGCTAACTTTTATGCCTCAAATGATGCCCACTTGGGCAGAAAGAGAGAGACTTTGACAATTAGTTTCTGAACCCTAACAAAATAAATAATCACGCACATCTAGGAACTCTAGATTTTGGAAGCCATTGAAAACAATAAAACTTGCCTAATCTGTAGCATGCTTTTTGTTAACATAAAATTGTCAAATTTTACTGAAGTTTAAAATTCATTTTTGGCAACTCATTTAACTTATTCACGTGTTATTTTAATATTACCTATCAATTTAATCTATGCATTTGGTTTAAATTACATATTTTTTGCACGATAGAACGATTTTACTTAGTTACCGCATTTGTTGCCAAATCAGTAAGTTATGTTTACTGGTTACTTAAATAAACAGAACGGTAAGTAAAAATTCGAGGTTAGCAGGTTAGGTTTTGCATCAGTTTTGACACAGACTGACGCAAAACCTAACCTGCTAACCTCGAATTTGACATAGACTTGCAGTGCCACCACGATATTATTCTCTACTCTCTTTCACTATGGCTACTCAGCGCCGCCGCAAGTGTCGCTTCTGAGTCTGTTAGGTGTTTATTTTGTGGTATAATGTCACATTTTACTGACATTTGAAGAAAAATACATTTATATCGCGCAAGAAACGTCAAAAGCATCACGAACGTTAAGGAATTACCGATCTCAGACAATAATTGGAGTGGTCACTTCCCTACTCCTCCAAACAATTGTCTTCGATTGGTAAAATATCCTTACCGTTCTTAATACTTAATATACTATTGTAGCCTATGAGACTGCGTTAACATCACATTAACTAATAATACAGTTAATTGTACTTCAAATGTAGATTTGCTTCTGCGATCAATTTTATTTTTCAATGCCCCGGTATTTACTTACTTCTTTCATAGACCGATAAAAGTAATAAATTACGCTGTTTACTTAGTTGCTTGAAACTCGCTGTCATAGTCTCGACAATCTTTGTAATGCTTTATCGTAATGTCATAGTTTCTAGTCAAAACGCTTGGTAAGTAAATAATCTAGATGGCATTGGCAATATCCCAATAACATTGGTATTTAAAAATATGAGTTTCAAAAATGCATTTAACCCTAAAGTGTATTTAGTCTACTCTAACTCACCTTAAAACTGAATACAATCATGCAAGCTAATTTTAATTTGTCTTTGTCCTGTGAGATCTATTTATAATAAAATAAAATGTTGACTGTTCAATTCTGTGTTGCTATATGTATGCTAAATTCACAATAGGTTAATAACATTCTACTTTTGTTGTAGGTGTGAAGATATAAAATTTCCAGTGGCTCACTTATTAGTAAAAGAAATTGTGACGTTTAAACAAACACAATAGATATCAAACAAGAAACTACGAAAAGTAAGCTTTGTAGTTCCACAGTTCCATCGTGCAAATCACAGAACATGAATAGCAATGAAAGTTTTGATAAACTATCGATTAAACATGAAGATATCGAATTAGACGGTGAAAATTGTGATAAGCTATCTATTAAACATGAAGAAATCGAATTAAAGGATGAAAATTATGAAAGCAAAACATTTGACGAAAATAACATCAATATTGCTTGTAGTGAAGAGAAACCTTATAGTTGCTCTGTTTGTGAATACAGAACAGCAAAGAAAAGTGCTTTAGCTGTACATATGAGAACTCATACCGGAGAAAAGCCTTACGGTTGCTCTATCTGTGAATACAGAGCAATACAGAAAGGTGATTTAATTATACATATAAGGCTTCATACGGGAGAAAAACCTTTCAGTTGTTCTGTCTGTCCATACAGATCAACACATAAACAAAGTTTAGTCCTACATATGAGGACTCATACCGTAGAAAAGCCATATAGTTGTTTTGTTTGTGATTACAGAGCAGCACGGAAAAGTCGTTTAGTGGCACATATGAAGACTCACACCAATGAAAAGCCATATGGTTGTTCTGTTTGTGAATACAGAGCAGCACAGAAAGGTAGTTTAGTTAGACATATGAAGAATCATACAGGAGAAAAGTCATTAAGCTGCTCTATTTGCGAATACAGAACAGTACAGAGAAGTTCTTTAGTTAGACATATGAAGAATCATACAGGGGAAAAGTCATATTGCTGCTCTATTTGCGAATACAGAACCGCACATACAAATAATTTTGTTTCACATATGAAGTTTCATACAGGAGAAAAACCGCACAGTTGCTCTGTCTGTGAATACAGAACAGCAAAGAAAAGTGCCTTAGTTACTCATATGAGGAATCATACAGGAGAAAAGCCGTATCGTTGTTCTGTTTGCCAATACAAAACAGCAGTGAAAAGTAATTTAGTTATGCATATGAAAACTCATACAAGGGAAAAGCAATATAGATTTGCTGTTTGCGAGTACAAAGCATCACGGAAAACGGATTTAGTCAGTCATTTGAGAAGTCATAGAAGAGAAAAACTATACAGTTGCTCTGTAAATACAGAGCAGCAATGAAAAATTGTTTAGTTGCACATATGATAACTCATGCAGAGAAATTATCTACAGTTGCTCTAGCTGTGAATATAGAATGGCAGAAGGAAATACCTTAGGCATAAGAAGAATCATACCGGAAAAAAAGTCGCATAGTTGCTGTTTGCCATTACAGAACGGCAAATAAAAGTCATTTAGATAGACATGAAACGTCATATGGCGAAAAGCCTTACAGTTACTCTGCTTGTGAACACTGTTAAGTGAATTTTTCGTGCTAACGCAATTATTCATCATAAAATTTCGATTGTAGCGATGCATAAATACAGCTTTGATTTTGTCCCGCTGGACATCAAATATTAAATGACGCACTGCAAGCCGATAGCAGATTGCATTCGTGCGAGTTTCGTTATTATGGTTCCAATAAGGGGAATTTTCACATTAGATTCCTTGTTTTGTAAGATTCGGGTTCGAAGCAGTCTTGCGGAAAGCAATTCAAAAGGACTTGAATTTCACCACAAATTTGATTAATAACCATGAGCACGCACGTGCAAAACAACCTGGTCAGCACTCCAGCTGAAAAACTGTTAGAACTCGATCGATATACTCCTTGCGGGGTTTCACCAATCGAGCGGTTAAATAAGCAGCATGTAGTTGACCAATCGGGTCCAATCACCTGATCTTTCTTACTCTCGTGTTACAAGTTGAAATTAAAAACAGGCAGTTCACGAGTGCATCTGAAGTAAGCAAAAATTAAGTGTAAGTTTTGTGGCCCCACACGCCAAACCGCATTTGCAGTGGCAGTCGTGGCATTTGCAGCATATTAATTCATATGGTGCCACTTTCTCATCACAACAAGTGGAGTTGGCAAAGCACATTGGGTTAGAAGGAACCATCTTTCCAAATTCGGGACGTAGATTTGCATCGGAGTGTCAGCCCGTGGTGACGTAATTGTGGCCACGAATTCCATATCGGAAGACCGAGTCTTCGAATCACATTCCAGTGCGTGAAGGTTGCTAAGGAACTGCGTTTGCCGGAACTCCGATTTAGATAGCACACCTTCCGCGCTCTTCCTGAGGATTCTAACAGCGGTTTCCCTGTTTGGATTAGCTCTGGTGCGTGAAACTTTTCTATTCCCGCAGCTACCGAATTTCCCTTGAGCTGCTTCGCGGAGGTTGGAGACTGCTGACAGCAAGCGAGGTGTGACGGCTGTGTTTGCCACCGGGTAACGAGTGAGAGGCCGCTAAAATGTCTAGAGCTATTGTGCTGTAGTAACTTAAGTGCTTATCCCGATTTTGCTGTGAAAAGTGTAGCAGCTAGTCAACCCAATAGCGGCGCATTCAAGAATACCGAATAGCACCGACAGTGGGCCATAAACTTTAATCCTTGTCGACCAATAAGTAACCTAAATTTCGATATTCTCCGAGAGACAGTAATCGTGATTAGCAGCCCGTAAAATCCCTATGGCATAGGGACAATAATTGCTTAAAGTTTAGTTGTGTCCTGTGTATTTCCACATTTTTAAATTCAATATAATTAGATTAAACTAGTCCTTTTTATTTTATGGTGTTTGCATACAACCCCCTTTTGTGTTATTTGTGTAAAGATTTTAGCGACTGTAAGAGATTAATCCTAAGGTAAGTCCGTGACAGCAGGAGCTGGACCGTCGCACACAAATGCTGTTAGCTAACCTAAAGGATTGTCTTACTCTGACTTCAGGGGCAATTTTTTTCTTGTGAAAAAGAAAACAAATCAAAGCCAGTGGCGTCCAAACCTATTCTTCTTCTTCTTCGTTCCTTTCATTCCGTCCGGAATATAGGGCGTCTTCAAGACGTTTCTCTGACTGGTAAGTCCATAGTATAAGGTGGTCAGTCTTATATTACAACTGTCTACACATATTTTACACTGTTTACTATTATTCTCTTTAGTTTGGTGAGTTGAGCCAATTTTGTTCTTGTTGGTTACATATAAGTAAATTGAACGAAAACTTTCCATCTGTTGTTTGTGTTAATTTCCAGACCCATTGCACTTGCTTTTATTTTAAGTAAATTTAGTTTATCTTGTAAGTGTTCTATTTTCTCAGTCATTAAACAGATATCGTCCGCATATTCTAAATCCTCAAGTTTCATGTTAAATCTCCAAGCTAGTCCTTTTTGATTATCTACAGTTCTCATTACCCAATCGATACTTATTAGAAATAGTAAGGGCGATAGGATGCAGCCTTATCTCACGCCATTTTCAATTTCAAACCTATCCGCTTTTTCTCCGTTATATATCATACATGCGTTGTAATTTTCGTAGAGTAGCTCAATAAGTTTAATATATTTATCTGCTATTTCGTAAGTCTCAAGTATTTGTCACATTTTCTCTCGATTTATTTTGTCGAATGCTTTCTTGAAGTCAATGATAATACTTCCTGCCATTTGTTACATTCGTCTAGTATTATCCCTAAGGTGTTAATGTGATCTATACACGAATTTGTGGTCTAAAACTGGCTTGGTTGTTTCTGAGTTTATTTAAGGTTGCATTCCTTAACCTATCTAGTATTATTCTCGTTAATATCTTACTTGTGGTGTTTAATAATATTGTAATGGCTCTCCAGTTATCGCATTCTGTGGTATTGCCTTTTTGTAGGTATTTTGACGATTAGACCTGTCCATTCTTTCAGGATTTTTTCTTCTGTCCAAATGTTCTTTAATAGTTTATGTAGAATTGTTACAATTCGTTCTGATCCTGCTTTAATCAGTTCCCCGGTGATGTCTCCAATCCAGCCGCCTTATTAGTGGAGTACTGGAAAAAAGGCCCACGATTCCGTCCATGATTTTTTTAAATTTTTTTATATATACTTCGGATCTGTATTTATGTCTGGAGGTGAATGTGACCGCACTATTTAATGGACGGGGGGGATATATTGGCCCGAAAAATGTGCAAAAATGGGTTTTTCACGAATGCCTTCGACAATTCAATTCGAAATAAAAAAACGTTCGAATAAAAAATGGAGCTATTCTGAATACAAACACTTTGAGCTTGGATTTACGAAAATCGGTTAACCGGTGCGAAAGTTATAGCCCTTTGACCGAGCTCGCCCGTTGGAATTGTTTTTCAGGGATTTCCTACTCAGGGCGGTCGGTCGGATCCTGTTTTTGGGGGGATGGCATGCAATTAGAACGTCCGTTTTTTTAAATTTATAGATTCACGGGCATACGAGAAGATGTGCCACGGGTAAGGTGCTTGGTCTAAAGGGGGCAGAGGGGGAGGGGGGCCGCGAAAACCCATTCAAAGGGTTACAGTGTTTACACTTGGTTCATAATGAAGATCTATCGTTCCTCTTCATAATATATTTGTCTCAATTTCCTACGTTAATTAGGGCCTGCAGGAGCCCGAGATACAAATTAGAATCTGCAATGCATTTTATGCCGAGTAGCAGCTGGATACCGGGGGCGTGGCTTACGCTCATTGTTCTACTGTCTTATTGGTTGCACATGGTTCCTGCGACATTTTATTCTGTGTACAGTAAGCATAAATATTGTTGAAGTTTTGTTGATTCGGAGATTCATTACGCTATAAGCAGTGGTAAGTGTATCTACAATTTTCCACGGGATGCTTCTGAATGTTCTCGATACGCGAGACTATTATACTATACTATATGCTTCATACATATAATATATTGTAGCGTTGATTTGATAGGTAATCGACAGACACATTTGCTTCAAGATTGACCCTGGCATTAGAAAACCAGTACTTGTCAGTGCACGTCTATCACAGACTGTCACATGGGATTAAATGCGGCTGCCTCTTGATTTCTGGATTTCGGACATCTCACTCAGATAAATCAGCAAACCTGACACCAGTATGGCTGAATTAAAGGTCTGTACAATTTGTAATCTGGACATCCTAGATGATCAAATTAAGGGATATCCGGCCCATATGAGGTGAAAAAGTCATAATCAACAACGGATAATCGACGACAGTCAGCAGCTCTTCGAGCACTCAAAATCTGTATAACATAAGCTATATGACCAACAATAACAAAACAAAGCTATTACAGTCGCCCCGTTTTTTATTTTCCGCTGTGTGTGGCAAGAGCATACTCGGGAAATACGTGAATAATAAAAAAAAGTAAGCGATTCCTACAAAAATTGAGGAAGATGTGGCCAAAATAAGGTTGAAAAATTTGAATCGTAATTTACCGCGCTTCTACACACACAGACACTAAAAGAATTTCAATGGGTTAATGAGGTAGAGCAGTGTACAAAAGTCGGGAGTGGGAGCGTAAGCCATGCCCCCGGCATCTCGCTGCTACGCGGCATAAAATGCATTGCAGATTCTAATTTGTATCTCGGGCTCCTGCAGGCCCTAATTAACGTAGGAAATTGAGACAAATATATTATGAAGAGGAACGATAGATCTTCATTATGAACCAAGTGTAAACACTGTAATCCTTTCCGTCTCTCTGCTAGGGGTCGGAAAATTTGACCCCCCGCCCCTCGCCTCCTAACCACCGGACAAAAATGTGCCCGAGTCCAGATTGTGGGAAAAAAAACTGCGTCCCATCATGTAGTTTTTTACACCCTTCGCTTTTTCTTACCCCCAAAAAGTCAATTTTAATAAAAAAATAATTAATAAAAAGGCTTTTTTTGCTGTAATTTTTTTATTTACGGAGCGTTTTTAAAATCCTTTGTGTTGGTTAAAGGAGGCACAACGCGGGATTTTTTGGCGTTAAGATTTTTGAAATAGGCCAATTACAGAGGCAATTAGGCGGGTTTGAATGGGTTTTCGCGGCCCCCCTCCACCTCCTCCGCCCCCTTTAGACCAAATACCTTACCCGTGGCACATCTTCTCGTATGCCCGTGAATCTATAAATTAAAAAAACGGACACTCTAATTGCATGCCATCCCCCCAAAAACAGGATCCGACCGACCGCCCTGAGTAGGAAATCCCTGAGAAACAATTCCAACGGGCGAGGTCGGTCAAAGGGCTGTAACTTTCGCACCGGTTGCGGTTAACCGATTTTCGTAAATCCAAGCTCAAATTGTTTGTATTCAGAATAGCTCCATTTTTTATTCGAACGTTTTTTTATTTCGAATTGAATTGTTGAAGGCATCCGTGAAAAACCCATTTTTTTCACATTTTTCGAGCCAATTTATCCCCTCCTCTATTGAATAGTGCGGCTACATTCACCTCCAGACATAAATACAGACCCGAAGTATATATAAAAAAATTAAAAATCTATTTATTATTTCCTTTTGTGATGTGAGCAGTATTCCTTTCTTGACTCTGACGTTATTGGTTGTAATATTTCTTCTCCCTGACATTTTTCATGTTATTTTGTATAACGTGCTTAGGTAATTTCTATCTGCTGCTGTTTCAGCGTCCTTTAGCATCTCCTCTGTTCCCTTCGGTCCTTTCTTGGGCTTTTTTTAATTTGTTTATCTACGACCACCACTAAAAGTAGGCCTTTTAGCGCTAGTTTTTTTCACTAAAAGTGACGTTTTATAGTTTACCGTGTTTAAAGAAATCAGCTGTTTACTTATAGCGCGAGTGTGAGATAAAGTGAAGTGAGGTAATAAACTACAATTTCGAACTGGAAGTGAAGTTGTAAAATTATTCTAGTTACTTCTTGCGTTAGAGGTAAAGGGTTTTTGAAATAATTAAAGCGTTATGTAATGAATACAGTCAAATGTGTAGTATTAATAATTACCTTTTATAACTGACTTTGACAGTATTGGTTTCCAAAACATTCGCCTGCGCGAAAAGGCCCTCTCTTTATTATGACATAAATTCTAACTGTCACAGATGCAAACCTTTGTTAAATTAAGGTCGTAGATAAAATATTGTATGCAACGCGTGCTAAAAGTCGTTTATGCACGAGACATGTTTATGAAACTCAGCCTTCGGCTTCGTTTCATAATTTTCAAGTCTCGTGCATAAATGTCGACTTTTAGCACTTGTTGCATAAATAGCTATTATCTGTCTCCCAGTATGTTTGTTCGAGTGTTTTCTTCTGTTCGTCTGTTCTTGCAGTTAGTATTTTTTATTTAAGCTTATTTCTGCCCTCTATTAATTTCTCCATGTTCATAGTCATCCACGGCTTGTGTTTTCTCTTTTTTATTCGTAGTGTTTCTTCTGTTGTTTTTAGGACTTCTTTATACTTTCCCCAAAGTTGTTCTATATTTAGTTCGTCCATATTTTACTTTTACTTACCTACACTCCTTAATTCCATCAATAAACTAGTAACACTAATTATACTAAACAGAATTTCGAAGCACTTAGAACCTAAACTGAGGAAAACACAAGCTGGCTTTAGACCACACAGATCCTGCACGGAACAAATCAACACCTTACGTCTTATAATAGAACAATCTTGCGAATGGCGCACCTCACTTTATATTCTATTTATAGACTTTGAAAGAGCTTTCGACAGCCTACTTCACTCGGCGATATGGAAGATGCTTGCTACAAAAGGCGTTCCAACAAAAATAATTAATCTCATCAGTAGTAGAGATAGGCGGGTTCTGGACCACTTCAAGGTCACCGATTAGACTCTGACAGACTTTCACTTCTGGATATTGCGTAACATGTTCTGGGTATTGCGCAACATCAACCGCAGGGGCAGAGCCCTAGCCGCCATATTGTGGGGCCCGCATGCGCAACACCAATCCCAGGGGGCAGAGCCCTAGCCGCCGGGGCCCCCATGTTTTTTAAAATAAAAATGCAATTTTTTAAGGCTAATTTGTCCTCTTCGGGGAGGGGGAGGAAACCAAATGTCAAAGGTCATCGGTGTCTGTCAGTCATCAAACATCTATCTTTCTCTCTTTAACACATAGGGTTCTACAAAAAACCATCTTTCTCTCTCTAACTCAAGCGAGCCCGGGGGGCAAAGCCCCAGTCGCCAGACCCTCATGTGCAAGTTCGGGAGCGGAGTAAGTTTCAAGGTCACACCAACCTCGAGGGGCAGAGCTCCATCCGCCGGGGGGCCCGCATCAGGTTTTTTTGTATATTTAAGGCTAATTTATTCCAGCGCTGCCAAATTTTGATGAGCGTGGGAACCGGAAAGGTGTCATCTTCATTAGCTTGAGTGCCATCTTCATAATGCCAAACGTCAAAGTTTATCGGAGTCTGTGCCGCCATATTGTGGGGCCCCCTTGAGCCGCCGGGTCCCCTTGTGCAAGTATATATTTTCGGGTAAATTTTTTTATTAAAAATGTAAGATATTGCGTAACATGTTCTGGATATTGCGCAACACCAACCTCGAGGGGCAGAGCCCCAGCCGCCGGACCCCCATGTTCAAGTATATATTTTCGGGTAATTTTTTAAAGCCAAATATCAAAGTTTATCGGTATCTGTCAGACACCGGGGCAGAGCTCCAGCCGCCGGGCCCGCATGCGCAATATCAACCCTAGGCCAAATGTCAAAGGTTATCGGAGTCTGTCAGACTCCAAAAATCTATCTTTCTCTCTCTAACACATAGGTTTCTACAAAATCCATCTTTCTCTCTCTAACACATAGGTTTCTATAGGTATCTCTATCTACATAACATAAAAATGTAGGAGCGGAGGAAGTTTCAAGGTCACATCAACCCCAGAGGGCAGAGAGGATGCAAAGGTGTCATCTCTGGGGCCCCATGTCCAAGTATATATTTTCGGGTACATTTTTAAAAGCCAAATGACAAAGTTCATCGGAGTCCCTGTTGTAACTTGTTATTTAGTTTAGTCTGTGCGCAGCCGTTGAGAGATAGAAATGTGTATTGAAAACATAAGACTAAATCTTTTACCATTTGAAACACGTTTACTTACATATTCCGACTGGGCCAACAGTGTGGTGTTACCTGCTTCTCTAGCCCGCGCCAGATTTTTTTATTGTGTGCTTTGTATGTCACGTGGTAGTTCATGATTGGAAAGAAGGTGACGATCCGCTGTCTGAACATATTCGTTGGTCTAACAACTGCTTATTTGCAAGACTACTTTGGGAAGAAAGGAAGAAGCAATTTGGGCGCGACACAACAACGGCGTCGTCTTCAAGCACCAGTATGAATGTTGTTAGGGAGATTGAGGAGTTTGGCAGATCTAACTGCGGCAAAACTAACATAATGATCAGCTTGTTAGAACATCCAAACGGTTTACGATTCGAAAACGTTTATTTATATTGTAAATCTCTGGATCAACCAAAATACCAGTACCTGAGGAAACTTCTAAAACCCATAAAAGAAATTGGGTCTGTAATTGAACAAACCACACTACGCGAGGAGGGGTGGTGGGAGGCAGAGCCCCAGCCGCCTCACTCCTCCATGGTTTGGCATCAGATTTTAATAAAAATGCTGATTTAAGACCAATTTGTCGTTCGTCATTCAACACTGCACGGGGCGGGAGGAGGTGGAGGGAAGATTCAATGTTGCATCATCTTTTGTATATTAACATAGAATACCCAGTACTGAACATTTTTAATAAAAATGCAAATTTAAGGCCAATTTTTCGTTTGTTATTCAACCCTTATGCTTGTGAACCACATCCGCACATTTTACGGGGGACACCTAACAAACCCCAGAAATTCATGTTAAGGGTCTGACATTATAACGAAATCAAGTCTTAAATTTCATTTATATCCTATGCCGGCAGCGCTAAAAAAACACTGGCGTAATTAGCAGTGGCAAAGTTGAACTTGCACTTGTTATGTGAACCGAAGGTCGCGCTAGTCGCTGAATGCCAAGCGCATAGGAAGTTTCTAGGTCACATCAACCCCAGAGGACAGAGAGGAGGCAAAGGTGTCATCTTCATTATCTTGAGTACCATCTTTGTCATCGTGGAAACCGGTTTCAAAAGTCATTAGATATGAATAACATCCCCAGTACACGGCTAATGAAATTAACATTCGCCAAAGTTTATAATTGCACTAGTATGATATTAACCGCCTTAAATTTGAAAGTATGAATTTAAGGTCAGCACTGTTCTAATTATTAAGATCAGTTACAGCAGCGTTAATACAAGAGAAATTACACCATTGCTGCTTCAGAAATAGATCTGGTTAATTTGCATATCATAACAACATAATTAGTAGGAGAAACGACATTATTCAAATCGTGCCGCAATTAACGACATTGCCGTTTTTTACATGTGTTGACTAATATAAATAACCAGTATTTCGCATTACATTCTTAAGAGCAGCGGTGTTAGTTATTATATATTTTGTTTTACGTACACCTCCTAAAATCAATATGTTAAAACAGGAACCATGTTTTTTTATTTAAAACATTATTTAATTACAACAATCTAATACTAGGTATTAACAACTACATTTGCATATAAAGTTCCGGAATAATTCATTACCGCCAATCTTGCAATAACAATGTAATAAAAATTACGCAAAGTCCTGGTGCTTTAGATGTTAAACAAAATACATACCAGGGGCCATTATTCCAATATATAGTGTTTTCGCAAATGAAAAACATTGGACAAGGCGCAGTAACAAATAGATTGCAAATGATGCATGCAGGCCGGCTGTGATGGGGTGAGGGCCGGTTGTTCTTCTATCTCGACGATGCGTTTGTTGGTGTAATTTCTTAAAAATGCGGCCTTTTCACGTCCTTTTACGTATATAACATCTGCATCTCGGACAAGTCGTTGAATGATCTTCGTAAACATGAAGACCGGAGTAAACCCTTCGTTCCAATTAATGCAGTGGTGATTGTTCATGAGCCATTTTGCTTCTTTTTGTAAATGCGGTGGTAATTTTGAAAAGCTGAACGGAGCACTGAAGATATAGTGCGAAACGGCGACTCCATCGTAACCAGCCAATTCCTTTGGCGAAAACTTATTTTCGGATATCTTAAAACCTTGCAAATCTATTATAACAAAGTTCTTGCTGTTTTCGGCCATTTTAAAAATATAATTCGCTTAATTCAGATGCAAACACAATTTTGCCAACTCTCGTAACGATTTATGTATATATAGGAAATCCGCTTTAAAAATAGAGAATGTAAATTTACTTAAAACAAAAATTAATTATATTTATTCGTTATCAAGGATACCTTTTACTCTTGCAACCGTTTATTTAGATTTTTATTATTTAT
Organism: Agriotes lineatus; assembly: GCA_940337035.1. Lineage (NCBI taxonomy): Eukaryota > Metazoa > Arthropoda > Insecta > Coleoptera > Elateridae > Agriotes > Agriotes lineatus. The sequence continues at coordinate 76,439 of CALNHX010000277.1, forward strand.
AGGTTAACTATTACATCCGCCACGTTTGCTTAATTAATTCCTTTTTTACTTAGATTTTTAACATTTTTAGGCCGCTAGTTGCACAGTATATATAGGTTTTTATTTCATATTACACTAGTTTTAAAATAGAAACAATTACAAATCGAAATAGGCTAGCAGTGTCGAGCACCAATTTTAAGAACAAAGCGAAATGGAAGGCAAAGATTGTTTTAATATTAGGCATTTATTTCGCGTATTTACTTGGTAATGGAGTGCAATTCATTCAACCTATATAGCGAGCGTTTATTGTTTAATGTGTTTTTAGCCCCGCTATGTATGAGTGAATTTTTAGTAAATATTTAAATTAGCCCTGTTAACAGTAATAAAAATGATTCAAATTGATACAGAGTAAAATACATTTAATTACAATAATAACAGGTACATTGAAAAGTGCATACTGCAGTAAAAAAGTCCGCTAAAATGAATAATTCGAATGGTCTTGATATTTACAATCTAACTAAAATTGTGCAGCTAATTTACTTAAAAGTAAAAAGTATTTAATATATTCGTTGCATAACGCGCTAACAAGGATACCGTTTATTTAGTAGAATTTTTTATTTTAACTGGCCTTTCAAGTAGTATTATTCGCAAATCAAACATGAATAAGGTTATCATCTCGATGTGTCTTCATGTCCTCCACTAATAAAACCTTTCTCTGCTGCTTTATACTCCCAAAGACAACACATGCAAAATCAATTGAATCGAAGGATAATCTACCTGTGCATAATTAGAAAGGTGGTTACTTGTTTATTGCGGAGTAGATTTTTTAATAATTCTAGAGAAAGCAAAGGCCAACCGATGTACTAACACCCACATTTTTCCGGGCAGCTTATTCCTATATAAAGGACTGTTCTTTGTTCATATTATATTAGTACCAACTAGTACTTTTAGTTAAAAACGATCATAAAATGAATTCATTTTTCGAACAAGTTAACAGCGTCGGGCTTCTCAAGTCAATATTAAAAATACGCGAAATGCAAATTAATAAAAACTACATTATCGAAAATATTCAATCGGGTAATCATCCACAATTTGGACGGAACGTTTTCATTGAAACCGAGGATGTACGAATTTACCTTCCAAAACGAATTTCCGAAAAAATGACTGATGAAGATATAACTAAAATTAACAAATCCGCGAAAAAATACGCTCTGGTTTTTATTGGTCGAAAAAATGTGTCTAAAGGGTCCGATGCCAACTTGGTCAAATTTGTGGAACTTTAGGATGTATACAGGTAAAACTCGCTATTGTAGTTTATAAGGGGTGTGGCACTAACTTAGTAAATTTGTCCAGGAAAAACAACCAATTGCTTATTGTACTAATCTTTTAAATGAACATTTTAAAAAGTTGCCGTTTTTATTACAGCTCAAACTGGAATGTAAAAGTGAACCGCTATTTTCAATCTACGCAGATGTGGAAAAACACAATACCGGTGTTCCAAAAATACTGAGATTTATCAAAACAACCAATTGCTTATGCTATTAATTTATGGACCATTAAGATATGTAAAACAACCAATTTTTAAAAATAAAACATTTATAAAAAGTTGTCGTTTTTATTACAGCTCATACTAGAATGTAAAAGTGAAGGTTTCAACATAATATAGAAACGCTATTTGCAATATATGCAGACATGAAGAAACAAAAGACCGAGATTTAACAAAAACACTTTCATATGATAATAGTTTATTGACTCCTTATTATCTTTTGCCTCGCATTGAAATTTTGTATATCTAACAATAATAAATATACGAAAAGAAGCGGCTTTTATATAATAATTAGTTAAGTCTCCTACCTGTAGAAAAACAACAACAACAACCAAACCTGATGAAGGGCCTCGGGTTAGGCAACCAGCTGACCGAGGTAAAATAAATAGAAAGGTGAAAGAAGAGTTCTAAGACAGTAGGTATTTAATGTTGGTACCATTAAACAAATATATTAGTGTGTAGCAACATTCTGTGCGACGTGTATCTATTAAAACACGTAAAATGTATCAAATGTTTGTTTTATTGTTAGTAGTAGGATATGCAGTTGTCAGCCAACAGAACTGTAACGAAACAGGTGAAGTTATCAAATACCTACAGAGTTTTGGGTTTTTGGAATCGAGCAACAACGAAAGTGAACATGGTTTAACATCAACAAAATTAATTGGAAATTCTGAGGCTTTCACATCTGCATTAAACACATTTCAAGCCCGCTACGATTTACCAATATCAAATACTATTAATACGGAAACTTTGAATTTAATGAAGCAGCCTAGATGTGGTATTAAAGATATAATAGGGTTATTTCAAGTGCATAAGTCAAAGTGGAATGCACATGTTATAACGTGGAATTTTCAGCCGACTACCGCCGAACTAGTTTATGTGGCCAATAGGGCTTTCAGCATATGGTCGCAATATACAAACCTAGAATTTCAGTTTACGTACAATAGAACCGCTATGATAGCAATCTCTATGAGAGATAAGTATCACACACATACAACAGTTGATAAAGTGTGCGGGTTTGACTTTGAGGATGGCATACTAGGTCACTCTTACTTTCCAGGGCCCGAACAGAAACCAGTTGAAGTGCATATTAATACACCGGTTAATTGGTATACCGGAGTGGATGGTATTGTACCTGAAGGTCAAACAAGTCTTCTTTCAATCTTAACTCATGAAATAGGACATGCTTTAGGCATGCGTCATTCGGCTGTGAAAAAGTCTATCATGTATTCGTATTATGGGGCACCAAGCAACTTGTCAAACATTGGCCTCTCTCAAGATGATATACTGGGGATACAAAGTGTATATGGAAAAAAATCGAAGAGTCAAACTATTATTACGGCGAGTTCTACAAGCACAACTGTTCGGGCAATTACGGCGCGTCCCACTACTACTACTACTACTACTACTAAACGTCAGCAAGACACGCTAGAAAAACAGTCAGAAAGGAAACCGGATCTATGCGCTTTAACTAAAACAGTAGATAAATTTCTAATAGTTAATCAAAAATTCTATATATTCTATGGAAAGTATGTATGGATGATAAATTTAGGCGAAAAGACGTATAACGAACCGTTTTTGCTCACTGACTGGTTAACGTTCTTACCTAAAAATTTTACAGAAATCGACGCAGTATATGAGCGGCCTAATGGGCAAATAGTGTTTTTCATAGACAAATATATTTATGCGATGGAATTTCCTTCGATGCAACTTGTACATGGTTATCCGAAACTAAACACAGTTCTAGGTCAACGTAATATAATTGAGATAAACGGCGTACTTAATACGTACTCTGGTCGGACGTACATCTTTTATGAGCCGAACCTTTACATGGAAGTGGACGAATGTAGTTTTAAATACTCAAAACTCGGCACGACTAACAAAGATTTTCCAGGGGTACCCATTGACTTTAAATCTGTTTTTCGATATACGAACGGACACATATATTTCTTTAATAAAAAGAATTTTTATGAATACAACGAATTTTCGGGTACACTAGTTCAAGCCGGTAAAAAGAATCTCGATATTTTCAGTTTGAATTGCCCGCACGAAAGCATTTTACAGCAAATATATAATCTAGTAACAAATCTAATGGCATTGGAAAACGTAGGATCGCATTAGCGTGCCTCGATTTACAAGATAATTAAGAGGTTTAAACAGGTATCCGTATAATACGGTAAAAATCAGTTATGCTATGATCCTTGACCGACCAGAAGATGAGGTGCGCATATGCATAAAAAGACGATTAGAAATAAGGTTAATTGTAGAGTGAAAATATTTAATAAAGGCATTTATGAAATATCTGTGTGTTATTTGTGTAAGAGGTAATATTTCGAAGTTATAAGCGCTCTTAGTGGCTGCTGTGATCTTCGAGAGTGTGACCTTGAATTTTTATAGATTATAAAGACCATTTGAATTTGAAGTACATCGAGTTTCAGACCGCCCATAGTAATTGCACCTAAATTTAAAAACTTCTAGAATTATTCCCGTGGTGTTTCATAACTTTAGCCAGTAAAAGCTATTCCCCTAAACAAGGAGCGCTATATTTCTTTTACGAAAAACTAACGACGGAGATGGTATTAAATTTAAATTTATAGATTCATTTCGATTTATGAATTCTTCTTTAGAAAGATTGGCATCCTATTTGTAAACCGGCAAACCCTAATCTTTTAGTTAGTGTATTATTAAAGCTGAACTCCTCGGCAGAAACACTGTATACAATTAATCGTGTGGCTGATGCAAAAGAAACCAGCATCTGTCGACAATTGCTAAATGTCCACAGTAGTTTACAAAATGCGAATATCGAGGTTCTGAGATCATAACGGCAATTGACTAACTATGTATAATTCAAGATCACGGCGCTTATAACTTTGAAATAAAACCACCGAAATATTTCTAAATATATTTATTTCATTTCCAAATATATGCAATAAATAAAACTTCTCCGTCGTCCAGTCTTGCTAGGTGCCGCTCCACCGGCTTAAAGACGTTGGCCTGCCACCACACAGCTGACGATCCGTCAAAGGCTGCAGGCCACGTCCGTAAGGTGGCCGTCTCCGCTAGGGCCTCTCCTTGTAGGTTCAGGGCGTACTCCATTGTGACCACTGCCTGGAGAGACCGTTGAGAGGATGCTGGAGGGCAACTAGCCAAAAACTGTTGAAAATGGCGGAAAAATTGTTCTGCATTCTTGAAGTTAGCCATAGCTGCTGTTGAAGGATTATGACAACTGCTGCAGCAAACAGGTAACTTAATATAGGGATGCAGTCAAGGGTATCTACCAGTTTCCAAGCAATTACCGTTCTTTCGATTAACCCTAGCTTTTTAATAACAAATACTACTACAGTTGTATGCGAAAAAGGTTTCCTTGTTAACGCAATGTATATATTAAATAATTTTTACTCTAACTAGATTGCAAATATCAAGGAAAACCTTTTCCTAATTAGTATGCTAATCAATTGCACATATTCTCTTTTTACAAAATAATAACATATATAAGACGGTAGGTGGTTGATAGTGTTTATGAAACGGCGGCGAGCAAGCAAGAAGTAATATGGAAAGCCAACGTGAATTAATGGAAATATCCGAAGAAGAAGAAGAAGGAAATATGGACGTATGGCCTGAAGGTACGCAAAATACTTATACTTTGCCGTGGCATGTAAATTTTGATTATGATGTGTTGTTAGAAGATAAGAAAAGGAAATCGGAAGAAGATGTTACAGCAGTAAAGAAAATGAAAGTAACGGAAGAGGAGGTGATAGAAGCACCGCGATTTATGTCTGCTAATGTGAATTGCGCGACGAAAATAATTGATGGGAAAAAGTACATATGGTGTCCGGGGTTTGGCATAAATAAAGATAAACCAGACGGGATTTTAGTATGGATGTTTAAAGGATGTGTGGTACCATTTTCTCGGAGTTATTGTGGTTCTGGGGGTTTGGATTTATATTCTGCGGAGGATATCGGTGTAGAAGGAAGAAGTATGGTGAAAATCAGGACCGGGTTTGGTATGAAATTACCTGTAGAAACGGTAGGGATGATTTGTGATAGATCTTCTGTTGTTAGTAGTACTAATTGTGTAGTAGTAGGAGGAGTAATAGATAGCGATTATTTAGGAGAGATTAAAGTTATGATGTACAATATGAGCGATAGCAAAGAAAGATTTTTAAAAGGAGAGAGAATAGCCCAAATGTTAATTTTAAAAAGGTATCATGAAAACAATGTAATTTTGTTGGACGAACCTTTAACTGCACAGTTTGGTAGAGGGGATAAAGCATTTGGAAGTAGCAATGTCGGCAGTAAATAAAAATAATACATAATAATTAATCAACACAAATTCGGCGCCGGATACAAGCTGTTGTTTTTATTTTCAGTTTTTAAAAGTGTGGGATTCGAGCCCACGCCATATTACCAGAGCTTGAATCCGGCCAATCTGACTACATACAGCTAAAGCATGCATGCATGCATCATTTTCAATCTTTTGTTACTGCGCCTTATCCAATGTTGCACTATGCGACGCCATATGTATAATTAAAAGCAAATAAAAAACTTTTATAAACGTGTTTCTTTATTTTACAGTTCTAGGGTAACCATGGACAGACAGACAGACAGACAGACAGACAGGTAAACCCGCAAACATGTCGAAACAGCAAAGGTACCAGGTGCTGTTTAACGGAATTTCAAAAGTGTCAGATGTGGGATTCGAACCCACGCTCCTTTACAGGAACCAGAGCTTGAATCCGGCGCCTTAGACCGCTCGGCCAATCTGACTACATACAGCTAAAGCATGCATGCATGCATCATTTTCAATCTTTTGCTACTGCGCCTCATCCAATGTTTCACTATGCGACGCAATATGTATAATTAAAGGCAAATAAAAAACTTTTAAAAACGTGTTTTTTTATTTTGCAGTTCTAGGAAATAATGTCCTCATGGAATGGTAACTCTTCTATTTTCTAATACGGCGTTTATCATCTAAAGCATTAGGAGCTACCTTAGTGTGTCTTTCACTATGCTTGGTAGAAGTTATTTCGGTTTTTTGTGACGGTTATATGGATATCGGTATCTTTCAAAAGGCGTGATTAGTACCCAAAATCGCATATAAATTAACATTAAATGAGAAATTGTAATAAATAGGATGATTTACTTGTTGTTTTAAAAGTGTCAGATGCGGGATTCGAACCCACGCTCCTTTACAGGAACCAGAGCTTAAATCCGGCGCCTTAGACCGCTCGGCCAATCTGACTACATACAGCTAAAGCATCTGCACATCCTACCACTACTACTAACAATAAAACAAACATTTGGTACATTTTACGTCAGGCAGAATGTTGCTACCATTCAACTGGTTGCCTAATCCTTTATCAGGTTTGGTTGTTGTTGTTTTTCTTCAGGCAGGAGACTTAACTAATTATTATACAAAAGGTCTCTTCTTTGTTATGATTATTAGATACTCAATTTTGCCTACAATTCTACTAAAAACTGGAATATACAAATAACCCTCAAATGCCGAATTACGCAGATTCTCTTCCAAATTCTATTGTAAACAATTAATTGAATATTATACTAATACAACTGCCGCTGCTTCATCCGAACCACCGTTTATTTCAAGGATTCTTTGATATTTACTTTGAATCAATTTAGATAATTTCTTATTAATTTAAATATTTACTAAAATCCCACTAAACAGTGTACACCACCACTGTGCGTTTTCCTCATAATGCCCCACTACCTAGGCTGAATGAATTGCGCTTTATTACCAGGCAAAAAAAAAAGAAAAATATTTTCGACGCGAAAGAAATGTCTTGCTGATACTCCAAAGCCTGGGTTTCAACGAAAACGTTTCGTCCAATTTGTAGGTGATTACCCGATTGAATATTTTCGATAATGTAGTTTTTGTTTATTTGCATTTCGCTTATTTTTAATATTTGTTGGCCTTCGCTTTCTCCAGAGTTATTAAAAAATCTACGCCGCAATAAACAAGCAGCCACCTGTCTAATTATGCGCGTTCTTAATAGATTATAAAGCAGCAGAGAAAGGTTTTATTAGCGAATAAAAAATTTAACTACGGCTGTATATTAAATAATTTTTGCTTTAACTAGATTGCAAATATCAAGGCCCTTTAGTGGACTTTTACTGTAGTGTGCTATATTGAGGTAATATACCTATTATTATTGATTTTTACTTTGAATCATTTTTTATTAATGTTAACAGGGTTAATTTACTAAAAACAACGTACGCCCGCTATATAGGTTGAATGAATTCCCCTACTCCGCAGGATTTTTGTTGCGGCTGCAATTACGCCGCCCATGTTTGGAAGCTGTAGCTACTTACAGCAGCTATCTCTTTGTTATTTATATTTAAACCTCGTTTTTATATTGTTGCGCATTAACATGGTCTCGTTAGTTGTTTTATAACTTGCGCCAAGTTCGCGCACTATTCGTTCACGTATAAAATAATGGATCAGACTCCAAGTGACGATTCTTCGCATGAAATCACATTAAAGCACGCTGTAAAGTTGTGCTGTGCTTTCTGGTTTAAAGATGCAAAAAACGATTTAGATAAAATAGTGAGAAATTCCTCGCGACTCAGAAATTTAGACTTGGAATTTGACGCGTATGTAGTGTGTGCTATGGCTGGCGATAGCCAAAATCGACGAGAAAAACGGAAACGACTGATTGCCAATTTGGAAAAAAACATTTTAAAATATTTTGCTAGAGAAGAAAATACATCGCTAACGCTGGATGTGGACTACCACCCAAAGCATCCCTTTGCTCAAATGCTGGAAGAAAGTGTCTCAGTATTCGAACTACCGTGTAAATCTACAACGAAAATGAACTCTACACCAACCGGCATGTTCACACTTCAAGTTAGGAGTGGCCATGGCTCGCTCTTCTGGAGATATATTTCAAATATCGATCACCTGTGACATTTAAATAAATATAATTCTATCTTATCAATTCTATTTTTTCTTGTCAGGTACGCAAATAAAAAACATAATAAAATTAAAATGTGGTTTTATTAATCCATTACAGACCGTCACTTATTATATTTTGATACAAAGATTTACATTGATTCAAAGCACAATGACATAATTCTAAATAATGGTTAAAGCATGCTGGGGCAGTAGGATCCATTTCAAAATTGTAATCTGCAACTGCAATAACCTTATCTCCAAGAAACTGCTTCAGGTATTTCTCCTTTTGCAAACCCTTGCAAAATACTGTGTGGGCGTTCTCAGTTTCATGCAGTAGAATTTCGGGTAGCTGTGACAGGGAAACGAATCCTCGGCTCCATTTCAGTCCATGATGGTTTTTTTCCAACCAAACTGCTTGTCGTTGCAAATCTACCGTTAAGTTTGTGAATCGAAACGGCGGCTTGAACAAGTAGTGGCTAGTTCTTTTCCATCGAAAAGTGATAATTCTTTTACAGTAAATTCCGGAGTATTGAAACCCTGCACATCGATTGACAAAAACATTGTTTTGTACTGTTACTACACGACTGAATACAGTACAGAATTTCTTAGAGTCTTATATTAAAAGCCATATCAACATAATTAGAAATTCGTAAAAATATTCACAACAATCGAACAAGCGTTTGTAACGCAACCTTCGATTTTTGCCGAGCGTTACATATCCGCTAGTGCAAATTCCAGCCGTAATAACTGTTTAAGACCAAATGTTGGCTCTTTGCAAAACACTTGGTTTTTTTATGTTAAAATAGAAAGGTTTGACAAACCTACCTAAATTAACAAATAAACGGATGAGTACCCAATTACTGAAAATTCTAAAACCACCCTTCCGCGTTTTTAAATTATATTGTTATTGCATGATTGACTATTTTTATGATAATATTTGTCTATACTGTAATTAATTACTCTGTAACTTGTAAATGTAGATGTCATTTTTGCTTTTAGTACGAATTTATATTAATTATATTGCAATGAATACGAACTCAAGGTTGATTTTGTCTTAAAGCGGTGGTTTGCGTTTGCAAAAATAATTAGAAATAATCCTTTAATGATTTTAAATTTGTAAAAAATCTAGGCCTCAATAGTCAGGTATTTAAAATTCATAATATTACCTTTCTAATTTAATGCGCTTGGCATTCAGCGACTAGCGCGACCTTCGGTTCACATAACAAGTGCAAGTTCAACTTTGCCACTGCTAATTACGCCAGTGTTTTTTTAGCGCTGCCGGCATAGGATATAAATGAAATTTAAGACTTGATTTCGTTATAATGTCAGACCCTTAACATGAATTTCTGGGGTTTGTTAGGTGTCCCCCGTAAAATGTGCGGATGTGGTTCACAAGCATAAGGGTTGAATAACAAACGAAAAATTGGCCTTAAATTTGCATTTTTATTAAAAATGTTCAGTACTGGGTATTCTATGTTAATATACAAAAGATGATGCAACATTGAATCTTCCCTCCACCTCCTCCCGCCCTGTGCAGTGTTGAATGACGAACGACAAATTGTTCTTAAATCAGCATTTTTATTAAAATCTGATGCCAAACCATGGAGGAGTGAGGCGGCTGGGGCTCTGCCTCCCACCACCCCTCCTCGCGTAGTGTGGTTTGTTCAATTACAGACCCAATTTCTTTTATGGGTTTTAGAAGTTTCCTCAGGTACTGGTATTTTGGTTGATCCAGAGATTTACAATATAAATAAACGTTTTCGAATCGTAAACCGTTTGGATGTTCTAACAAGCTGATCATTATGTTAGTTTTGCCGCAGTTAGATCTGCCAAACTCCTCAATCTCCCTAACAACATTCATACTGGTGCTTGAAGACGACGCCGTTGTTGTGTCGCGCCCAAATTGCTTCTTCCTTTCTTCCCAAAGTAGTCTTGCAAATAAGCAGTTGTTAGACCAACGAATATGTTCAGACAGCGGATCGTCACCTTCTTTCCAATCATGAACTACCACGTGACATACAAAGCACACAATAAAAAAATCTGGCGCGGGCTAGAGAAGCAGGTAATACCACACTGTTGGCCCAGTCGGAATATGTAAGTAAACGTGTTTCAAATGGTAAAAGATTTAGTCTTATGTTTTCAATACACATTTATATCTCTCAACGGCTGCGCACAGACTAAACTAAATAACAAGTTACAACAGGGACTCCGATGAACTTTGTCATTTGGCTTTTAAAAATTTACCCGAAAATATATACTTGGACATGGGGACCCGGAGATGACACCTTTGCATCCTCTCTGCCCTCTGGGGTTGATGTGACCTTGAAACTTCCTCCGCTCCTACATTTTTATGTTATGTAGATAGAGATACCTATAGAAACCTATGTGTTAGAGAGAGAAAGATGGATTTTGTAGAAACCTATGTGTTAGAGAGAGAAAGATAGATTTTTGGAGTCTGACAGACTCCGATAACCTTTGACATTTGGCCTAGGGTTGATATTGCGCATGCGGGCCCGGCGGCTGGAGCTCTGCCCCGGTGTCTGACAGATACCGATAAACTTTGATATTTGGCTTTAAAAAATTACCCGAAAATATATACTTGAACATGGGGGTCCGGCGGCTGGGGCTCTGCCCCTCGAGGTTGGTGTTGCGCAATATCCAGAACATGTTACGCAATATCTTACATTTTTAATAAAAAAATTTACCCGAAAATATATACTTGCACAAGGGGACCCGGCTGCTGGGGCTTTGCCCCCCCGGGCCCGGCGGCTGAGGCTTTCTCCGGCCTCTAACTTGCTCAAGGGGGCCCCACAATATGGCGGCACAGACTTCGATAAACTTTGACGTTTGGCATTATGAAGATGGCACTCAAGCTAATGAAGATGACACCTTTCCGGTTCCCACGCTCATCAAAATTTGGCAGCGCTGGAATAAATTAGCCTTAAATATACAAAAAACCTGATGCGGGTCCCCCTGCGGATGGAGCTCTGCCCCTCGAGGTTGGTGTGACCTTGAAACTTACTCCGCTCCCGAACTTGCACATGAGGGTCTGGCGACTGGGGCTTTGCCTCCCGGGCTCGCTTGAGTTAGAGAGAGAAAGATGTTTTTTTTGTAGAACCCTATGTGTTAAAGAGAGAAAGATAGATGTTTGATGACTGACAGACACCGATGACCTTTGACATTTGGTTTCCTCCCCCTCCCCGAAGAGGACAAATTAGCCTTAAAAAATTGCATTTTTATTTTAATAAACATGGGGGCCCCGGCGGCTAGGGCTCTGCCCCTGGGGTTGGTGTTGCGCATGCGGGCCCCACAATATGGCGGCTGGGGCTTTGCCCCCTGAGGTTGATGTTGCGCAATACCCAGAACATGTTACGCAATATCCAGAAGTGAAAGTCTGTCAGAGTCTAATCGGTGACCTTGAAGTGGTCCAGAACCCGCCTATCTCTACTACTCTCATCAAAGAACTCTGTCATGGCACCTCATGTCGAGTAAGTCATCAAGGGAAAGCAAGTGACCCGATACCAGTAAAAATTGGGGTCTCACCGCTATTATTTAATCTGATTCTGTATGAAGTCCTAACACAAACAAATAAATACTCAACGTGGCATAGTATGGAATTTCCAACAAAGACTCGACCTAGATTACACTGACGACATTTGTCTCCTATCGCATACTTTCAATGACATGAACGAGAAGCTCCACCGGTTACAAGAAGAAGCATCCAAAGTAGGGCTAAAGATAAATGTCCGAAAAACTAAAGAAATGCGTATTAATAACCAATCACATAATAGATTCCTCTGTCAAAATCAGCTCATAGAAGAGGTTTCCAGTTTTAGTTACCTTGGTAGCATCATAACTAACGAAGGAGGATCTTTGGCAGACCTGAAAAGCAGAATTCAGAAAGCTAGAGGAGCGTTTAGTCTTTTGAACAAAATTTGGAACTCATCACAATACTCATACAATACAAAACTTCGCCTATTCAACTCAAATGTCAAATCCGTGTTATTGTACGGACGCGAATCTTGGATGGTGACAAATGAAATAACAAATCGCATCCAGATTTTTATAAATAAATGTCTTAGAAGAATCCTACGCATCTATTGGCCAAACACTTAACAATGAAGACCTTTGGAGAAGAACGAAAGAAGAAAACATGAAATCCCAAATAAAACGGCAAAAGTGGAAGTGGATAGGCCACACCCTACGAACACCTCGGAACAGCATAGCGAGAGAGGCGCTTGGTTGGAACCCACAAGGAAGCAGAAGAAGAGGGCGTCCAAAGATGACATGGAAACGCTCTGTACTTAAAGAAGCCGAAAACATGGGCAAGTCTTGGGGAGAAGTGAAAGCTTTTGCCGCAAATAGGACCAGATGGAAGCGCTTTATAGAAGCCCTATGCTCCCAAGAGGAGTGAAAGGAACTTATATATATATATTGAAATGGTATTTAGCCCTACATTCAGCTCTGCTAGCTAAGCAGGAATATTTAAAAAACAAATCACAAAAAGCACAGAGTTGAAGTAAATCACACATCTGTAAATTTTAACGTAAATTGTCAATCCGAACTCACATTGGCAAAAGTAGCCATTAGCATCGGTATGAATTGCATTAGCAGGCTAGAAATGAAGCTCAAGTTTCATAGTTTGGTATCTTTAATGAACGTAGCTAATTATAAAACAGTTTGGGCAAAGTAAAAGCCTAAGTCATTTAAAATAATGCTGGCAAGGAAGGTTTCAAAATGTGTACAGCCATATGAGGCGTACAATTAAAGTCGTATAACAAAATGAACATAATATTGAGCATTTTAAACAAGAGGTAAGAGCAGAAGAATCATTATTAAAAGAGCTGTGCAATAGAGCATAAAAACTTGGCCAGGAATACATGCTACAATAAGATTGGTAGAGTTGCAAGAATAGGACACAGGTTTAAAAAGTGAAGAAATGCAAGCAGTCAGGAAATGGAACAGTTTTGGCGCTAATTGAAAATAATCAGTGCAGTGCCAGAGTAAACAATTAAAGGCAATTAAAAATACAGTGAGTGGCGCTATAAAACCATGTAAAAACCGAGATTGAAAGAACAATTATTGTAGGATTAAGGCTTTGTAAATATCGTATTAAAAACGAAATTTAACTTTTAGAAATTGTTTATTTGAATTAGGTCTATTTCCTGTATTTGAATTGATAGACAGTGTTTTGTTTGTAACGACCTAAATAATTAGACAAATGAATAAATTATTAAAGGTTTGATTGAATTTGGCTTCAACTTTATTAAAAGAAATTTTATACTTCAATTTTTATACATAAAAATAAAGTGCACCATTGTGTTCAGCACAATTTAAAGTATCTGTGGAAGTGTGGGTAGCGTTTTTCCCCGAAATTAAATTTTACACCGAAGTGGAGGCTTCCGATCCTGGAGCTGTCACCGAACGAGGCCTACGATTCCCCGATAGCAGCGATCAGGAGGGTTACAGCCAGAAGAGGACGGTGCAGAGCATCGAGCGGACCTGCAGCAGCGATTACAGCGGTATCAGCACCAAAGGGGGCCCTGGTTTCAACGCCAGGCAGTGGAGGAGCTCTCAGATCCTAAGAATTTAGGTTAGATTAGACTTGTTAAATTATTATCCGTGTTAGAGCTACAAAACTTACCGTGTGGAACGAGAAAGACCTGAGGAAGCCAATTTCAGTTTTAAATATCGTCTAGTAGGAATATTGGATCCAGAAATTACCAAAATAATATTTGGAGGTTAAGATAAACAAATTCGAATCGATGTATTGTTTGAGGCTTTCGCGGTTACTCGAATTTTTCTCCTTAGCATAGAATTTCGGCTTAGACCCCGTAGCATTTGTATATGAACACCCAGCATTTTCTGGCTTAATGTGCCTTGCACCTTGTGAAGTCGAGCAAAAACCCGCGCGGTGGCCATGCTCTTTGGTGGCTAGTGTTGTTTGAGTATCCTGAGAACGAGGATACTTAGGCAGATTTGGCCTACCTAAGATTCATAAGGAGGGCGTGCCGTTGAGACCAATTGTCAGCGCGATCAATTCTCCTACACATGCTTTAGCAAGACATTTAACCAGTATACTACAGCCTCTAACTGGTAAAACAGACTCCTTTGTCAAGAATTCAGCAGAGTTTGTCCAGAAACTAAAGAACATAAAGTTAAACAAAGATGATCTCTTAGTCAGTTTCGACGTAGTATCACTCTTCACGAAAGTGCCGGTTGATGAGGTGCTAGTAATGCTCAAAGATCTGTTGCCTACAGACCAAGTTGAACTTGTTGAAATTTGCCTGAAAAACACTTACTTCAGTTGGAACAATAAAATATACGAACAAGTCGAAGGAGCGGCCATGGGTTCACCGCTATCACCTGTTATCGCTAATATCTACATGGAAGCTTTTGAAACCAAGTCTCTCAAACAAGCTCAGCTAAAACCGACTTGCTGGTTGAGATATGTAGATGATACCTTTGTCATCTGGTCACATGGACGCCAGACATTGAATCTGTTTCTAAAACACCTGAATTCTGTACATCCCAACATACAATTCACAATGAAAGTAGAGGAAAATTGCAGTATTCCGTTTCTAGACGTCCTGGTAAAACGTAAATCAGATGGCAGTTTAGGACATGCAGTCTATAGAAAGAAAACACACACGGACAGATATCTAAATGCTGACTCACACCATCATCCAATGCAAAAAGCAACAGTTCTCCAGACTCTGGCGACAAGAGCCGTTCGTATCTCAGACGAGGAAAATCTAGAGAGAGAAAAGCTACATCTGTTTGACTCTTTACAAAGGAACGGATACACAACTACCGCCATACGAAAAGCACTAGACAAGACTATGACAAAAAAGGCTAAAGAAGAATCTCCACCTCTGGAAGGCTTAGCATTTCTACCTTACGTTAAAGGCTCAAATGATAAGATAGGACGTGTCCTGCAACGATGCAACATCAAAACTGTGTTCACGAGCAAGGAAACTTTGGGTAACGGCTTCAGATCGGTAAAAGACAAGATTCCAAGTTTAAAAACCGCTGGCGATATCGCATTCCTTGTTCTTGCGGCTCGAGTTACATTGGACAGACTGGTCGTTCCGTTGATCTAAGACTCCAAGAACATAAAAGCGATTGCAAACACAAACGCATCACAAAATCAGCCGTAGCTGAGCATACATTTACTAATGGGCACACTCTAGAATTTGAGCATGCCAGAGTACTTGCCAGAATACCTCATTACTTCCCGCGAGTGATACGTGAAGCCATAGAAATAGAAAAACATCCAAATAATATCAACAGGGAAGATGGCTTTAAGCTTAGTAAAACGTGGACCCCTGTGATACACGATCTAAAGCGTTACAACCACTGTGCGTCATACAGCCACGCCCCATGGATTACGCTGCACTCGGATGACCAACCAGCGTTGCGCCACTCCGCGCGCCTGGCACAGAGGACTATAAATAGCTCCACACCGACCTTCGGTTCTTAGTGTGACTTTCACTCTGATGATGCAAGCTGCAAGGTCTTGCGAAACGTTAGTGAATATGGATGCACAAACAGCAAAACGGCCAAATCTGCCTAAGTATCCTCGTTCTCAAGATACTCAAACAACACGAGCCACCAAAGAGCATGGCCACCGCGCGGGTTTTTGCTCGACTTCACAAGGTGCAAGGCACATTAAGCCAGAGAATGCTGGGTGTTCATATACAAATACTACGCGGTCTAAGCCGAAATTCTATGCTAAGGAGAAAAATTCGAATCGACTGACGGTTAACAAACAAGGAAAGCGTTGTTTTTGGCTGTAAAACGAAGGAATTCAAATAAGCCGTTGATAGGGGCGTAATTCAAATCTTACCATCGAATCTGCTCAATGAATTATAGTTTTAACGTAATCACACGCCAGCCTGGCACATACAACCAAGCTTTTGTATACCACATACATCAGGCCGATTTTGGAATACGCAGGACCCGTGTGGTATCCGGTACTCCGTAGAGATGTGGAATTGTTGGAATCAACACAACGAAGATCAACAAGAATGTTTTACGGTGCCAATCGTCCTTCTTACGAAGAAAGACTTGCGATTATGGACCTAGGACTATTCGAGCAAAGGCGTCTTCGGGGAGACTTAATCATAAGTTACAGAATAGTGACCAATTTATTTTCTGTGAACATGGCGTCATTGTTCGTATTAAATGCCGACGATAGACTTCGAGGCCATAATTACAAGTTAGCGCACGAACAGTATCGCACCAGACAAAGACAATACTTCTTGCAGAACCGAATTTTTGACTTATGGAACAACCTGCCAAGTAATGTTGTAGAAGCTCCAACGGTTAACACGTTTAAAAACAGACTGGACGATATATTATAAGAGTGTTTAGTTAGTTTTTTTTTAGTTTAATTTTAGTTTTAGTTTAGTTTAGTTTTTAGTTTTTTTTCCCTTTTTTGGGTTTGTTTTTAGTAGGTACAAGTGCACACTCTACACAAATGTTTGTTTGATAGCTGTTATGTAATAAGAGGTTATAGGACTTGTCCTCAACTCTTCTCATATTCTTAATAATAATAATAATAATTTTGAAGTTGTTTGGGCTACTACATTTTTGACAGATTGCGCAGCACCATCGCTGTGTATCGTATGCATTCAATTCCAGTGGCGTTACAGCCAGTTTTAAAAATTAACGTAAACAAGAACCTAAAGCCTTGATATTTCGAGTTTCATGCGATTTTAATTTGAGCTAGCCAATTCTAATCAAAAATATCAGTGGTTTATTAGATAAAAGGGCGTACTACTGTTTTATTATAGTAATGTAAATACGAACCCACAAATTTTAATCAAGACACATTTGATAATTAAGAACTACAAAGTTAGGTGTGATATCTTTGACTGATTTATTCAATTATTACAAAAATTACATGACATCAGCTTTCAGCAAAGATTATTGCAGTATATATATTTGTTTACATTTCTGTATCCTTCAATAGATGAGTGTTGTATTTTATTCTTATTGGTTTTGTTGTGACTGGTTTTTACTTTAACTTTAATTTTTACTCTCACTAAAGCATGATCAGATCCGATCCTATGTCGGCTCCGTTCATGGCTCTCATATCGAGCAGGCAATTTCTATGTCTTCTCTCTATCTCTATAGCGACATGATCAATCTGGTTGCAGGGTTTACCACCTGGTCCTATCCACGTGATTTTGTGTTTTAACTTATGAGGAAATATACTGCCACCTACTAATAAGTTGTTAACAGCACAGAAATCTAAAAACCTTTCGCCATTATCATTACTCTCTATTCCTTCTTTTTCCATTATTTCTTCTCTACCTTCATTTTCGCTCCCAGTTTTTGCGTTCATATCTCCCATCAGTAGGAAAGTGTCCCTTGTGTTGTCTCCTTTGTTTATCGTACGTTTTTTGTAACTCTTCATAATAATCATCTTCTTTATTTTGTACTGCCATATTTGTTGGTGAGTACGTATTGATTATTAGTAGCTTCAGCGTACTTATGGGAACGTTTTGTCCGTCCGTCCGTCTGTCTGTCTGTCTGTCTGTCTGTCTGTCTGTCTGTCTGGATCGCCTGTAACTTTCGAACGGCTACAGATATCGAAATTTTGAAAGGGGGCAAAGTTGTTACTAAGGTCCCGAGCACCTTCATGCGCTATTTGGTTTTGGCGAAAGGTGGCGATTTTCCACTTTGCAAAATTTCCAAGCATTGTAGCACAGTGGCGGCTTGTCCACTTGGCGCCATCTACAGAAGGTCGGTGGTCACGTTTTGAACTACACATTCTGGGTGCACTATAATACTTAATGTTTTTGCAGTGCTGAAGCTACTCTTTAGACCGGTACTTGAGCAGTTTATTGTAATGTTAAAAAGCTTTGCACTGAATCTGCCCACAATCATTCTCTCGGAAACTGCTTCCCAATCTATGAGCGCTCTTCTTACTTCTCGATTTATTATAAAGGCGACCTCATGTTCATGGATAGCATCTTCCTTCTTTTTCCCGGAGTATACTAGTGTTTTTCTTCGTTCTAATGTTAATACTCCATTTCCAAGCCACCTTGTTTCGTTTAATGCCAGAATCTCTGTTCAGTTCTTAATGTTGCATAAACTGCTGTTAAAACACACTGTAACGCCACTGTTTAACAATGAACTGTGACGCCACTGTTTTGTTGATGTGTAGAGAACTATTTTACCGATACAGTGTAACATAACAACATGTAATGGACGCTTCGTTAGAATTGTGATTAAACATGAAATTAAAAATGATTTAGCTATTCTTTTAACAATCTGTTCCACATCCGTTATACAATGGCGCCCAACTCGAGGTCCAACTTGTGGCTTAAAAACGTGTAATAATACAGTGCTACACAGTGCTAAATTCAATGTGCGCCGCTTGCTAGCAGCCCGTTCAGAACGCAACGTTTGAGGTAGGTGCATTATTTGCATTTAAAAGTAAATAGACGGCGTGTGATAACCGCGTATACGAATATTCGCGTAATTCATTACTTGTGTACCAAGTTTTGCTAGCATTACGGTTAAAATCGCTCCGCTCTGTTCCTTTCTATGTCTTATAACATCAGACCACGTCCTGATAGATTTCCCGCCTTTACTAATTTACCGGAAAATTTTCAAAACGTCACAATGGCAGATCCTGTTAAGGTCTACACATTACCCTTTTGCTGTGACCTAACGATTTTCTCTTTATTTAATAATAAGAAACTGGACGAAACAAAAACTCTGCAGTTTTTGGTCAGGTCCACTTTGAGTACCTATGACTTGTTTTCTAATACTGTCAATGTGACATTTGTCCAAAATGACAGTAAAATAACGCGCAATAGCAAGGAAGGGAGCAAGCCTAAAATCTTATTTTAAGAGTTACAGACTTCTTCGAAGAGGAGAAACGTCGGATTACATAAGTCAAGAATGTCTTGGTTTGAATAATGTGATATTTTGAGCATACCCTACATTAAAGGTTAGGTATATGTCAAATTCTTTCTACAGTCTACTACCTGCGATCTAAATGATCTTTTTGAATTTCAATGTAATATCAGACATACGTTTTAAACGCTATGTTTTGTTATTTCTGACGTCACAGAAAAAGGGTAATGTGTAGACTTTATAATGACGCAAGAACAATTGAATGCTTTATTGCTAGGCTTGCGTAACACATTTATCAAAGAAGGGACCCCCGCTCCCGTCGCAACATCATTTTTAGCTGCTTCAAATTTCCCAAAGTGCTAGTCCCGTTTTGCGGGCAAACAACACGAAGACTGCGAAGCATTTATTGATGCCATATGCGTATACAAAGCATGTCTGCAGATTTCGGACGCGAATGCAATTGAAGGACTCCCTTTGCTTTTAATGGTTGAGCTGCCACTTGGTTTCAAGGTGTCAAAGCCAGCATTACGTCATGAGACGACACATTAAAAGCCCTCAGGCATGCTTTCGGTTTTAACAAGCCGCCGCAACAAATTTTTAAAGAATTGTTTTCTAAAGAGCAAGCTAAAGAACCAACTGACGTATTTGTGGCTTCCGCGCGTGCATTATTAGGTCGTCTTCCGCCCACGCCGGCGCTTCACGAAACGCACCAGTTAGACATGATTTATAGCTTACTTAATCAGCGAATTCGGCAACGATTGCCACGGGATGACATAAAAACGTTTACGGATTTAATAGACAAAGCAAGGTCGATCGAAGATGGTTTTACAGGAATATCTGTCCCGCCAAATAACAATGATACGTCATCTTTGCATAAACAGTCCAAATTGAGACCCAAATGTACTTTCTGTGAGAATTTTGGTCATATTCAAGCAGAATGCCGCAAATATTCTTCGACTAGGTCGCAAAACTTATCAACTAACGCAGGGTCGCCTCAAAATTCACGATCCAATGTGGAGTTGCCCCAAACGAGTTTTCGCAATAGTTCGCAATTAACCTGTTTCGGTTGCGGAGCACCAGGATATATACGGTCGCGATGCCCAAATTGCAATACGCCTCCGGATACGGCTGTTGTAAATAATGCTGCCTCTGTAGAATTATTATCCTCAAATATGTGCTTACCAACGAGTTCTTCTCGCCCATTATTGTTAATTTCCGTGTTTGCTAAAACTGGATTAGCATATGTTGATACAGGTGCAAAATGTAGCATAGCAGGTTACAATCTGTATTCCTATTTACGATCTATTGATTGCCCATTTACTCCAACGAATATGCAAATGATTTTAGCAGATGGTCAGTCCAGAACTGTCGATGTTGAGATTTTTTATTGTAGTGCCTGTCTTCAAGATAGAACTATTTCTACTTCATTTGTAGCTGTTCCCGAATATACAAATAGTAAAACATTACTAGGTGACGATTTTATTGCCCAAGCAGAGATCATTTTAAATTTCTCAAAAATGCAATGGTCATTCGCAAGTGATCCCCAAGTTACTTACGACTTTCATCAAGAGCCAGTAACTTCTGATGCTACCCAAACATTAATAGTTAATTCTATTGAGATTGACCTGTCATTAAGAAACAATGAAGCAACTCAAGCCAGCGATTCAGAACGCGCCCAACTGCAATCATTAATTCGAGAGAATGCTACAGCCTTTAAGAAGAGCACAGATGTCAATTCCATTGACAGATGACACTCCTATCTCGGTACCTCCATATCGGTTAGCTCCTGCTAAGAAGGAAATACTTCGAAAAGAACTGGATAAACTTCTAGAAAATGAAGTCATTGAAGAATGTGAGTCACCCTTCGCTTCTCCGGTAGTGTTAGTCCCTAAGAAGGATGGCACCACCCGGCTATGTGTTGATTATCGACGTTTGGACGCCATCACTCGTTCGGACACATACCCGCTTCCACGGATCGATGATCTACTTTCTACTGCATTCTACGTATAATTCTGTCTGTATGACCACTCTCGACTTGAGATGCGAATACCATCAAGTCCCCGTTAAGCCAGAAGACAGGGATAAGACCGCTTTTATCACTCCATTTGGTACATTTAGATATATAACTATGCCTTTCGGTTTGAAAACGGCTTCTGCGACGTTTCAACGTCTTATCGATCGTTTCAGAACAGGTCTACAGCATATTTCGATGTTCGCTTACTTAGATGATCTCATAGTACTTTCTCCTTCGTTCGAAGCGCACTTAAGAGACTTAAGAGAAGTTTTCGATAGACTAAAATTATTCAAGCTAACGCTGAACCGCGTTAAATGCACTTTCGGTAGTACCCAGGTCGAAAATCTCGGTCACATACTTACTCCACAGGGTATATCGCCAAATCCAGAGAAAATACGTGCAATAATCTTGATGCCTGAGCCACAGAATGTTAAACAATTGTTAACCTTTCTCCAAACCTGCTCGTGGTTCAGAAGATTTATAGAAAACTTTGCTGATGTAGCCTGACCAAGAAGAATGTAACATGGCGATGGGGCACTGAGCAACAGTCCTTTGAAAAGCTAAAAGAATTATTGACGACTAGCCCAATTCTGCGTCAAGCTGACCCAACACAACTGTATATACTACGTACAGATGCAAGCTCATATGCGATAGTTGCTCTACTCCAGGGGGAGGGTCCTTTCTTCAGGACCAATCGAATACGCCAGCAGACTGTTGACTTCTGCTGAAATGAACTACCACACAACTGAACGAGAAGCTCTTAGTATCGTTTGGGCAGTGAACAAGTTTCGAGGATATATTGAAGGTTCCTCTGTTGTGGTCAAGAGTGATCACCAACCGCTTAAATGGTTGATGACGCTTAAATCTCCAAGTGGAAGATTAGCCAGATGGGCTTTGGCTCTACAGCCATACGATTTAAAGATAGAATATGCCCCAGGTCGTTGCAATGCCCTAGCAGATACACTGTCTAGGCCAGGGGTCGGCAACCTTTTTCGGACGGCGGGCCATTTTCAAAATAATTTTTTTTATGCGGGCCGCACATTCAAATGTAACTTAAATAGTGCTTTTATATCATATATTGTAGTGAAACGTCATCCGGCTGTCAACATGAACGCACATATGAACATACAGTAGCAAACTGGCGAAATGAAAGAATTAGTGATGGGCCTATCCGGAATGAATAATCGGAAAGTTTCCGATTGTTCAAAAAATCGGAAGGTTCCTATTACTTTTCGGAATTCGATTATTTTACTGTTCGGTGCACAAAATTCGGAACTTTCGGAATTCGATTATTTTACTATTCCGTACACAAAATGAGAAAACGAAATGCCAATTTGAACTGAACGGAATACGGAATGTTGTATTGACTCACTTGACTGCTATATGCTGGTTGGCGAATGTCGACGGGTGGTATTTCGTAGATTAATTATTAGATAGTACACCTACAGACTTCAAATTCAAGTATTGTTTTATACTATCTATTATGTACTTTATGTGCTATTAAACTTTAAAACATCACTATCATTTTCCGAAAGTCTATTAACGTAACTACTGTAATAATTTGAAAAAATATTTTATTTCCTCATATCCCACTGTGCCACTCAAACTCATAAATTGTTTTTTAGGATACTGCATTGCTAACTAGCGTCTACATAGTTACAAACGAGTCCGGTAGATAAAATTTACCGGCCTAGACCAGTAGTAATAGAACTACTACTGGTCTAGGCCGGTAAATTTTATCTACCGGACTCATTTGTAACAATGTAAACACTAGTTACCAATGCAGTATCCTAAAAAATCTTATACGATACACGACCGGTAGAATTCTTATGGCCTTGCCAAACATACAGGTCTCGCCCTACGGTTCGACCTGTAAAGTATTGGCGCGGCAATAAAAATGTTACTACCGGTCTAATAACGTAAATAGCTATTACTGACCGTCCTACAAACCCAAACAATAGATGCCAACGCAGATAAGGGCTTACGGCGCGACGGCGAGTGCTCTCATCGTAAATTTGCACGCACTTCATCTTCCTTCCGCTTGTTGTTATTTCGCTCGTTTTCCCTTGCTTGCATTTACGGAATGTAAAATAATCGGATGATATTCCGATTTTATAAACATTCCGAAATGGAACATTCCGATTATTGAAATCATCCGATTATGCCCATCACTAGAAAGAATGCTACACTTGCTAAGCGAGACGTCGTATTCGCTGGGGAGTGGGGATTAGACTTGCGCAGTAAAATAGGTTTCCCACTATGCACCTGTTTGTCACGCATTTTTGTCACCGGCCACATTTCGGCACGCTTACGCTCTAAGTTTGTTGATTTTTCCTAAAGTTATATTGGTGCTTTGGCGGGCCGCGCAAAAAGTTGCAAAGGGCCGCATGCGGCCCGCGGGCCGCAGGTTGCCGACCCCTGGTCTAGGCCATCATGTCATGATGAAGATGATACGAATTGTAAAGTTTTCCTGGTAACCGCCAATCTACCTACTGATAGCGCGAAAGCTATTACGCAAAGTCAAATTGAAGACTCCGATTTAAAGAAAATAATAGACTCTCTTGAGGGTCCCGAACTGAATGAACTCGACTCGCGCAGATGGTGCGATCGTGGTTACATAATGCTTAATGGAATATTATACAGATATTCTCCTGATTATGATGGAGAGAAAGCTCAGCAAGTCGTTCCCAAGGTGTTGCAAGAAACGCACAATTCACCCCTTGCTGGACATTATGGCGTGGAGCGCACTCTTCAAAGAATCATTCCTCGTTACTATTGGTCCGGAATGCGGAGACAAACTACAGACTATGTTGCTAAATGCATAGATTGTCAAAGATATAAAGTTTCAAACCTTAAACCTTCAGGTCTTGTGCAGACCCCAGTACAAGCACAACGTTTTGAAGTAATTTCCATAGACCTATTTGGTCCCTTGCCTGAAACGCCAACCGGCGAAAAATGGATATTTGTCGTTGAAGATACTTCAAGTCGATGGATTTCCCACTCAGAAGCGCCACAGCTGAAGCTTGTGCTCGGTGCTTAATCGAAGAAATAATTCTCCTCTATGGAACCCCTCACCGAGTAATAAGTGACAATGGTACTCAGTTTGTAGGTGAAGTGATGCAGAAAGTCGCCCTTGTCCTGAACTTCAAGCAGCAACTTATCCCTTCCTATTATCCCGCTGCCAATCCTGTAGAGCGGAAAAATCGTGATCTTAAAACGCAACTCGCGATCTTAATCAAGTGATCATTCGAGTTGGAGAGACAAACTTGCCTGTGTCCGATTCGCGATAAACACTTCTCGTTGTCAATCTCATCGGTTTAACCCCCGCGTATCTTACCTTTGCGCGTGAACTCCGGACACCATAGGATGTGCAACGTGACTTACGCCAGATCGTAGACAATGAAAACTTTGTGCCGCAAATTACTCCATATTTGCGTCCAATGGCTTCGACTCTTAGCCAAGCTTGAGAAATTCACGAACTTTCCCAAGATTCGAGTAAGAAATGCGCTGATCGACTGCGACGTGACTCGCCACCGCTTAGTATTAACTACCGTGTACTTGTGGACACTCACGTGCTGAGTAGTGCTAAAGCTCGGATAACTTCAAAATTCGCTCCGCGACGCGATGGACCTTACATCGTCACTAAGATAGTGAGCCCGATTTCTTATCAAGTTGCTGCCCTGGAAAACCCAACGGTTCCATTAGGGACGTACCATGCCTCCGCCCTAACCAGGTACATCAATCCTGCCGATGATGAGATCCAGAGGCCATTGCACCCTTTACGGAGAAGAGGAAGGCCGCCATCCAGCACCACTCCGAAGGATGGAAGGATGACCGCAGCCGAACCGCCATTCAGCACCACTCCGAAGGATGGAAGGATGACCGGAGCCAGACCACCCGACCCCATTCCTGTCTGATCTACGAGGGTCCGGAAAAAGAAAGTGTTCTATGACCCATCCAACGACGCAACCTCGCCCATATTGTCCCACAACCGAGGATGTTTATGTGGTCCAAAGGGGGAGTAGTGTAACGCCACTGTTTAACAATGAACTGTGACGCCACTGCTTTGTTGATGTGCAGAGAACTACTTTACCGATACAGTGTAACATAACAACATGTAATGGACGCTTCGTTAGAATTGTGAATAAACATGAACTCGCCACTTACTTAAGCACCCTAGAGTGGGGGTGGGCATTTCCCATACACCACATACCTCCACCATAAGTATGAATTTAATTAACTTACTTACGCTATCTACAAATTCTACCTCCACCATAAGTATAAATCTAAGAATTTCAACCTAGTAATACAGAGTGGCCAAGGTAAAAGAGGTCCCGTGTGAATACAGAAAAGTAAATTAATATTATATTTTTATTGAAAATCTGCAGAACTGTATTCACAACCGTTATTAGGTAATAAGTGACAACGCAACACTGAGCAATACACAGTTAACACAAAATGGCCGCTGGACATCACGTGACGCCGCACGAGCGCTCAATATCACTTTCAGTATGGTACAGGACACGGGACCTCTTTTACCATGGCCACTCTGTATAACGTAGTTATCGGGCACATTATTTAATATTTATGTACTATTGGACATAACTAAAAACTTAATTTTAGCGGAGCTCGCCTTACTCGAATGTTCTTTTTTGCCGTTCTGCTTGATGCTCCTTATTTGATGTACCCGTTACCTGATCATTTGAATCCACATTAGCGGACTTCTTACCATTATCTAAACTAATTTTGGGTTTATGTAACCCTCTTTGTACATTCACCACATTTTTTACATTATCTTGCCCCCCCCCCCCCGAGGTTAATTCCTTCAACCTCAAACCTAGCAAAAGTTTCCCTTAATTTTGTAACTGTATCGGATGTAGTAGTTTTATTCATTCTGAAAACGTCTAGGGGAGATCCGGCCGTGATGGACCCCTTTTTGAAATTCGTAATTTATTCATAAAAAATAATAAATATATTTTTTTAATTGTTATAAGCCTAGAAAAGATCTTTGCTTACCAGAAAAACAGGTAAAAACAAGTCTATTATTCATTATTTTTATTTTATTTTTCATAATCTGCAAAGCAAGCAAGTGTGCCATCATACTGGCATCAGGCAATGTTGGCACCCAAACAAAATTTCAAAAAACACAATGTTGTTATGCAGATGTGCTAATATATAAGCCTTAGAAACTATAAAAAACATTTAAACACAACAATAAAGAATAAAAAATTCAAAAAACATATATAAACACCAAATTAAAATATTATCTACTACCGTAGAGAAAAGTATGAGTTACTAAACAAATACTAACAATATTGGTAAATTATCTTTAAACTAAATGCATAAGTCACAAGTGAACTCTTTTGATCTTCTGTCAACTCCCGCACACTCTGTATGGCACCAGCTGGAGCACTGTTGACAACGAATCCAAATATTCCCCTTTCTGGAATTCGAATATAATTCGTTGCAGAAAATGCACGCCACGTCGCTACTGTCGTCTTCTTCGAAAGGTTCTTCTTCAATACCTTGTCCTTCATCTTTAATCCTCAAATTTTTCTTTGCTTTTTAGCTGAGATCAGTTCTTTTTTCCCTTTTTTCCCTAGCTTTACATTTTTGTTCTTCTATATCCGGAATATTATTCAAAAGACCCAATTTACCTTTTTTTGTTCGTTTTCTGTTCGATCTTATTTCAAGCTGTGGTAGGGGAGATAGTTTTTTTTAATTAAAAACAGTTTTGTAACCATTCGGGTATGATGGCACCCTGTTCCAACATAACCAGAATATCAGGGTGCCATCAAACCCGAACAATAACCATTTCAAAATTTCCCGCTAAAAAATCTAAACCGCCTTTCATAGACCGCAGGAAGACTATACTAAGGAGATGCAACTTCCTATGACGGCTGTATATAAAAGCGGCCCTTATGTCGGGGATAGCCGTCGCGGCGCTGTCGACAGCGTGTACTGCCGTTCGAGAGTTGGAAGCGAGCTAAATTAACCTGTAATCGCGGTTAAAAGTCAGTTTACGGTTGTTAATCCAATGGAGTGTATTTCAAGTGTGTTATTAATTGTTAAAACATGGTCCGAATTTCCAGTTACACTCAACAAATGTTTGACATTGACAGTTCACGAGTTTGTGAATGAATAATTGTACACCACGGCCGCCTTACTTGTCAGCTTTTAGCGGTCCGCTTCGATACGGGAGTTGCGTGTCCTTAGTATAGTGTTCTTGATAGACCGTTACACCTGTGGCAGTAAATTAGGTTAGGATCGTACTGGAGCTGGGAAAATAAACAATAGAGTTTTTAGCTTTGTTGTTGCCAGGAAATAAATTGAAATTATAGTAAATAAAGGGTTTTAGGCGTACCTTTTTCGACAAATCCAAGTATTTTTACCAAAAATGTTCAGAAACGTACGAAATTACGACTGTCACTTCAGCTCGCGTTACTAGACTCGTTACCAATCAGAAATCAGTGTTACCAACTCAGGAAATATATAAAGTAGCAGGGGTGCCGTCATAGCCGGAGGTCCATCACGGCCGGATCTCCCCTATCCATTACTAAAAGCATCCAGTACTATCAAATAGCTGCTATAGTATTCCAACCAAAAATTGGAAAGCTATTTAAAATCCAGTACACCATAAAAAGTGTAAGTCATGATTGTCTAAGTTGGTTTCATACAATCAGTAAATAATATTCTAATGTCAATCAGCTTTCAAGTAATGACAGTTCATCTGCAAATTGTACATGTAACTGTTTTATTAAGGCATTGTAATCTTGTGCATGATTTAAGTAGGTACTAGTTGAGTTTTAAAACCGTATAGTAACATAGAAAATGTTGAAAAACGTATATATCTTCCAAACTTCCCAATGCATCTGTCAAATTTGAAGGTTATTATCGAAGTGTCACTGAATGACAATCAAACAGTAATTTTATGGATTAAATCATGGTGTAATACACCATGGATTAAATTACGAAGTGACTTATTGTTCTCAATGCTGGCCTGATTTTAAATAGCTTTCCAATTTCTGGTTGCGCATACGTACCTTTTGGTGGAGTGTCGCAAGTTCTTAAACATATGGTATACAAGACTTGCAAACGCTCTCGATATCAATATCTATATCTGGCCACCACATTAAAGATCTTGCTAGTGCTTTTATTTTTACTATGCCTTGATGCTCAGCATGCAATTCCATCAACATTTCATTTTGCAAACTTTTGGGTATTACAACCCTATAACCCCACATTAAGCAACCTTTTTCAACAGTTAATTCGGCTTTCCTTCAGCTGTCCTCCTTAACTAATGTTAGCCAAGTAATATTTACAAATTCCATTACTTTATTGAAAACTGTATCTTCCATTGTTTCCGATCTAATTTTTATAGCATGAATGGGCACTTTTAAAGTTTCAATAAAATGAAGGTAAGATCCCTCTACATCATTGCTTAAACGTTTTTCCTTCAACGGCGATCTTGATAAATAATGTGCAACCTCGTTATTTGCCCCTTTTATGTATTCAATTTTATAATTGAGCTCCGAAAGAAAGATCGCCCATCTCTGCAATCTGCTAGCTGCCATTAGAGGTATCCCCTTGTTTTCTATGAAATTAGTAACTAACGGTTTGTGATCTGCTTTTACAACAAAATATTTCCCCCTGTAAGTATTGTTGAAATTTCTTTACACCAAAATATATTGTCAGTGCTTCCTTATCTACCATAGCGTAGTTATTTTCTGCCACTGATAATGTTCTTGACACAAATCCAATAGGGCGTTCTGACCCGTCTGAAAATCTGTGTGTCAAAGCTGCCACAATTCCTAATTGAGATGCAGCACAAATTAAAACTATCAGGAGGTCAGGATTGAAATGGACTAAAATTGTGTCCGATGCAATTATTTTCTTAATTCTACTCAAGAGTTACATCATTTTTTAATAAATTATAAATGGGGTGCATTACCTACGATAATCTTGGAACAAATTTGGAATAAGGTGCGTCTAAAATTGCACGGACTTTATCTGGAGATTTTTTAATGCTGTTTTTACTTATTACATGGCCTAAATAAGTCATTTCGGGTTGAAAAAAGACACATTTTTCCAGTTTAATTTTCAATCTTGCATCTAGAAGTTTTTGAAAAACTCGGGTTAAATTTTCTAAATGCTAGCAAAAATTGATTATGCGCCTGGCTTAAATCAATTTTACTGAACGATTCACCTCCCTGTAATGACGCAAAAATGTCTTTAATACACGGAAGCGGGTATTTAACCGGTTGGACAAATCTATTCACTGTGGTTTTGTAATCAGCGCAAACCCGTATTGTTCCGTCCGATTTTAAAACTGGCACCAGTGGCGCCCCCCCCCCCCCCCCAGGAATTCGTTTGTATTGGAGTGATTACTCCATCATTTTCTAATCACTGTAATCCCTTTTCTGCGTACGCCTTGTAAGCTAAAGAAATAGACCGCGGTTTACAGAATATAGGTACTGCTTCCGCTTTTAACAGAATCTTAACGGTGGCATACTTGAAAGTTTCTAATTTTGAAACAAATCTTTAGCTTCGTCTATTTGTTTCGCCAATTACCCATCTATTTCAGGCCAGCCTGTATCTTTCACTTGAGTTATAATCCGCTGTATTTCAAATAATATCAGCTCTTATTCCGCGCAATGGTACCGATTTTGGTTTTCCCGAATTGCTTATTATCGCTACGCTCCAGCTTGAAGCTGTTTTTCTTGCTTATGGGTCGCTCCGCGAGCATTCCATTATTGCATTTCGCCGAGGCAACTCGCTTCCAAGAAAGCATTGTGCGCGCTATTGCACTATTATTAATCAATTTCGTTTTCGAGAGCTGATGACCTAAATCAGGTATGAGTGTGTTTCTTTGTTCATTATTCACATATTAATTTCTCCTTTCCTCAGCTTTTAAATAACAGTTTGAACCAACCAATTCAATCTGGACGCAAGCCGCTCCAATTATCGACTTCGTCGAATGAAGTTCATCTCAAACTTTTCCACATGGAATTAAATTCTGCTTCAAACACGGGACATTAAGACACCCTTGGGTAGTTATGACAGCAACCCGGGCCAGCTTATAACAGGCTCCGATATCCCAGGTTAGTCCTTATCTCGACGTTTATCGCTCACTTTGAAGGCAGATGAACAAACCGACCATAGAAGTTATTTGGTTTAGCTGATTAGATTGGTTCACCGTTACTAATAATTAATATTATAAATTTCATTTCCAAAACCGGCCACTGTCCGAATTGCAACTATAGCTACAATTATAACTTAATTACATATGCTTTTATTTGATATGTATTTAACGTTTGCAATATTTAAACTGAATCTATCATTCAACTATTATTTTGGTGTTTATTAAGCAATTTGTAAAAGGTGCTTACACGCCGATTGCAATCAATAACCGGGTGAACGGTTGGACTAAATGACTGTGATAAGCTTATCCCACGAATGAATTGTGATTCAAACTTAATTAGAGAACCCAAGAGGGGTTTATTTTTTTACTGTGGTGCGTGCTGCATTCTTCGGCATATTTACAGTACTGTATTATGACATTTTGATTCTATTTAAATCAATTTAAATGGTTATTACTGACGTTACGAGACAACTAATAATTGATTATTAAATAAACTTTAGTTGTTTGTTGTTAATTTGTTACTTACTTGAAATCTTGGGATTTCTGGCGCCGTTTTTTTTTTAAAGAGCTTGTAGACAGAGCCGGATTAAGGATATATGAGGCCCAGGGCTAAATTTTTTTAGAGGCCCCATTCCCATTTATGCAACGGGTACAAAGGGATCCAAATGATTAGAAACCGCACTAGATTATAACCTTGGAATCTTTTCGAGGCCCCCGAAATTCGGTGGCCCGGGGCTGCAGCCCCCTTAGCCCCCCTCTTAATCCGGCTCTGCTTGTAGAAGTACAGCTGATGCTTAGAATCTACGATCCAAGGCCGCCGAAATTGAGTTAGCTCGGCTATCGCGGTAAGTAAAGACCTTTCAGAGCTGCCGTGGTGTATAAACTGTAAGGGGGTTGATCTGCGATTTTTACTACCATTGATTATTATTACTAATAAATCGCAGGTCGGCTTCTTTATTGTTTCAATTTCCCATCGAATAATTGATTAAATTTATTAACTAAAGTTTCTAAATTTCGTACATCTAACTTATTTATTTTGCACACATCTTCATTTAATTTAATGCGTGCAACCCTTGTCAATGCGAAAAGTTAGTAATTCACACATTTTTTCCTAGTAACCATTTTAACATCGCAACCACGTAAGCAATGTCTTAATGAAATAATCACGTGACTTCATTTTACATTACGCATCACAATGGCTACTTGATTATTATTGTAATTCATCATTTTTCTGGAACTGTCAAAAATAATTGGCAATTACATCACGGCGCGTCCATCATCATACAACAGTTTTGAGTTTGTGAAGTTGAAGATGGAATCTGAAGATAATTGCACCCCGCCTGAAGTATTTGAAGCGGCCCAGACAGCAACCAATGAGTTGTTGCCGGCCTCTATGAACGGCAATACAACGACTTCATCAAACGGTGTAAACCGAAAAAATCACAAAATATTCGGAAAACGTGGTGTTGGCTTATTTATCCCAGTTTGCAAAAGTAATGAAGCTACCTACATTGTGGTCTATATTCTCAATGATAAAGGCAACTTTCCTGACGAAACAGAATGTGGACGTGGGTGGCTATAAAAAAGTGATTGTTTTTTTAAAGCAAAAACATGTGGGTTACAAACCTAAAAAATCCAAAGTGCTATCTAAAATGGAAGTAATAAAATTTTTGAAAGGGGCCCCCAATGATACATATTTAATGATAAAAGTAAGCAATCAAGTTCCTTTATACAGTACAAGTACATAATAGTGTGTTACACAGTGTCCGTGATGTATTGCTGGTTGCCTGTTATAAATAAATTTCAATTATTTAACAATTTTTCATTTATTTAGGACCGTAGAAAAATTTTTGTATGTATTTCGAGTGTAAAAGAGCTATTATAATATTCGGTTACTTTTGCGCGCCTCGCTACCGCTTGGCACAAAACTCGCATCCTCAGGCCAAAATGACTCTCTTTACACACTAAATACATAAATTACTATTATGTAAAACAATGGAAAAAGTAATTTGTACAAGTAGTTTTGAAAGTCATACTTTTTTCATGAATTTAAAGTTTGAATCAAGCAAATGAATGAGAAAAAGGGACTTGCAAAACGTGTTGTACAAGTAGTTTTTTTTGCATAGTAATCTCTTGTAATTCGAAATTTAGTCGAAAAGGACTTCGAAATTTACGACTGTCAAATTGACATTTCAATAAAATTGTTACAAAAAATGTAGGTACTTTCTTCACGATTTTCATGATGACTATGTAAAAAACATTGTTGTAAACTACGTCATTGAATTCTTGCTTCTTCATAATATCATTTCTATTCTCAATATGGCTTTGTACCAGGACGATCAGTGATCTCTAAACTCTTAAACTCAGTTTACCTGTGGACGACCTGGTTGGATAGGGATGAAGTTGTGGATGTAACATACCTCGACTACAAAAAAGCTTTCGACAAAGTTCCCCATGGTAGACTGATACAAAAAAATCAAACATTGGGCTATGAGGAAAGTTGCTGAAATGGATAGCCGAGTTTCCCACAAATAGAACGTTCGATGTTATAATTGGAAGTGATTTATTTAGCTCTTTACAAACAACTAGCGGAGTACTACAAAGGTCTGTCTTAGGACCAATCCTATTTTTTACTTATATAGCAGATCTTTCTAGTTTACTGCAAAGGGAAATATCTATATAAGCTGCCGATACAAAACTCTTTGGCTATATCACACTTAGAACTACAACGATACCTAAACGTTATCAACAATTTGATTACTGCCTTTAAACACTAACAAATGTTATGTGCTACACGTAGGTAGACTGGCAGAACTAAACATACGTACTGTTATATATTCACGTTGCAGCACCTAATTTATGGTATGTATTGTATACCTACAACGTAGTTATATTTATTTAATGTTTTACCCTACAATTATTATCATTCCTACATTATGGCAATATTTGTTATGCCTTAGCTGGTACGTTTGACTTTTCTTTTAAGATGAATTTATATAATTCGTATGCCCTTTAATAAGTTATTAATATTAAATGTTATTAAATATTTCTAGCTCCAGCAGAACACAATTACTTTCAAAACAGGTCGGGTTCACAGATTATAAATATTATTGTTACTTCTAAAGTCGTTTTGTTTAATGCAAGCTTACTTCAAAATTCATATGACATTTTCTACAACTGTCAATGACATATATACAATGAAAGTGAAAGTAGAAAATCCATCAAAAACAAATATTTGTTACAATACCTGTGATTCAATAAACATGAAAAAAAGTAGTCCCTTTTTAATTACTTCACTTCACTCTTTTAATGCTTTACTTTTAGTTCTTTCAATAAATACCTGCAGCTGTCACCAAGGAATTCAATCTGGCTTTTCACCGATCCAAGTGTATTCCGACTGCTCACAGAAGTTTCTTAATCTGTGGACTAACCCCAGTATAGATGCAATCAACTACGAGTAACTGCAAACGTCCTCCAGCCAATTATGACAGGATAATTGTTACGTCCACCAACAAGCTCGACAAGATCCACTAGTAGTAACAGCAATGTCTCCTTTTCAAATCTCCCAGCTGTCGATAACTCAGTAACACGAATCTCGATAATATCCAACTCACAAGATATCTACTTCAATAAGAAGCTCGAAGTACAATACCAGTAAATGCAACACCCGTTATCCAATTCACATGATGTAATAAACTCAGTACAGCACCCAATTCCAGAAATTACTTATGGTACTCTACCATACACATTCTTTTCCATAACTTCGCCATATAGTCTTCTTTTAAAATTTACTTTCTCACCAATTTCATATTATATATACTCTTTTATATACCAAATAGATTAAAAATCAACTTATATAAGAGTTTATTTTTCAAATTTTAGACTTTTACAAAATAGTATTACGTTAGTAGTGATATATTTTATGCAAATTTTTAAAGTTTAACACTACTAGATAATATGTTATTACATTTATTCAATACCTGACGTATTGAATGATTTCTTCCAATAAGTATTTGATATTAACTTTCCACTTCCAATTCAGGTAATATTTAATTTATATGTTAGAACCTTTCAGTTTCTTATTTTGAATTGTTCGACTGAGTTTAAATTCGAATCCATTATTTTACCAAATACACATGTTAACAATTACAATGTTCTTTTTAATACTTAAATTCATCTTTGTATTTTAATAATGAAATATTTTGATCATTTTTTTACATAATATCAAACCCTTGAACTATTTTTACCAAATAAATTAGCATTCTTATAGTAACCATTACAGTACTTTAGAAAAACAAAGAACCAGAGGATTTAAATCAAATTTTTCGTTTTACACATAACCTCTTTCCATCTACTTCACCCATGGTCCAGCTCAACGATAATTGCCTGCGTGGTCATCGTTTTAAGCTACGCAAGGAGCATTTCAAAAAGTCTCTCTGGCATCGCTTCATCACAAACAGATCAACAATGTAATGCCCTACCTGAATGGGTTGTTTGTGCAAGCTCTGTTAAGTGCATTTAAAAATTGTTTGTATAGAATTTTTGAGTAGTTAACAAGCAAATAATGTGGTTGTGCCTAGTGCACCTGCATTTAACTTTATCTTCTATTGAAAATTTAATTTCTCTTGAAATAACTGTATTTTCTTTTATTTTTGGGATTCCCACATTTACCTTTTGCACTCTATATGTTAACATGCGTAACTTGTAAGTATAACTATGTTTTCTCTGTAATTATTTACTGCATGGGCGCATTTGTTTTTGTATTTGGTGCTTGGATGACCTCAGAGTTATTCCATGAAGGAAGTTTGTTGAATCACCTCTGCATGCTGAAAAGATTGGTGTCTGGGCAGCTATTAGTGCAAGACGTGTAATTGGACAATTTTTTTTTGTAATGGGAACGTCAATGCAGACAGATATACAAAGGAAATTTTACAACCATTTTTCGATTAATTCCACGATGATGAATTACGTGAGAGCTACTTACAACAGGATGGAGCAAGACTACATTTTACAGCTGAAACTTTACAGTTGATTATACAGTTCTTTAATAATAGACTTATTATTAGAAGTTCCTTGGTCTGCACGATGTTGTGACTTAACACCATGTGATTTATGTTTATCTTCTGTCATCAAAAATTCAATATTTAGAATTCGTATTAATAATTTGGAAGAATTAAGACGACGAATTATTGAGAAGTTTAAAGAAATAAATAATATGCCCCAGTTTTTAGAAAATGCAGTGAATGGAGTCAGAAATAGTTTTAAAATGTATTGAATCCAGTGACAGGCATCTTAATGGGTACTTGGTAACTGGTCTAACTGAAAACTGGTCTAAAATGAGTTAGACCAGTTTACACTTTTGCGTTCTTAAAACTGGTCTAAATTGAGTAGACCAGTTTACACTCTTGTGTTCTTAAAACTGGTCTAAACTGAGTTAGACCAGTTTACACTTTTGAGTTCTTAAAACTGGTCTAAAGTGAGTTAGACCAGTTTACACTTTTGTGTTCTTAAAACTGGTCTAAAATGAGACTGTAAGAAATGTGAAAGTGATATAGCGGGCCTTTAATAATAGCGGATCAGAGCCTGAATGGAGTAATGGCTTTCTTATTTATTGATTTTCGGGAGATTGAGATCTGTGGTTTTATTGGGCGTAAATGGGCATGACACGTTTGTGTTTGGAGCAGCGTGATTGGATGTTCATACTAGTTTACAAAGCTATTTACGTTTGTTTTTTGTTTAATAGGAAATATATTGCAGGCAATCGTTTGATGCCACGCGCTAATCATTAAGAAAATTGAATTATTCAATATGGTATCCAGCATGACCCTCTAAAAGTAAAAACCAACAACACTGCATCAGATGATCGTTTCTTAATTTCTTTTGGCAAAATATGTGAGAAAATTGTGTTTAAAAAACACTTGAGATTGGGAGCATGAGCCAACTGCATTGCCTGAAGGTTATCTTCCGCCCCAGACCTTTCTGGACAATCAAAGGGCGGACCTCAGGAGAAAATTGCGTCGTGAGGAAACAGTAACGCCAGTCGGTCCCGGAGACGTAGCTTGCCTTGTTTGCATGGAAAACAAGGCAACCAGGCTTGCCGTACCCTGCGGCCACCGACAGCTGTGCCGTTTATGTGTAGTCGACGTAATCGAGTCGCCACTTCAATACGTCGTCGTCCCAAATGAAGAGACCACCGACGAGATGCCCATATGCTGTCTGCAGTGTCGAGCGTTGGTTGCAAATTTTATGGAGTTTTTTTAAAGGTCTCAAACTCCTGGTTTTTGTTGTTTTTTGTTTCCATTTATGTCGTCTAGATGTTATTCATTTTTTGAATTCTTTATCTTTTTCGTTTTCTCCCTTTGACACAGGTTGTATATAGTTTTTAAGTGTGATGATTAGTCTTTGTAATTGACTAGGCGATTAAACAAAATAAAACGCAAAATTGGCATTATTTTGACGGTTGGTAGATTTGAATAGCTCATCACTTTAATGCCAACTTTGCTCAAAAATACATCTTCGAGAAAAATCATAACATTCATGGAACGTTTACAGCTGCTTGCACAGTTCATACATTCTTCAACTGGTCCTGGAAAATATCTTCCGTACGTTATGTTCCCAATACGGCAAGTTGAGCCTGATATTCTTGCCGGTACTGGAAAGATAATTTCAAAACAATGTCCTTCGGGTTGACCCAATATTCTTAAAATAAATGTATTCACATTGTAACTACTCGAAATAAATATTTTGAAGTTACCTCGATAAAGAATTTCGATGATACTTCGCTTTGTTATAACTAGAATTTCGTAACGATCAAAAATGGAAATATCGCGGGTAAGACAAAACTTTAATTAAAGAAATTATAAAAGCTGTTTAAGGACATTTAAAATTTAAATATTATTTTTAAACACATCATTCAATGATTATTAGCGAGGATTTTAACAATATAGTGAGCCAAAACTTCAATGGCGTGCCAAAAAAATGAGAAAAAAACAATAATTTGATTTTTTCAATGAAACTGTGAATTTAAGCCTGTATGACACGACGCTAAATTTTATGCAAAACTTACTTGTAAATTTTCACTTGTAATACCATGAGTAGTCAAAGTTATGTCGAATATTTTTGCGGAGGTATCACTACTCATGTCCATTGCGCAATGGACATGAGTAGTGATACCTCCGCATAAATATTCAACTTAACTCTGACTAAGAATGGTATTCGAAGGAAAGTTTAACGAATATAACTGTAAAAATTCATTTTGAGAGCAATTTATTACGTGAAATTTGGATTGTTGTGGGTTCGTTTCCATAGGAGCAACCAAAACGAAAAATTATAATAACTGTCATCACAATGTTAATGTCAAAAAATTATGTCGCCAGGATCACTAGTGGTTATGTAGAAAAATGATGTCGCTTGGAACCACCGGTGGTTATGTCGATATAATTCTTTTTTATTGGCTGAAAACAGAACAACGCTACATTGTCATTGGTCTATTTGAATTATTCGACAGATGTGTTGACATAAAAATATTAAGCACCGTTGCATACAGAAAATGGACTGCTAAATTTTGCGCTGAATATTCATGTAAATTATTTAGAACTTGTTCTAAATTTTCTGGTAAATATGCGTGTAAAGATGCGCAGAAGTATCGTAATCAGACTAAACTGCAGCGCATGATGCGGAATGTAAACATAAACATAACCTGCATTTTATTAGCATTGTTTAACCGCGTGTTTAATGTCGGCGCTCCTATCTAAGATAAATACTCTAACCTAACCTCCGAAAATAGCTAACAACGACAAATAACATGAAAACAAATGTATACTTCAACCAATACCCTCTAAGAGGGTACCGTTTCGACTTGCTACTACGCATGTGCGCGTGCCAAATTTAACATCAAATTTAGCACACGTTGCAAACAGGAAATTGTGTTTTCGAAAAAAATTATCAGTGAATTTATTTGAAAATTTACAAGTAAATTTTGCATAAAATTTAGCGTCGTGTCATACAGGATTTAGATATAAAACCTCATCTTCTCTTAATATTATTTTTTGATATTTTTTTACTAGAGACGCTTTCCATAAATTTGGATTTAGCGAGCTATATTAAGCGTATCAGTAAATCGGATGCATGGAATGTAAGTTTAGTAACATGCACCAATTTTTATCAGAAATATTTTCTGAAAAAAAAAATTCGCATTCTTGCAAATTTTTAGCAGACTTTTAGTTCCGGGGCGCCAAATTCGATCACCCTGTACAAGTGTTGGATCTTAGCCAGTGCAGTGTTTTTTAAACACAATTTTCTCACATATTTTGCCAAAAGAAATTAAGAAACGATCATCTGATGCAGTGTTGTTGGTTTTTACTTTTAGAGGGTCATGCTGGATACCATATTGAATAATTCAATTTTCTTAATGATTAGCGCGTGGCATCAAACGATTGCCTGCAATATATTTCCTATTAAACAAAAAACAAACGTAAATAGCTTTGTAAACTAGTATGAACATCCAATCACGCTGTTCCAAACACGAACGTGTCATGCCCATTTACGCCCAATAAAACCACAGATCTCAATCTCCCGAAAATCAATAAATAAGAAAGCCATTACTCCATTCAGGCTCTGATCCGCTATATTAAAGGTCCGCTATATCACTTTCACATTCCTTACAGTCTCATTTTAGACCAGTTTTAAGAAGACAAAAGTGTAAACTGGTCTAACTCACTTTAGACCAGTTTTAAGAACTCAAAAGTGTAAACTGGTCTAACTCAGTTTAGACCAGTTTTAAGAACACAAGAGTGTAAACTGGTCTACTCAATTTAGACCAGTTTTCAGTTAGACCAGTTTTAAGAACGCAAACGTGTAAACTGGTCTAACTCATTTTAGACCAGTTTTCAGTTAGACCAGTTGCAATAGACCCATCTTAATCATGTTATAATGAATTGAATTTTAAGTGTAAAATGTATATAACATTTTTAGTTTCTAACCTTAATTTACTTTGCTGTGCTTTTTGTTCATGTGTAAGTAATAAGTAGACATACTGTATTGCTTGTTTCTCAAGTCATAACCAACCCAAACGTACTAGTTTTTGAACACCCTTTACAATATGTACGACAATATAGTAGTAGTATGTTATGTAGATATGTACTTCTAGGTATGTACACACGTTAGGTTAGCTGCCTTTGCGCTGGCAGCCTACTGCACATGTGCTTAGAGCAGTGTGCAATGAAGACAAAAGAGCGCGCACCTATGCCTGTTGACGAGCTGTGACTCACTTAATACCGGCTTCGATAAGACTTGTGTCAGTATAAAATCACCCACCTGCAGTGTTGACTAACAAATACCATTTGCAAAAAACCTGGACTTGAGTACTCACAGCTTGAACTGACGATGTATTCGCTATTGCGGCACAAGGTGGCACGGCCGCTTCCTTTGTTAACTCTGTGGTTCCAAATTGCCAAACTTCACTGCATGCACGACAATGCTTCTCTTCACTTGTAGTTTCCCAGGAATTGTGGAAACTTCACTTTTGCTTGTGCTGTGTCCAGCTTTAAAATTAGATTACCTGGCCAGGCCTACGAACAAGAGCACACCACACTCGACAGAAATCAAGGCAGCTTCTGAAGTACACTTCCAAATGGATGCCGCAACCCAGCACTATTACGCGGCAAGCGGACGCATTTTGGTGCAAAATCCAAAAACACATTGGCGCGCATTTAAAACTAGCTAATTATAAACCTATACCAGCAAGCAATGAACATAGATGAACAAATCGACTGTCGATTGGAATGCTATTCTAAATACACTCAGGTGAGCCAGTTCAAGTCAGGTACACTATATGGCTATTTTTATACAAAATCTGG
Organism: Agriotes lineatus; assembly: GCA_940337035.1. NCBI lineage: Eukaryota > Metazoa > Arthropoda > Insecta > Coleoptera > Elateridae > Agriotes > Agriotes lineatus. Next base: position 116,765 of record CALNHX010000277.1, read on the forward strand.
CTGATAGATAAAACATATCAATAATATAAAAATTACAACTATTAAAAATTTTGTATATTTAAATTTATTGTAAGGGTACTAGTTTATGTAAGTATGTAAAACGTTTATCTGCACTGGATTCTATTCACAAATTAAATAAAATGGAAAAAGCTTTATTTAAATAACATTTACATAACCAACAATACAATGAAAATAAAAAAAATAAAAACACCAATTTTCGTAATATAATAATAAGATTATTTCCTAAGTAGTATCTGGTGTAACATTCGTGAATAAGACTTCATAAGACAAATGATTTTTCTGTATTGCATCCATAAACGCAGCACCTATACGGTTACTATCATACATTGTGTGTAACGACATATGGAACATAAACGCCAATTATAAATTTTGCTGAGGATCAAACAGGTCCGAGCATGGCTTGTGTTGTAGTGTGATGCATTGGTCGGATCTATCGCTCTGGGTGTATAAAACACATTCATTTACATCGTTCGGCTTAAGTTATTTACAGATGTTGATTAGTCAACTTTGGTTACATTGTAATTCATGATTCGGTTTTGTTTAGAGTGCCGCTCTATTTTTACTTATAACCAAATTTAACGAACTGTAAATTTTTCGAAGAATGTGATATTTCCGTTCATAAATTTTTCTATGAGCCAAAAATCTTTATTAATAGAAATATTCCTCAATAATAGGATTCCTATCATGAGAAACTCCTGTATTTAGTGGGATTCTACTAATTTCTTCATTTACAAAATGCTGTTTTGACAATTAAATATCAATGCTTCACGTTGCAAGGTAATTTCGATTATTACAGTTAAATAAATACACAATCTGAATATCACACTTTCTGAAAACAGTTAAAATTTGAAATATTTATTAAGTTTCCCTAAGTTCTATATGTCGTTACACATACTGTATATGAGATCTTAGATGTATGCCTAAATTATCTCTCCGTGTTGCTTTGAAGTATGCCTATAGGAAAAAACCATACAGTTGCCCGGTTTGTGACTTCACAACAACACAAACCGGGCAACGGTATGGTTGTTTCCTATATGAGTCCCCATATATGTAACTAAACTGTTTCTTTTGTGCTGTTCGTTTTCCTCCTGCGTGACACCTCATATATTTAATATTTAACTAAACCACCTTTTTGAGTTTTTTTATGTTCGCAACCACAGCAACTGTAAGGTTTTCCCCTGTGTGATTTTTGATGTGTTAGTAAATGACTTCTACCTGTCGTTCTTTGGTCACAAACAGAGCAACAATGCAGGTTCTCTCGAGTATGAGTCGTCATATGCCTTATTAAACGATTTTTCTTCTATGCTCTATATTTGCAAACAGAGCAACTATAAAGTTCCTTTTTGCCACAAGCAATAGTGATGGTATTTTTGTCAAATCTTTTAATTTCATAATTTTCATTGCTATTTATGTTCTGCAATTTGCATGATGGAATTCCTGTGGAACTACAAGGGTTACTTTCCAGTTTCTTGTTTGATATTCATTTTGTGTTTGTTAAAGTGTCATAGTTTCTTTTAATTAAATGTGAGCCAATAGAAGTTTTGTATCTTCACACCTAAAACAAAAGCAGAATATCAATTACCTATTATGAATTCAGCAATACACATGTTACAGGCAACTTGTATAATTCGGTCATTTTATATAATAACTAGGCATTTTATGTAATTTCATAAATTGCCTAAAATACCAGTTCGTTAGTCCATATTAAACATAATGCCAGCGAAACTGTCGGCATTATATAGAATGCCTAGGCATTTTATATAATGACTGCACGGTTGCAGGTAATATGTATATTATGTTTGAAGTTGGAGGTTATGTTAATTAACCAGCATCGCTGATTCTCATCTCTATGTTGTCGTTCTAGCTTGTTTAGGTTAGTTGCAGCCTTTGATTGTGTGTGTTATATGCATCCTTACATGAGTTGGCCTGTCTTCGGTGATGTTCACCAGTCGTTTCCTGATGCCGGTTATGAGCCAGCGATAAATATCTACAAAATTTGCTAGGGTAATGAGTTAGCGCATTAAACCCATTGTCACTAGTAAGAAACTGAGAGCCACATATGAATTTAAATAAATGCTGAAGGGCCACAACTATAAAAAAAGATGTATTAGATTAAATTAGATTCCACGACTGCCTTTTGCTGGCCTGCGCACGTCAGCCCTTTGGGCTTTTTGTACTGTCAGGAGTTTTCAAGTTAGCAGGCCGACATATGCATCTTTTACTAGACTTGCAATGTCCTCTATTAGCTTGCGGTTGTCAATAGAGTTAAGGCTCCAATCGAGTTGGTGTCTATTACGCTCTAATGCTGGGCATTGAGAATATGATAGGCTGTTTAATCAGCATAGTCTGCAAACAGGTTCATCTCTATAGATATTGATCCTGTGCATAAATTCTCTGAATGCTCCAGTGCCTGTTAGTAGACTGACTACTTGCTTGATTCGAGTTCTGTTCAGTCTGAACAGGGTTTTGGTGGTTTGTGGATTCGGAGTTTTAACAATCTTTTGCAGTGTGTTGCTTGATTGTAGTTTCTCCACCTTAGTTGGCATGCGGTATTGACCCATTCATTAATGGCTGAGAGGGGCTTAGTTTTTCTGTATGCTTAGATCAGATTCTTTTGCGAGCTTATCTGCTTTTTCGTTTCCTTCAATGCTTTGGTGACCTGGAATCCAGCATAATTTTACTGTTTCCCTGGCTCAAGGTTTGAAGTTTGGATTTGCATTTCTTGACCAGTCTAGATGATGTACTGAAAGCGTTTAGCACTTTCAGTGCTGCCTGACTGTCTGAGAGAATGTATATCTCGATTGAGCAGCTTCTTTTCTATGCTGATATTTGCGCATACGTTAATAGCTTATATTTCAGCCTGAAAGATGTTACATAACTTTCCTAGACTGACTTTTTCGTTGGTTCTAGGATTGGTACTATACACACCGAAGCCTGTACCCCCTACAAACTTAGATCCATCAGTGTAAAAAATGATGTTCTTATTTGTTGAGATTGTTAGTTGATCCGGATCCCAACTTGTGTATATGGTAAAGTTCTTTTCAAAGTCATAGGCTTTGATTATAAGATCAGAACGTATTTCCAATATTGGGTTGTTGATGTGTGACATGATCTTGCCATGTCCTAGATTATTACCTGTGCTCATCCAGTGACCAGTACTTTGTAATCTGTAGGCTGTCATTCTAGCTTCATCTTCCAGGAAGATGTGCAGAGGTGGCAGATTTAAGATAGCATTCAGTGCTTGTCCTGAGCTGCCTTTAAAGGCTCCAGTGATGCACCGATTAGCTAGATATTGTATTCTGCTGATTTTGTGGATCGCAGTTGCTTGTTTTATTTTGGGCCACCAGGCAATTATTCCATATGAAATTATTGGTCGAACCATGGTTTTATACAGTCAGAAGGTCAGTTCCGGTTTGAGCCCCCACGTACTACCTATGGCTCTTTTCCCAATAACTAATGTTTGTATGCACCTGGTGATTGTTTTGTGTAAGTGGGAGTTTCAAGCTAGTTTGGAGTCCATGGTTAGATCTAAGTACTTAACCTCGTTCTCCCAGTTGAAATTTGTCTGAAACAGTTTTACGTTGATTCTGTTTGTAATATTCTTCCTACAAGTGAAAGCAACAAGAGTGGCTTTGCTGGGATTAATTCTAAGATTATTCTCTAGGCACCACTCTTCGGTTATCTTTAGTGCTGATTTCATTACATTGTTTACGGTTCTTTGATATTTACCTTGAGTCAGAATGACAATGTCATCAGCATATCCTTGAGTGTAGTAGCCTTTGTTATTGAGTTGGATCAGCAGTTCATCAACTGTGAGACACCACAGGAGTGGAGCAAGAACTTCTCCTTGTGGACATCCCCTTGTCGCCTGCACTGTCTTTTCCTTGCCAAATAATTTGACTTTTACAACTCTAGTGTTGAGCATTGCCATAGTCCATCTTATCGTGGTGTTATCGATCTGATGGTTTGTCATTGCTCCTTCAATGGAGTGATAGGAGGTGTTGTCGAAGGCGCCTTCTATGTCTAGAAATGCTCCGACTGCATACTCCTTGTACTTCAAGGTTCTCTCAATTTTCCCCACTAGTTGGTGTAGTGCGGTTTCACATGACTTCCCTGTTTGGTAAGCATGTTGATATTTGTGAATCGAGAGTGAAGTTAGGGCTTTCTCCCTCCAGTATCTGTCTACTAATCTTTCCAGCGTTTTAAGGAGGAATGACGTTAGGCTGATAGGTCTGTAAGATTTGGCTTCTGCATAGCTGCTCTTACCAGGCTTAGGAATAAATACTACTTTAGTCACTCTCCAGGCTTGGGGAATGTAGCCCAAGGCAAGACTTGCTTGGAACACGTCTTTGAGTGAGTTCAGCAGTATATCTATCCCTTTCTGCAGCATTACGGGTTGTATGCTGTCGTTTCCAGCAGATTTGAAAGGATTGAAGAGGCTAGTTGCCCATCTAATCCTTTCTTTGCTGACTGTACTCTTAGCTGTTTCCCAGTATTCCCTCCTAGGGGTATGATTGGGTTCAGCCAGAGTAGGTTGTTCCACTGCTTAGGGTGAGTTGTTATCAAAAGAGATAATGTCTCCTTCTCCGTTGTAGTGTATTCTCCGCTTTCCTTTTTAAGAGTGCCTACTGGATTCATGGCTTGCTTTGAGATGATTATGTGGAGTTTAGCTGTAGATCGCGTGATCTCCACCTCCTGGCAAAATTTTTTCCAGACTGCTATCTTAGCTGCCTTGATCTTTTTGCCTTAGTCTGTGAGAGCTTTGTGATAGTTCTCCCAGTTATTTGTGGTTTTGACCTGTTAAACAGACGCCTGACTTCTTGTCTGGTTCTTTCTAGGTCTTTATTTCACCAACTTGTGTTTTTTTGCTCTTTGCTGACTTGGGTCTATTAGAAAACAGCTACTCTAAAAGGAGTCAATCATGACCTCTTTTAACCGGTCAGCGTTTGAGTCTAAAACTACTTTATTAGGAGATCTGAACTGTTGGTTTTCAATATTATCTTGTAGTTTTTTTTATATAGGTTCCAGTCTGTCTTTCTGGGGTTGTAGTAAACTCTTTGGCTTACTTCCCGTTGAGACAGTTCAAAGATAATAAAATTGTGGTCAGACAGTGATAGTTCGTCTGAGACTTGCCATTTATTCACTGATTGACTAATTCTCATAGTGGTTATGGTAATATCTATAACTTCATGTCTATTAGAGTTATAAAAGGTTGAAGTGTTCCCTTTATGGACTACTACTACATTGTTAGTTAAGATAAATTCTAAACGTGACTCACCTCTTGTGTTGCAGTCGGTGCTGCCCCAAATGATGTGGTGAGAATTTGCATCGCAGCCTAGGATGAAGTCTAGATCGTCTTGGGAGGCAGATGATACTAGGTTCTCTAGTTCCTCGCTAGGTGGTGGGTCTTAGGAATCGGATGGAAGGTAGACAGAGCTTATAATGGCTTGGTCACAACTTTCCATCGTTATTCCATTTTATTTTTATTGTGGTTTGTCTCTAAAACAGAATTCCATTAGTGACAAACACTCTAGATTATTTCTTATAAGTATGCATGTTCTAGCACTTGCATCATTATAAATAAGCTTACCTTTAGCACCCCCTAATCCACGGACATGTTCCTTAACTATCCATGGTTCTTGGATGAATGCTAAATCGATGTCATCTGCTAGCAACTTTCTGCTTACATTTGCAGTGGCTGCTTTGCAGTGGTGGAGGTTAATTTGCAGTTTCAGGTGCTTCTTTCCTATCCTTGGAGCGGATGAGAAAAGTGACCTTATTGAGGCCCAGGTGCGCTACACAGTTGATTGATGTTAGTGCTTGTTTTGCCCTGTCATCTATCATTGCTGCGAACGTTCTACCGCCGTCTACTAGCGGAGTGACGTTGAGTATTCTCCAAGTATCGGTCTGGAGGTCTGCCTTCCGTTTGTTCTGTTTTCCGATCAAACCGAGAATAACCTCGGGTTTTTGTTGATCGTACCACTTGGGGACGTTGAAAACTACCCGGACGGAGTTAATAACCTTTGCATACTCTTTTACCTCCAGCTTGGCATTGGCCCACGGGTGCAGCTTAGGTACTTGCTCACTTAACCAGTGTTTTGTGAGTTCGTCGTTGCACACTACCATGTATGTACCAGCTTCGAGGTAATGGTTGGTAAAGAGAGGTGTATTTTCTTCTTCTTCCATTTGGAAGATGAGATTTATCAGACCGTCTCTGACTAGGTTACCTTGATCCTTTGTCAGTTTGATGTCTGGATATCCAGCAGGGTAGATGGCCATCTTCACCATATTGGCTGCCTCAGCAACATCAAGCTTGCTGGTCCATGCCTTTGATGAGGTTGGCTTGTCTACTTTCTGCCTGGGCCTTTTTTTGGTGTTTGCCAGGGGGGGAGTGGCTTCGTCAAAGCGTGGCCTCTTTTGTCCCTGGTTGGTTGCAGGTTTCTCGTATTTCGAAACTGACTCTGCTGCCCTCTTCTTCTCCATCTTCTGTTTTCTCTTGAAGTTCGGGTCGTACTTAGTGCCCTTGGCTTCGCAGGCTCGCTTGGCGCGTTCTCTGCGTTCCTTGGCTGTAAGTTTGACCTTTTTGAAGGACACTTTGCCTAGTTGGTTGGCTATGTCCTCTCCGGTTGGGGCCTTTTCCTGCTCGGAAGACTGTCCTTGACTGGAAGTCTGGACTGTCAGCTCTGCAGTAGAGGCACATTGTTCAGTGTTTATCTCGGTCGTCGGAGTCTGACCATCAGTGATCGGAAGCTGTGATGACTCCATCAGCGTCGTCTTCACCCTGTGAAAAATCTGTCATTAAATCCATACAAGTACGTGCCCACAGCAGAGATATCAATCTATGGTATAATGACAATGACGTAACCAGAGGTTCGCCTTTGCCGGCATTGTTATCCCAAGTGCAGACCTTTAGCCACGACACAATAGCTGGGTTTAGGAAAAAAGATGGATGTAAGCAGATATTTAAATTTTGGGATTACAGCTGTTTTTAGTTTTAAAAATAGTAATTTTGGAGAAAATGTCAGCTATGTTAGTAATTGTATAAATTTAGCTACTTGAACATGAAACTAAAAGTTTCAATTAGACATTTTAGTATTGTCAAAAAACACATTAAAAAATTTATTAAAAAGGTTAATTACAACGTTTCGTTGGTATATACCAGCTTCTTCAGGTAAAATAATATTTTAAAAATATACAAGCTTTATGCCGTAATTATTCTGAAATATTAAAGACATAATCATTAGAGAATATGTGAAAGAATAACACCTCACTAATATACATACCATAATAAAACTGTCATTTTTTATTGAAACGTTTATTCTTCTTGTTTAAAATTGTAAAATACTATTTCTTTTTCTTTCAAAACTCTAAACAATGGTTAATATAAGAAATGAAAAACAACAAGCTTGTGGCTATTTTCCGCAAGTAAATTAGTTTCATGTTTTATTTATTTTTTTTCCCCCTAGATTGTTTTGAGGGTTTTTTATGCTAGAAAATAAGTTTTAAATGTATATATAAGGATCTTTTTACTTAAACCAATATTTATTACCTTTGTTGTTAATGTCTTATCAATTATTGATGATGTAATATCAAGTTAGGTATCCAACATGGCGGGCAAAGGAATTATGTGTGTAAAGTGCTCCACTAAATTAGGAAGATATGATGATTCTATAGTGTGTACGGGCAGCTGTGGTGGATCATTTCATTTAATATGTGCAAGTGTATCATTGGAGTTATTCAACCTGATGAATGAAGATAAAACACTAAAATCTTAACAATGTGAAATGTGCAAAAATAAAAATCTGGTGTGATAGACGCACACAACTTCCTTTTACAGTGATCTTATAATTAGCCAAAAATTTGAGTTAAAATGTTTTAAGCATTTGTCAAAAATTTTCAAAAATTACAAATTCTGCAAAAACGGTACAAAATAGGGCGTTAGTTAAAGAGACAAATTTTCTCTAGAATTTTAAGCTTAATTCAAAAATGTAATAATATACCGGGTGTTCTATTTAAAATAAGAGTTAATAAAAAAAATAGTACCCTACACCTACGGGTAGACAGGGTTTTGATTATATATATATATATATAAAAAAAATAGACAAAAAAACAAAAGAAACCCATTTTAGAAGTATTCAACTGGAAAATCACCTATCTCACATCAATACACATTCAAAATGTAATAAAAATGTAAAGTTTAAAAAAAATCGTTAGAGCCGTTTTTGAAAAAATCGAAAAAAACTGAAAAATCACAAGAGTAAACACCTACTTCCGGTTACGCGATTTTCTTCAAAAGCTTGCTGTCTCATATACATAGTACACAAAACTTATATATGAAGTTTCAAAGCCATACCGCTTTTCGTTTTTGAGATATTCTGTTCACAGACACACAGACAGACACAGACCAATGAAAAAAAATATGTTTTTTGGGATCAGGGGACTCTAAAACGTGAAGATCTGTTGAAAACTCAATTTCGAATTTTTGGGGTGAATCCAATACTTCCTTTATTGTAAAAGGAAGTAAAAATAGTGATAAGGAAGCAGGAATACAAACCACCAATACAGGGTCTGATAATGCTGTGTTACTCCAAATATTAGAACAGCTAAAGGTGTTGCCTACACTCATTGCAAATGTGGAATTGTTGACACAGTCTGTAAACAATTTTTCGACTAGATTAGATTCAATGCAGGATCAAATATCGGAGTTAAAGCAGAGCACTGAGTCAAATACCAAAAAAATGGTAAACCTAGAAAGTGTTATAAAGAGTCAAGATCTTGAAATAAAGGCGCTACATAAACACGTAAATGAATTGGATCAGTATACGAGGAATAGAAACATAGAATTACATGGGGTTACCGAATCTGAATCAGAAAACTTAACTTTAATCTTAAGTAAAATTGGAGCGAAACTGAACATAGTGAGTTTCAATGCAAATTCAGTAGAAGCCATACATAGAATTCCACATAGAAGAACGGATAAACCAAGACCTATTATTGTCCAGTTCAACAGCAGGATTATAAGAAATCTATTTATTGAAAGTAGCAAAAGAACCAAAATAACATCCTTGGACATTGATCTGGGCAGTGAAAACAGTCGAATCTATGTAAATGAACATTTATCTCCTTATAATAAACAGCTGCTTTGGAGGGCAAAGAAAATTAAAGAAGATATGCAATACAAGTATGTCTGGACAAAAAAAGGCGTTGTATATATGAAAAAAACCGATAATTCCCACACAATCAAGATATCATCCGAAGACGACCTTCCTACTAATTAGAACGATCTCAGTTCAAGTATTAATTTAGGTGGAGGTAGTAATCAAGAAGAGCGCAAACTTCAGTTATATTATCAAAATGTGCGTGGCTTAAATACTAAAGTGAATGACTTTTATTTAAATGTGGTGTCCTGCGATTATGATGTTATAGTGATAACCGAGTCATGGCTTAAAAATAATGTAAACAACAATGAATTATTTGGTGACAAATATGTAGTTTTCAGACAAGATAGAGATGTAGATATTTCGGGAAAATCCAGAGGTGGTGGTGTTTTGCTTGGGGTTAGTACTAATTATCAAGCGGAACAGATGGCCATTGTTTTTCCTGGTGCCAGGTTTTGTGATCTTTTATGTGTCAAGGTTGTTTTAAATTTTAAAACCTGCTTATACATTATTGTTGTGTACATTACAAATGCATCTAGAAAGGATTATGAGCAATTATTACTTCCTTTTACTATAAAGGAAGTATTGGATTCACCCCAAAAATTCGAAATTGAGTTTTCAACGGATCTTCACGTTTTAGAGTCCCCTGATCCCAAAAAACATATATTTTTTCATTGGTCTGTCTGTGTGTGTGTCTGTCTGTCTGTGTGTCTGTGAACAGAATATCTCAAAAACGAAAAGAGGTATGGCGTTGAAACTTCATATATAAGTTTTGTGTACTATGTAGATGCGACAGCAAGCTTTTTAAGAAAATCGCATAACCGGAAGTAGGTGTTTACTCTTGTGATTTTTCAGTTTTTTTCGATTTTTTCAAAAACGGCTCTAACGATTTTTTTTTAAACTTTACATTTTTCTTACATTTTTAATGTGTATTGATGTGAGATAGGTGATTTTCCAGTTGAATACTTCTAAAGTGGGTTTCTTTTGTTTTTTTTTCTATTTTTTTTTATTAACTCCTATTTTAAATAAAACACCCGGTATATTATTACATTTTTGAATCCACCTTAAAATTCTAGAGAAAATTTGTCTCTTCAACTAACGCTCGATTTTGTACCGTTTTTGTAGAATTTGTAATTTTTGAAAATTTTTAACAAATGGTTAAAAATTAAAAATGATATTTTTGACTAATTATAAGATCATTGTAAAAGGAAGTTGTGTGAGTGTATCACACCAGATTTTTTGAGTACCTAAGTAGCTTACCATTTATTTTCAATGAAAATTGCATGCTGTTTGGGGATTTTAATTGTCCAGATTATTCAAAATATTTTTTAGAAAATACAAAAATAAATTTGTCTCCTAAAACTATAGCATTAATAAACTTTATAAATTTCTTAAATTGTAAACAGCACAACCATGTCACCAACACAAACGGCAGAATACTAGATTTAATTGTATCTTTTAAGGAAATCAAGGTATTCAGGGAGTCCGACGGGATAGTGCCAGCGGATCCACATCATCCTGCATTATCATGTGAGTTTACTATTAAATCTTCTAAAGAAAAATTTGGTAAAATGAATAATGAATTCATATATGATTTTAAGCATGGTAATTATGATTTACTGACTCAGTTAATTAGAGACACAGATTGGAGTGATCTAGATAATTACAACGTAATTGATGAAGCGGTAAAGAAATGTTATGATATTATTAATAATATTTTGGACTGTAGTATTCCCAAGTCACGAAAACGTAAACGTAAATTCCCTTATTGGTATAACCGAGCAATAATTCAGAAATTAAAAGCTAAAAATAAAAATAGAAAACTTTTCCGTGAAACAGGAAATGCCGTTTTTAATGAAAATTATAAATCATTGCGATCTGAAACTAAGACACTGATTAAGTATGCTTATAAAACATATATGGAGAATTTAGAAATCAATATTCAAAACGAGCCAAAATGTTTCTGGAATTTTGTAAGAGGCAAACGTGCATCCGGTGGTACTCCTGAATCTATGATTGATACAGACGGAACATCAATACAGGATGGCGTAGACGTAGTAAATGCTTTTGCCAGGTATTTTAGTAGTCAATACACTGTAGACAGAAATGTAAATTACAATTTAGAGCCAATCGCTAATATCATAGCAAATATAAATATAAACATTATAACTTATGACGAGGTAGTGACTGCTATTAAACAGCTAAAAAATACACGGGCTACTGGTCCTGATAATGTACGAACACATTCCCCATGAAATGGAAAAATTCAAAAATCACGCCAGTTCTTAAAAAAGGTAGTAAATCTGAAATAGCAAACTACAGGCCCATCTCTTTACTAAATATTTTTGCAAAAATATTTGAATCAATTATAAACAAACACGTAAGACAACAAATTAATTCATTTCTCTGTATTGAACAGCACGGATTCATCAATAAGCGTTCTACGGTAACCAACTTAAGCATTTTCACTCAATATATTTCTGACGCGTTAGAAAAACAATACCAGGTTGATGTCATTTTTACAGATTTTGTGAAAGCATTTGATACTGTGAATCATAATATCCTCTTACACTTCATAAATTTGGTTTTACTAATAACTTAATTAAATTTTTTCATTCTTATCTCTCTGAGCGCAGTCAGTGTGTTTATTTAAATGGTTATTCATCTGATCAGTTTGTAGCATATTCGGGTGTACCGCAAGGAAGCATCCTTGGTCCTCTTCTTTTTGTGATTTTTATAAATGACATATGTGATGTAATCAAATCTTGTGATAAATTACCATATGCTGATGATTTTAAACTCTTCTTAAGGATTAATTCTGAAGCAGACTGTTTGCTTCTGCAAAACGATTTGGATAACATTTGGAATTGGTCTATCGTTAATAAACTACATTTTAATGTTACAAAATGCCAATGTATGACTTTTACTAGAAAGCAAAATTTCATTAATTTTAATTATACCATGGACAACGATAGTTTGCATCGTGTGGTTGAAATAAGCGATTTAGGTGTAGTTTTTGAACAGCCTTTGAAATTTAACATTCATATAGAAAATTTAATTAACTCGTCATTAAAACAATTAGGCTTCCTAATACGTAACACTAATTATTTTCATAACATTGCAACTTAAAAGACTCTGTATATAAGTTTGATTCGTTCAAAATTAGAATATGCAGTAATAATTTGGAATCCACACTATCTTTATTATTCAATGAAGCTAGAAAGTTTTTGAGATATTGTAATTACAAATCTGGAATAAATAACATCAACAATGACTATCAATCCAATTTAAATCATTATAACTTTACAACACTAGCCGAACGAAGAAAAACGCATATATTGCTTTTCCTATATAAGATAATAAATTATCATTTGGATGTGCCCTCACTATTATCACAATTAAACTTTATGATACCAGATAGACGTACTAGATCGTATTTCACTTTTGCCTACTCATATAACACAAATATTCATTTACATTCGCCTGTTGTTGCTATGGCTTTTAATTTTAATCGCATGAATATGCACATGGATATTTTCTCACAATCTTTTGCACAGTTTTGTGCTGCCATAAGTGGGGAATGTGGTTGATACCATCAGAATCTTTTTTGTTTTTGTTTTTTAGTTTAATTTAATTAATTGCATGAATTATCATGATACGTTTTGATGCATATACATGTTTTTTTTTCTCGAAGCGTCCACTGTGTTGGGTGCATTGTAATTTTCTTTAAATTTAAACATGTATTTCCTGTAATTGGGTCTTGGTACCTGTTGGAAATAAATCTTTATTATTATTATTAAGTTATTTTGGTTTTCCTTTAATTTTGTTAGGAATTTTGTTTAATTGGAATTAGCTGGAAACATTAATTCGAGTTAATATTTAAATCCTATGATTGTTCATATATTAAGACCTTTACCTTTAAATTTTTAGAGTACTTGGATTATTGTGAGAAGAATTCATTCGGGAAAACTTATTGGTTAATATTTTATTTCCTTTGATTGTAAGTTATATTTTATTGGTCTATACCTGGCTTGTTGTTTCCTTGTTTCAAATAACATTATTTGAAAAATTAATTTTCTGCCGTTCTCATTTTTTAGGTTATGGGATTTTTCTATTTTTTCTGCTTGGAAAATCTTCGTGGCATTGTTTGTGTTGAAATCAATTAATGACCGTAACTTTGGCAACCCCTTCTTGCTTTAATTATCGTTTAATAAGGCATAATTTTTTGGAAATTATCAAGGTTTGGTTTAGTGACCTTCATAATATTAATTTCGGGTGTGGTTGTTGGGATTTTTGTTTAAAATGTAAAATCAACCTTCATTGTTTTGAATTTCCTGTTACAGAGAGAAACATTGTTATTATTGTAATGTTTTTATTAGGGTTACTTACTTGGTTTACTTTTATTTCTTCGATTGTTTGGTTTTACGTATCACCGGCCTGGTCTATTAGCGACATCTATGGGTGGAAATTTAGAACATTTTAAAAGGGGGACCGCGTAATTTAAAATAAACTGAATATGAAAAGTAATTAATGTTTTGGTTATTAATGTGTTTTTTTGTTTTAATTTTATTTTTTGTAGTATAATTGATTTTCTAAGATTCTAAAATTATTATTGTTCAGGTTTTTTGAATAAAATATTGTTGTAAGTGTTATTTAGGATTTCGGCATCAGTTTTATAGTTAATAGCTGAAGGCGATTTTTTAATTTCTATACATTCAAGTAATAGGCGTTTTTTTAGGTGTGATTCAGTATGCATAATTTTTGGGTTATCCAGGTCAAAATTATGTTCGACTGTGTGGTCGGATAGCGCAGTGTTTGGTTTATTGGGCGTTAAAAGTTGTGTCTTTATTGATGTTTTATTTTGAGCCATTCTAGTTTTTAGATATTGCTTTGTTTGACCGATGTATGTGGCAACACAATTTTTACAATTTACTTGATATACTAAGTGTGATTTTTTTATTAATGTGTTTTATCTTTTAAATTTTTATAAAATTTTTGTTTAAGAGTATTGTGATTTTTAAAAACTGTGTGAATGTATTTTTTTTTTAGTTCCTTTTCTATTTTTTCTGATAGTATTGGTATGTAAGGGACTGTTGTGTATTTTTTTTTTGGTTCTGTTTGAAAATTATTAAATTCGTTATTAAAAAAGTTTGGTTGTAGATTTATGGAGTTATTAATGGTATTAGGTTTTTTAAAAATTGATGAACGTTTTTCAATATCTTTGTGGACGAAGTCCTGAGGATAGTTGTTTAGTAATAATATGTCTGTAATTATTTTTATATTGTTGTTGTGGTGTTTTTTATGTGATAAAATGATGGCTCGGTCGACGAGTCCTGAAATTAAACTTTTTTTATATTTAATGGTTGTGTTAGAAAAATAATTTAGGTATCTATTTGTTTTATTTGGTTTTCTATACCAGTTTGTTGTTATTATACCATTTTTTCCCTTATTAATGTGATGTCTAAGAAATTAATTGACTAGTTTATTTTCTCTTTCCATTATAAATTTTAACCTTGAGTATATGCTATTAAAAGTTTTGAATATACATATTATCTATTTTTGTTTTGTTTGCATTCATAATAATGTCGTCTACGTATCTTTGATAAAAATGGATGTTAGTGTTCTTATTAATTAAATTTTGTTCTATGTCCATTAGTACTAATTCTGCAATTGTGCTTGAAACTGGGGAGCCCATTGGTACTCTAAATTTTTGACTGTAAATTTTATTATTGTATGAAAAGTATGTTATTTAAAACTAGTTTTAATGCATTAAGAAATTCGTCTTTTGGTATGTTTGTGTATTCTTCTAATTTGTGCCAGTATTTTTCTACTTTTTGTAAGGTAAGTTCTACAATTTTAAACAAGAAGAATAAATGTTTCAATAAAAAATTACAGTTTTATTATGGTATGTAAAATGTGAGCAAACGAAAATGAAATCAAGCTTGGCTTTGAAATATTTGTTGTATGAATAATATGTTGGTGGCACTGTAAGTCTATGTCAAATTCGAGGTTAGCAGGCTAGGTTTTCCGTCAGTTTTGACACAAACTGATGCAAAACCTAACCTGCTAACCTTGAATTTGACATAGACTTACAGTGCCACCAACATATTATTCATACAACAAATATTTCAAAGCCAAGCTTGATTTCATTTTCGTTTGCTCACATGTTATATTAGTGAGGTGTTATTCTTTCACATATTCTCTAATTAGTCCAGAGAAATTAGACATTGCTCTTTGGAAAAATTCCCGGAAAGCTGGATTTTGGTATGAGCCTTGCTATTGTGGTTCTAAACAAAATGTCAAAAGTCCTCATCGATCCGAGTGCCGCTAAAAATTCTAAGGGGGGGCAAAGGGCACCAAAAACGGTATTTCGTGAATATCTCGTTAACGGTCACTTTTACAGAAAAAATATTTGTAGCTTATGAAATTTCTAACAATAAAGATATCATGATTTTTATTCGTAAAAGTAACCGTTTTGGAGATAATTCAATTTACAGAGTTGTAACGAATAGATGCACTCCTCAATGGCATGTATATCTCATTGGAGTTGCAACTTGAAATATTCCAGAATTTCCTTGTTTCAGAGCCCATAAAAATAGAAAGAAACACATATATAGTACACTGTAGTCTAGATAGAGAAGGAATGTGCTCCGAAAAGTTCCCCTCCGTTGTCATAAAACCTCAAGGGACATCTGCTTGCTATTCGTGTAGGAGCATAATAGTATATTATGTTATTAGGAGCAAAAATTATACTTTATTTGGCATGGCTGGACTGTTTATCTGCCTCGCAAGCTCGGCAGATAATTACAGCCGAGCCACATAAAGATACTTTTGTTCCGAATAACATCTAGTATTTTTCTTCCAACGTTTATAACAAATTATTTAAGAAATTTTAAGAAACCTGGAATTATTTTAAGGTGGAGGATTGGATAGACTGATAAATGTAGGGTGCTTTGGAGAGCGTCACTATGACTACACTATAATCAACGTTTTAAACAAAATCCGAAAAAAAATACTTTATCTCGTTAGTCTTGCTTAAATGTAACTAACACCCGATATAAATGACGTCGATACTTGCGACTCCACTGAAGATGTAGATCCATCACGTTTCCTGGCTGAATCTATGGAAATAGAGAAGACAGCAGAAGAACAAGAAGAAGATGAAGAAGATGATGAAGAGGAAAGCATACCGATTAAAATAGAGTCTGAAGATGAATATTTTGAATCCAAAAATGATTAATGAACAAGTTCATAATATATATTTTTTTAAAATAAACTTTTTCAAACAAAAATAAACGTGGAATATGCCTACTGGGGACACCACATGAAAAAAAAACGCACCTTTTACTTTACCTCGAAGGTGGTGTGGAAGTGCACGTTTCAACTCTATAAATCGAATTATCTCCAAAACGGTTATTTTTACGAATAAAAGTCATGATATCTTTATTGTTAGAAATTTCATAAGCTACAAATTTAATATTCGATATTTTTTCTGTAAAAGTGACCGTTAACGAGATATTCACGAAACACCGTTTTTGGTGACCTTTGCCCCCCCTTAAAATTTTTAGCGCACTCGGATCGATGAGGACTTTTGAAATTTTGTTTAGAACCACAATATCAAGGCTCATACCAAATACCAGCTTTCCGGGAATTTTTCCGAAGTTTCGCGTTTATTTTGTCTAATTTCTCTGGACTAAATGTTTATGTTTTTAATATTTCAGAATAATTACGGCATAAAGCTTGTATATTTTTAAAATATTATTTTACCTGAAGAAGCTGGTATATATGTACCAGCAAAACGTTGTAATTAACCTTTTTAATAATTTTTTTAATGTGTTTTTTGACAATACTAAAATGTCTAATTGAAACTTTTAGTTTCATGTTCAAGTAGCTAAATTTATACAATTACTAACATAGCTGATATTTTCTCCAAAATTACTATGTAAGCAGATGTTTATTTAAATTTACAAGTATTTCAGCAGGAAAACATTCACCTATACAATGTAAAATCCCCCATTTTTTAGATACCAATAAAAATGTATTTGTTCTGGCTGATGTACCCCATTTATTTAAAAATATAAAACGATGCTGTTGACAAATAAAATTATTAGGTTACCAAATTATGTTGTGGAAAAACATAGTTTGCCAACCCATGAAGTTTTAGCAAGTCACATTTAAGATGTTGTGGCCCACCAAGAAACACATACCTTTAAGTTAGCCCCAAAATTATTCAAAGATCTGCTTCCCACTCATTTAAAAAAAATGAACGTAATTACATCCACAAATGTGATAAGCCACTCTGTGAGTAGTGCTTTAAAATTCCTCTCAGAAGTCTTAAATAGGCCTGCTTACTTGACTACAGCCTGGTTCTTGGACCAAGGCATCCATCATGTGCTTTATGTAAATTTAACGAAGAACAGTATGATGGGGCAATAGCTTTTTAAAATGATTTTAGGGACTTGTTTTCTAATATGGAAGTTGGACACAAAAAATTGTGGAAACCTTCCCAGACTGGCGTTTTAATCTCAACCCAATCAATAATTGAAATTCAAAAGTTCTTACTAGATGAGAAAGATTATAAATTCATATTAACAAGTAGGTTTTCCCAGGATTGTTTGGAGAATTTATTTTGTATAATGAGAAGCAAACAAATTGTTCCTAATGCTGTTCAAGTTAAAAACAACTTAAAACTTATTTGCGTGTCACAGTATTTAAAAAATACCAGCACAAGTAGCTATGATGTAGATGACAGGGAATTTCTTTCGGGGTTTTTAGACACTTTTGAAGAAACTCAAAAAAATACGACAATGTTCAGCTTCCTATTAATGAAAAAAATGTTTCTCTTAATTTAAATTATAGTGAACTAAACTCACTTTATAATATTTGTGGGTACATACTAAACAGTATAACTAAAAAATCTAAAACATGTTCAATTTGTTTAAACACACAGCAGGATCAAAAAGGCCACTTAATACCAAATTTACAAAGTTTTTTCTAATTAAAAGATTTAAAGAAAAATCTTTATTTTTCTGTAACGAGGTCTATTTTATTTTGTTTTGGATATGGAAAACATTTTTCAAAGATATATTGATGTTGTATCAATACAAAATATAAACTTGAAAGATTTTTTTTTTAAAGAAATGTACCTTGCAAGTAGATTTACCAGATTGTCATGACTTAAAATTAAAAATTATACGTCGATTTATTATATTCAGACTGAAAATAAATTCAAAAAGATGTAAAAAAGCTACACAAAAACAGGCCAGTAAATCTGTTGCTGGCCATATGCTATAGTTGTAAGTTTGTATTTTATAAATAAATAAATATTAATTAATACGCGTTTCATTATTTCCTATATTATCCCAATTTCTACAATGTAAAAGGCAAATTAAAATAAATAAACTCGAGAAACTTTAAACAGAATAAAATAACAGTTCCAAATGTAAAATATATTTGCTCATAATTTCTTCTGGAAACTGCACTAAGTAAATCAATTTCGTAAAAGAAAACCAAAAAATTAGTTATTTATATTGTTCTGAAAGATGAATTTTATTTGCTCAACTTTTTACAAAGATCTATTCTTGGAAGCCAACTTCAAACTATGATAATATTCTTTTCTTGGCAAATAATTTTGAAATGTGTTTATTCTATAGAAAGTTAATAAGTTTGAAATATTATTTCATGTCTATAATCACAAAAAAATCTTTATTTGGCTTAAAAATGCATTTTATATAATGAATTTCATCTTAATTCCATTTAAAAGCTTTGCCACCAATTGTTAAGTTTGCCACAACATGGCGGATGAGTGGAGCTTAACCTCTATTGTCGCCACTGTTTCTATAGTCACTGTAAGGCACACGTGCCAGGAATGGCACACAAAACAATTTTACATTACAGACACGTAGATAATGTTATATAATATATATTATATTTTACAAAATCCTTACATAAATATTAACCTTTAGTATTAACATAAATGTTATAATTTAGTTACTACGAAAATATTTTTCAAATGTTTCGTAGAGATCAATGTTTTTAAGACGTATAATAATGTACAAGGTCAGTTTTAGTTTTCTACTTTTATCCTACTCTCGGTTATTCGTATTCGTACATATTTGCCATTTTGTCCTGTAATTCCGTAGTGGTGTAAGGTGTGTGGTTGTGCTTCCAATAAACTACTCTTTGGTGTTCGAAATCGTTAACGGAAGGGTTATTTTATCTAGACAGGTACAGAGCTGTCACAAATCAGTAAGATTTAATCTTTTTTTGGTTTAAATACTTTTCTATTTAAATATTTTTCAGAAACTGATTTTTGATTTATGATTTAAATCTTTCAAAATGATTCTCTAAAAATATTTAAATCTTTTTTAAAACAATGTAAATCTTTCTAAAATGATTTAAATACCTATATAAAAATATTTAAATCTTTTTACATTGCCTGTCTATTCCTTGAAGTTGAAGATTTTTTTAAATTAAGCACTATGTCAGAAATGTCTACTGTAAATGAACCGTCAGTTTCTCAGGAATTTGAATTACAATTTCTTCAGTATCTGCAGGACCCTTCCAATGACTTAGGCATATTAAACAAATATGCTATTTTAAAGAAAATGTTTATAAAATATAGTAATTGCATTTTACCTTCTTCGGCCCCCGTGAAGCGAATGTTCTTTGCTACTTTTATTGATTCTCCACGTCGGCATGCACTGACTGACAAAAACTTCGAAAATCTTGTTTTGTTAAAATCAAATAATATTTAAAAGATGTTTAAATTTTCATAAAGTACCTAAAAAATTTGTTTTGTTATTTGATGAGTTCTTTAGTTATTACGTTAGTAGTTATATATGGTTTGTTTTGTATTTTTCAATAAAATTATTTAAAAGTGTATTTTTGTTCTTTATACATATATTTATACAATACACTATACAGCAACCGTATTCATCATACAATGGTTACATACACCATACAACACTTATGCTCATACATCATACATTCATACACATACATACTTTATTATGGCAACTGTTGTTACTGATTTCAGCATGAAGAGTAATCAGTCTGAAATGGACAAAGAAAACCCTAGCTAAAATGTTAAATAGATTTTTTAGCTAGACTAATAGTACTTTTAAGGAAAACTCAATTCAATAATAAAAAAATAGTGTAAACCCATTTCCCATTTTTTTAAATTTCAACTGTGATTTTATTAAAAACTATTTGTGGGCGGAACAAATTTAAATTAACTTCTTAGTTTGGGTTGTAATGCTTTTTTTGTTTATTTCATACTATATATAAGATTTTTAAAACATAGATTTATTGACGTCTAATTTTTATGTTTTCTGAACACATAAATAAAAGTTTGATTGCGGATTTAAACCTTTTAAAAAAATTTAAATCTTTAAAAACGAAAAACACGTTTGTACCTAAAAGCATATTTTTGAAACTGATTATTATTTGATTTTTCGTTCGGTTCCTATTAACATAGCTAGTTCAAATAAAAAGCAAAGATTATCTTTAGATTTAAGTAGCAGAGAATTTCAAAGAAGGGCTGAAGAGTATCTTCTCTGTTCCGTGTAAGTAGTATGCAAAACTTCATCAGTTAAAAGACATTTTGAAACAAATCATGCATCTCCCCTTGAAAAAAGTAAAGAATTTATTGCTCGGGCAATTAAAAATAGAAATGCACAGTCAACCTCTTTAATGAAATACGTTTCCAGTGAATCAAATACATACAACCACTGCTAGTTTTGCTAAACATGGAAAACCGTTTAGCAATGGATAATTTTTAAAAGATGCATGGTTAAAATTCATGCTATACCTTTTTGACCACTTTGGAAATAAAGAAACACTGTAAAAGACTGAATTTTAAAAATGGTTGCAAATATAAGTCAACAGCGAAACACAGATATAATTTCTTCAGGCCTATTTTCGCGTTGCCTTGACGAGAGTATGTAGATATATCCGGGTCAGCACGTTAGGCAATTTTTGTTCGATATTGCATTGGGAATGATTTTAAAGAAGAATTAATAGACTTAAAATCTTTAGCAACAAAAACAAAAGAAGTGGATATTCGTGAAGCAGTTATAAATGCGCTGTCCGAAAGAAACATAGATTCCTACAATGCTGTATCAGTAACTACTGATGGTATTCCCAGTATGACCGGCAAAGAAGCTGTTTTGTCAATTTATTTATAAAACACATTGGACGTTCACGTTTGGGTTTTCACTGCATTATACATCAGCAAGCTTTATGCTCAAAGATTGGTCTCAAAATTCTAGAAAATAATATGCGCACGGTAACAAGAGTACTAAACGTTATATCTGTAAATGCATTGAATAAAAGTAAATTCAACATTCTGAGATAAACTCGGTCTACAATGGTTTACTTATGTACAATAATGTCCGACGGCTAAGTCGAGGTTAAAGTGCTCCAGCGATTTGTTGAATGCTTGGATGAAGTTAAGACTTTTTCTACATAATGAGAATAAAATTAAACCATACCAAGAATTAATTAATTTATTTATTTATTTAATTCGCACTCAGCCAACAGCCGTTAGGCCAATTATAGGCGTCGCTGTGCAGTTATGAGGACTTCCAACCCCACTAACGACTGTCATGATGTTGCTATGACCGCCGGGACCAACTTTTTTCCGTGATAGTCGTACCACGAGGCGCCGAGAGATGCAGCCGTGGAACTCCCATCCAAGTTCTGACCAGAGACTTGGATGGGAGTTCCAGGTCTCTGGTCAGAACTTGGATGGGAGTTCCACGGCTGCATCTCTCGGCGCCTCGTGGTACGGCTATCACGGAAAAAAGTTGGTCCTGGCGGTCATAGCATGAATGAATAATGAATAATGAATGTTGAATAGACCTCAAAATTAATGTTTTCGGCAGACTTATACCTACATTTGAATGAATTAAACGTTAAATTGCAAGGTGTCAATAAGACTATCATTGACATCGCTTTCAAAAGTCAAATATTTTTCAAATCTGAAAAAATTCTTCACAGATTTGGATTTTCACGAAAAACCAGATGAAGCTAAGCTAAGCTAAGAGTTTTCATCAAGATTCACCCAGTATAGACAATTTGATGAAACTACTTAATTTATCATGTACCCACATACAATAGGCGCAGATAACCTGAACTGAGAAGCCTTCGACTGGTTAAAGTTCGACGAACTTGAAATGCAATTAACAAATTTTTAGTAGAGTTCCATATGGAAGCAAAAATTTATAGATTTACGAAACGATTTCGAAATAATTGAACACGAGCGATTGTCCAATATATTTAACAAGAGTGCAGAAGCTGAAATCATAAAAACTTGGAATGCCATGCCGCAAAGCTTCCATTGTTTGAAAAAACTAGCACTGGCTATTTTGACAAGAAAAATTACATATAAATGTTTGTTGGGCAATTACTTACTGATATATTATTACACATTTACAAATATTGTACTGTTAAAACAGCCCAGCTGACGATGCCAAAAGCAACATTGAGAAGTTTGTCAAGTCTTCTTATAAAGCAATATTAAATGGCAGTATAAGCGAAAACGGTTTATGAATGATAAGACATTCAAAATTGAATCAATAAATAATAAAAATTGACAATTACATGAATATATTTCACAAGCGCAGAGAGATAGATCTGACAAAGCATTGCTCCGCAGCACAAGCCATTTACACTAACGCTGCTCTATGTTGCGTATGCCATCAGACACACTGTATATGATACGTACCACACACACCACTGGTAAATGCGAAGTTTAGAAGTTTTGTGTATTTTACGTTATAATACAAACATCCGACTTAATCTGAATTTATTTAATCACACTCCGGTCACGATAAGTCATCTCACTAACGATTGATAAATAATATATATATTACGATTTAACTTTCGCAAATGCCCAATATCAATTACTGTATTAAAACGCCCATGATCAAAATAACTACATAAATGCGGTAAGCAATTACACAACGCCCGTCGCCATATTGATTTAGTTATTAGTTCACTTTAACCACTGAACTGTATATGTCATATATGTAGACGTATTACATATTATATGATTACAGTTCAGTGACTGACTCACTTTCTTGTTCTACTCTAGTATGGAAGTATGAAAGACCTACTTTATATGTAGATAGAAGCAATATGAAATAGACAACAAAAGAAAGCTTGAAACCAGTATGACACTAACTTCTTTTTAACTAATTGTCTACATCATTTTAGGGTGATGCTGCTGTTTATGGCTCCCATTTTGAACTACCGCCCCTAGAGCCAGTAATATAGGAGGGATGCTGCAACGCTGTGGGTCGATGATGGAGTCGATTGTACTACCTTTTATTAAAAGAAGGCTATTTCCATAAAGACATTGCGAAAACTAGATAAATGCAAATTAACACGACAATTAAATGTTAATTAACTTACATTATATTACAAATAAATTATTACCAATAAAACTATATCCATCTGTTGTAAAATGGATAAAGAAGATACTGTATTTGTAACTAAACCTTCAAACAGTGCTAAGTTTATTAAATATAATAAAGTTCAAAACATGTAACTACAAAAAAAAATTAAATTGTTTATAAAAACGTGCATATTTACCAAAAATAGGTTAAAGTGTTTATAAAAACGCACACATGTATTTACAAAAAATAATCTAAATTGTTAATAAAAAGGTGCATATACAGTGTGTCTACTTAAGTTGACGCCATATGAAAAACTTTGTTATTATAAGTTTTACGAAAAAAAAGTAATTCTTTATAAAAATCTCTGCTTTTGAAAACAATAATATTCAGCTATTCACATTTGACATCGAATGACAGGGTGTCCATAAATTGAAAAAGTTCGATAGAAATTTTTTGACCACTTCAATTTTAAATTAAATTTTGCAAATCCTACTTGTAAAACACGTTATCTTTTATCTTAACGAAACAGTCATCATACTTCAAATGTTTAATCGCATATCTGTAACATTTTAGCCATGCATGTAAATAAACAAAATGTTCAGTATTAATTATCTTGTTACATATTATTCATTAGCATGCGTCGGTAAAAGGTTACGGATCAGCAATAAACATTTGAAGTATGATGACTGTTTAATTAAGATAAAAAATAACGTGTTTTACAAGTAGGATTTGCAAAATTTAATTTAAAATTGAAGTGGTAAAAAAATTCCTATTGAACTTTTTTCAATCTGTGCACACCCTGTACATTCGATATCAAATGTGAATAGCTGAATATTATTGTTTTCGAAAGCAGAGATTTTGATAAAGAATTACTTTTTTTCGTAAAACTATATAATAACAAAGTTTTTCCATATGGCGCCAACTTAAGTAGACACACTGTATATTTATGAAAAATAAATTAAATTTTTTGTAAAGGAGTACACATGTACTTACAAAAAAATAAACTAAATTTTTAATAATAATAATAAAAAGTGCATATATATTTATCAAAACTACATTAAATTGTTTATAGAAAATCTGGTGTGATACACGCACACAACTTCCTTTTACTGTGATCTTATAATTAGCCTAAAATTACAAATTCTACAAAAACAGTACAAAAGAGAGCGTTAGTTTAACAGACAAATTTTCTCTAAAATTTTAAGCCAAATTCAAAAATATAATAATATACCGGGTGTTCTATTTAAAATAGCAGTTAATAGAATATATAAAAAACAAAAGAAACCCATTTTAGAGGCATTCAACTGGAAAATCACCTATCTCACATCCATACACATTAAAAATGTAATAAAAATAAGAAAGTTGGAAAAAAATCGCCAGAGCCGTTTTTAAAAAAATCGAGAAAAACTGAAAAATCACAGGAGTAAACATTATACTTCCGGTTATGCGATTTCCTTCAAAATCTTGCCGTCTCATCTAGATAGTACACAAAACTTATATATGAAGTTTCAACGCCATACCTCGTTTTTTTCTTTGAGATATTCTGTTCACAGACAGACAGACACACACACAGACATACATACCAGTGAACAAAAACATGTTTTTTGGGTTCAGGGGAATCTAAAACGTGAAGATCTGTTGAAAACTCAATTTCGAATTTTTGGGGTAAATCCAATACTTCCTTTATCGTAAAAGGAAGTAAAAAGTACACATTTATTTGCAAAAATAAACAAAATTGTTAATAAAAGAGTGCATACAAATTTACCAAAAATAAATTAAGTTGTTTATAAAAAATTACTCATGTATTTACAAAAAATTAACTAAATTGTTAATAAAAAAAATTTGGTAAATACGTATGCACCTTTTTATTAATAATTCAGTTTATGTTTGGTAAATACATTTGTACTATTTTAGAAATAATTTAATTTATTTTTGGTAAATTTGTATGAACTTTTTTTATTAACAATTCAGTTTATGTTTGGTAAATACATGTGTACTCTTTTATAAACAATTCAATTTATTTTTGGTAAATTTGTATGCACTTTTTTATTAACAATTTATTTTATTTTTTGCTAATACATGTGTACTTTTTTATAAACAATTTAATGTATTTTTGGTAAATATATATGCACTTTTTATTATTATTAAAAATTCAGTTTATTTTTTGTAAGTGCATGTGTACAACTTTATTAAAATTTAATTTATTTTTCGTAAATATATATGCACCTTTTTATTAACAATTTAGTTTATTTTTTGTAAATACATGCGTACTTTTTTCTAACAATTTAATTTATCTTTGGTAAATTTATATTCACTTTTTGATTAACAATTCAGTTTTATTTTTCATAAATACATATTTACTTTTTTATTATAAACAATTTAATGTATTTTTGGTGAATATACTATATGGAAGTTTTTATTAACAATTTAGTTTATTTTTCATAAATACATGTTTACATTTTTATAAACAATTTAGTTTATTTCTAGTAGTTACATGTTTCGCATTTTTTTATATTCAAGAAACTTACAAATACAGTATCTTTCTTATCCATTTTCTGACAAAATAATTTTATTTCAATTATACTAGGGGTTATTACTGCAAACCAGTAGTGTACTGCCATCAAAAATAAATTGAAAAAATTGAAAAATTGTAGTAGGTTTAGTTTTATTGAAAAATATTATTAAAGAAGTTGCTCAGAATCACAAAAATAGTGGAATTTCAATTGTAATGGAAACACTTTTATTGATAAGAACTTGTTTGTGACATAATGTAAGTGAACTAAGATTTAATTGTCTTGTTAATTTGTATTTTTCTAGTTTTCCAGTTTCTTTTTTCAAAATGAGCTGCTTCTATACGGTAGTACATACAATGGCGGACAATAAATTTAGGCCGGTCTGTCATTCGCTTGACACGGATTGTGTTGGTGGCACTGTAAGTCTATGTCAAATTCGAGTTTAGCAGGTTAGGTGTTACGCCAGTTTGTGTCAAAACTGACGCAAAACCTAACCTGCTAAATTCGAATTTGACATAGACTTACAGTGCCACCAACAAAATTTTTAAATATTCGGGTAAATTAATTTTTTTTTGTTGTACTAGTTTTCTATGCAGCTGATGGTACATTAGAACAAATGGTAAATTATTTTCAACAACATTAAAGATTTCTTACGTCTTATTGTAAGCAATCATTGTATTACGAGATATATAATATAGTACTAAATCACACTTTATTGGCATCATTACCTAACTTGTATTTACCGTGACTTTTGCTCAAATTTTTGTAACACTTAAGTAAAGTGGAAAGAACAACAAAAATAATTGATTATAATGTCTACAAGTCCTTTAGTATATCAGAAGATGCTGTATGATTTACAGTATAAAGCAAAAACAAATGAAGTACTTTGAACAACAATCATTTTTAAAATTTGGATTTTATTTCCATGGATTTTTTTCCTGGGGATTTTTATTCCATGGATTTTTGTCCTGGATTTTTCCGCGGATTTTTTTCCTTGGTCCTAAAAAACTAAATAAAAAGTTTCATAAAAAAGGACGTCTTAAAGGTGTCAATTTGACCAAATAACAAAAAGACAAAACAAAATAAAGACATTAACAAAAGTTATTAAAAATTGCAGAAAATCCTACCAATATGGTAGGGATGTAAGGTTGTATGAATGGATGTGTGTGTGGATGTATGTATGTAACGTAACGGCTCTATAGCCGAAAGTAGTGAACCGATTTTGATGAAATTTTAAATGAGCCGGTATATCGAAAATTCATTGAGAAAATAAGCTTTTCAAAAAAATCCAAAACCGGAAGCGAAAGTTAGACATGTTTTTTGGTAGCATTTTTTTCAGAAGCCGAATTTTTAAATCTGAATAACTGATACGAAAGAAGACTGAAAATGGAGTGCAAACACTTTTTATCGGACACTCTAACTTGAAAAAGGCGGCCGCTATAAATTTTTGAAAATTTTGACTTTAACGTCTTCCCTCATGAGTCAAAAACGGGTTATCTGATTGAAATCCCTTTAGCGGTAGTATACCATAAAAGAAAATTTATTTTGAAAAATTAAAAACCGTCACGACGCTATTCCAAAAATTTTGAAATTTTTGAAAAATAATTACAAAAAAACTGACCACACTATTTTGTTTAAATTTTCTACACTTATACAGCTTGGTATTAGCTACATTTCGTGTTTTTTTTATGAACGCTAGAATTTCACTGTACTGCCCACTATGAGGTTTTAAAAATTGGAAATGTAAGCTCCTACAGATCTTTTATTAGTCAAAATATGAAAATAGTTTAATATAAAAGTTCTTCAGTAAACATCTCTGCATTGTTCTACATTTAAATTACTTATACAGGGTGTTTGGTTTATACAGTAGAATAGAAAACTTTCTTATTTTAACTGAGACACCCTGTATATTATTATATTTTTGTATGCACAATTTGATTCCCTATATAATGGTATAGGGTATTCCTAAACCTCAAATGCACGGCTGATTCGACATTAGTGAATTTATAAATTTTTGCCTCTAAACATACATTCCAGCCAAAGGCTGTCTGTAGCGCGTATGCAAGTCTCCCTTCCGTACATATCAAATTCGTAGTGCTGTCTTTCTCGCTATTCGTTCAAGGGTTTCCTGTCTTGGGAGGATTTATATCGATACTGTTAAATACCAAAAAGAAATGTTAATGTTAACAAATTTTTAGTATCTTAAACCCTAAGGAGGTGCACACGGCCACTTATGTATAGCTATGTCAGCTGGCAAACCTTGCATTTATCCCCCTCTGATATGTGGCCGATGTGTCCACGGTGGCCGTTGTGTCTACGTCCGCTATGTGGCCGTTGTGTCCACGGTGGCCGTTGTGTCTACGTCCGCTATATGGCCGTTGTGTCCACGGTGGCCGATGTGTCCCAGTGTGGTCGATATGGGCATACAAAAATTTTGTATGGCCGTTGTGTCCAGTGGCCGTTGTGTCCAGTGTGGCCGTTGTGTCCACGTCTGATAAGTGGCCGAAGTGTCCACTGTGGCCGATATGGGCATACAAAAATTCTGTGTGGCCGTTGTGCCCAGTGGCCGTTGCACAGTGGTTCAAAATCAAAAAAAGTCGATCTAAAGTCAAAATTTTTATTGTTTTATATGATGCTAAACATAACACATAATTGTTCTTCTAGTATCCTGCCAACTTCTGAAATACATAATTCCAAAATTAAATTACGTAGAAAGACAATATTGGTCCCGAAACGTGCGATGAAACACATACATTTCGAACAATTTTTTTTTTAAATGCGGCCTCTTCTCTGAGCTGTACAGACGTCCTCTTGCAAAATGTTTAAGAAAAATTAATATATTGCGAACGCTTGGACCTTTAGCTATCACCTGAGTGCATTATTTTTCTAAAAAAGATTACCCGTTTTTAAATTCGTTGTTACTTAATGGACCCTCCATATTCGAGTAAATTTCGCACTATTTATATTCTACGAAACAGAGGACAAAAGAGGACAAAATAATTCGTAGTTCACATTATTGTTTAGGATCTTAGGTAAACAAAAACACCTCATTGGTTTGCTTCGGTTTGCCCCTGCACCCCTTACGACATGTAATGGAGCGGTCGGTGCCGGTGTCCGTAGAATATTTTACCGCGGTGCAGCATTGCTGCTGTCTTAGCGTGCATCATTTTCGCTTGCTGCTTGCATTTTTAGTGGCTGTTTTGATGTGATTTAATATTGTGTGTTGTTGTATAACTTTACTTTGTGTGTTTTGTGTATATTCTAACAATGGCGGTTCGTCCAGTTGCACGTTTCTCATTACACGAAGACAGTGTTGAATTCAGACTGATTACTCCGGGGGGGAAAATGAAACGTCTTGGGGGTATTTTTACCTATTCCACCGCAATCCGCCCATTATTTTATAGATTTAAAGAAATATGAATATGAAGTGGTAATGTTTCCGGGGGGGAATTTTGTTCTGCCCGGGGGGGAATTTCACCCCCGGTCACCCCCCTGGATTCAACACTGCACGAAGAGTTTATAGAAAATATCGAATTATCCATTAAAGTTCGAAAAAATTGTGTTATAGAGTATCTAAAAGATGTTTTTCATACAAACGAAAATGAGGTTGCTACAAAGGCACTTATAGTTTTCAGTAGAACACATTTTTTCGCGCCATATATTAAAAATTGGAAGAAAGTAAAACGAAATAATGAACGAATTATACAGAAATTTGGCAAGTGGCTTGACGAAGAAATAAAATGCCAGGATATTGTTCTTCGTTGTGTACCTGCTCCTATAAATTATCCGAAGAGGCACAAGAAGCAAAAAATAAAGATTTGCGGCGATATAGGGAACACCACACCAGGAATACTAGTGTCCTGAACATAAATGCAGATGTTTTTCACCAATTAATATTAAGTTCAGATCCCAAATCAAGTTCTTTTTTACAGGGCAAATAAAAACAGAAGATTACTGATGTTGATGTCCTCCAATTGATTAATATTTCTGAAGAAGACAAGTATGATTTCGCATTATATCGTATTCTACGCTATTAGGTATTATTATATCATTTTACAATCTCAATATTTTAATTAATTTGTATTTCTATAGCTTAATGTGTTTGTCATTAAATTTAAAAATTGTGCAATTGTTTTAATTTTTACATAATAATAAAACATTTCAAATAATTTCTAAGTTGCAAAATCGCGAAAAACAAAATTATTGTCATTTTATTATTATTATTATTACCATCAATGCATTGATTTTTTTATTTCTACATAATATTCAAACATATAAACCACTTAAAATTATTTCTTTTGCAAAATCGCAAGAAAATAGTTTATTATTGTGATTCTTATTATTATTTTTGTTATTTTTTTAATATTATTATTATCAAAGCATTAGTCTGTATTTGTAGTCTTACTCCACAATATTTTAATTGAAAAATGCAATTCATTCACGAGATATGAATTTCGATCGACTTTTTTTATTTTGAACCACTGTGCGTTGTGTCCAGTGTGGCCGTTGTGTCCACGTCTGATAAGTGGCCGAAGTGTCTACTGTGGCCGTTGTGTCCAGCTAACCCTGTGGCCGATACGTCCAAGATGGCCGTTGTGTCCACCATATATCTAATACTTACTATATTGCTAGCGGCTATGAGTGGGAAACTCAGCGATGAAGTGAGACACACAACCAACTCCTTTATGTATACGGTGAGCTGTGCGCAAGCGCGGCGGCATCGTCCGCCCAATGAGGAAGTGGTCAAGTTTAGAATTCGCTTCTAAAGACAGAGGTCGAATTCTCACGCATGCGCACGAGACGCGTTATACTCGAAGTGAGACTATGTCGGCGCCGTAATGTTTTCTGAAGTTTCCAGGCCCTACCAGCATTATATGTGTATTATATATATGGTGTCCACAGAACGTTTTTGGCCGTTGTGGGCGTTGTGTCCAGTGTGGCCGATATGGCCATGCAAAATTACGTGTGGCCGTTGTGGTCTAGACCCTTTTTTGATAAAGAAATCTTTTTTTCCTGTTTGGGTACTAAAATTTACGAAAAAGGGAACATTTTCTGGATGTTGTCTGTAGAGTAGCTCTTTCACGCGCGTGTAGACCAAGAAAGCGAATTAAAGTCAACTAAATTAATATGGCGACGTTGGGAAATTGTTTAGCATATTGACCTAATTTGTTGTCGCTTTTTGAATACAGTCGTTGATATTCAGCAACCGTGATATTTCTACCATTTACCAATAGTTAGTAAGATAATTTATTGTTGCAGGAGTTTGATTAAATAATTTCAGACTAAGTGCAGTTTGTAATATAACCTAAAGTACGGAAAAACTTCGGTTTTACTGGTGGTGTATCTGGTATGTATCATACAGTAATATACAGTGTGTCTGATGGCATACGCAACATATGGAAACGCTAGTGATAAATAGCCTGTGCAGTGTAGCAACCTTTCGTCGAATCTGCATGTTTACGAACATAAACTGTTTTCATTTACATCCTTCTGTTCAAGTTATTTGTGGTCGTAGATTCCGCCGTTTTCACTTATACTGCCATTTAATTGATTTATAACAAAATTTAACAAACTTATGTTGTGTTTGACCTTGTCAGATGTTCTGCGTAACAGTACAATATATTCGTAAATTAAATTACTCTTCTTTTAGAACCTTGGCAGAACTTCAAGAGTAGTGTCTGATGTAATATCGACGATGCTGTAGATTTACGTCGCAGGGTTGAGGTATGAATTTTAATAATTCTCATTTAAACATTGGAAAAAATAAACAATTGTAAAACACTTAATCTACTCAAAAATAAAGTACTAGGGAAACTAGAAAAGTTATTTACTACCCCCAAATTAATGCACTTGCACTATTGCGTCTTACAAATAGTTTATCCCAATATAGAGAAATAATTCGTTTTTACTCTTAAAAGAGTCTTCAACAGCCTCCTTCAAATGCTCGCTTGTTATAAAATGACGTCTTCTGAGGTTTTTTCAGATTTCTTAACAGATAGAAGTCTGACGGCACCAGATCTGGCTATAAGGTGGATGTTGCAAGTCAATAGAGTGGCATTCCTTGAGAATAGGTTTTATAACGATTTTATGTAAGGTCGCATTGCATTATCTTGAAGGAGCACATCGTCATGCGATAAATTGTGATATTATTTGATAATAGCTACTCGAAGCCTTTTGAGAATATTTTCGGAGAGCCTTTAACTACATATTCAATCAAAATAATTCATATCTCAAAAAATGGTTGCCATGCAGTTTCCAGGTGGAGATTGGGCTTTCCTTGGGGGAAAAGACTCATTATGAACATATTGCGTACAATAGTGTTGCATCAGGATCCCAAGTGTGTACACACGTCTCATCACCATCCAAATTGTTTTAATAAATTTGCTCTGCGCAACTTTTGCTGAGCAGACAAAAATGTGAAACTTTTCCCATGCCCTATTGTGAACGAACCTCAAAAACCACGGCTTCCACATTTCCATATTTGTCAACGAAATTGTTTTCATCAAAATTTAATTGTGAAATACAACGAAGCATCCTCTCCATACATTGCAATCATTCGCTCCCGGATTAGTTTCGGATGGTTGTTTTCTCTTGTGGGAAACTTAATT
This sequence comes from Agriotes lineatus, assembly GCA_940337035.1. Lineage (NCBI taxonomy): Eukaryota > Metazoa > Arthropoda > Insecta > Coleoptera > Elateridae > Agriotes > Agriotes lineatus. The sequence continues at coordinate 149,467 of CALNHX010000277.1, forward strand.
ACAGTTTCTAGACACAAAACACTAGAAAATAAATAATAACAAATAAAATTATAAAATTTGGCTAGGTAGATAGTTTTTCTAGTTTTCCTCGTATCAAAAATGAGCTGCAACTTTTTTATTAATGTTCCTTTTCTAAAGTTGCATATAAAAATTTTGATTGTAGTTCTTAAAACTGATTAATTAATTAATTAGCCTACCTTTCCAACTGTTGGTAAATCATTGACTACATTTACACGGTAATTTAACGCTGGTGTTATTTAAACTGTTGTTATTAAAACTCGTGTGAAACGTGCGTTTACACAAGAGGTGTTGTACAGGCGTTAAAGTGTAAGTCGGTGTTAGCGTGGTGCTATCTAAAACCTCGTCGCAGTGTGACGAACTGCTTCGAGATTTTCCATTTGTAATTCTGTCAGATGCTGTCTGTTATTATAAAATTATAAACATAACTGCTAGAACCTACAAGATTAATAACACAGCTGAAACAATTCAACGGACGTTGGTGTGGTTGACAACTGCGACTCGGAACAACCAACCGTCTTTACAATTATGTTGGTAGTCCTGTTTCAAAACGGGTGTAAGTCGAAAGTATCCATTTACACGGACATTTTACACCCGCTTACTAACGTCACGCCTCTTGGCGAAGTGGTGTAGCGTTAGTAAACCGGTTCTAGTAAAACCGGCGTTAAACCTCATTTACACTACAATTTACACCGGTGTTAACAACAACCGATGTTGTAACACCGGTGTTAGCGGACCGTGTAAATGTAGTCATTGCTGAATTTGAATACTTATTGATTCGATACTGATTCTGTTTTGAAAATGTTTTTTCTTCGGAACTAGACCTAAAAATAAATATTTAAAACTTATAATAATATACTCATTACATGATAAAAATTATTCGTTTAGGTATGTAACAAGGCTTTTGTTGTCTTTATAAGATGTATTACAATTTTGACAGTGTACCAACAATTAAAATTAGAAAGGTCTATCAATTTTTAATAGCTAAAATTGCCAAACAAATCATTTTAAACATGGAATATCTTTTGAACATGTTATTTGTTATTATTCTTCTGAATGTACATATTATTACACCTATCGTAATATAAATAGAATATAAAGATAGTGCAGATTTATAAAAATGTTATGAATTGCTGTTGACAGTTTTGTAATTTGTATAGCACTTGTGCTTGTACTTATACTGTTATTGGTTTTGTCTCGTTATCTCCTTATCAACAATTTTGAATCCTTTGTCGTGTATGGAAACAATTAAATCTTTAGTTCTAATAAACAGTACAGTAATCTCCCGTTAATCTGATGTCCAGTGATTTGAATTGCAAGGTAATGCGGATTGTCAAATACATTCTTATATGGGTTCGGTGATCTGGATTTGCAATGTTTAGTCGTTCGTGAATGCCTGTACATATTTTGCTTAACCATGGCACCATTAAAATGTGCTTGCAAAATGTTACACCAAATAGTAGCCACAGTAGACGAACTTAAACGCAATATGAAATAAAACGATAAGATAAAAAAATGTTGCCGCTGTCATTAGATGAATTCGTTATCCTGTAAGTACATCAGCAATTGCCTGATAGGTTCACGGTATAAGAATGCTTGAAAAAATTCAGTGTTCTTAAAGCAGCGCAATTAACATTCTTTATAATCTCAAACCTTGCGACACTTTAAACAACGGAAACATAGATATGTATCAAATTTTGCCAGTTCAGTTCCCCGAACACCGAGCTCTGTGGTTTAGTGGTTAGCACTTCTACTTAGCATTCGGGAGGTCATGGGTTCGATTCCCGCGACCGTCTGCTCTGATTCAGGTTTTTAGGTGGTTTTCCTGAGTCAACAGAGTACCTCCTTTGAGGTGAATGCCGGGGCAGTATTTCTCCACCTTTCCTGGCCTTTCTTCCATTCTCCACCCCCTCCTTTCTCTCACCCATCCTATAACTCCCGTTCTTGGCTGAAGAGGGACGCAAAGTCCCTATAGCAGCCCGCCCCCAGTTGGGGGAATTGAAATTACCTTGAACCTTTTACCTTCCGCGAATAATATGATGTTCGAAACATTGATGTTGATATTTTTACCCTTAGTTTTTGTATATTTAACTAAACATAAGCGAGTTTATTAACTGATACTGTAATTCAGATATTTTCATACTCTACATCTGTCTAGTTTTAATTGATTCAAATTATCGGGGCTGGGCAACACCAATTTTGCTCAAAAAGGAGTAGTTCAAAAACTTTAGTTTGGTTTTTATTCCAGATAAAACAACCAAGCTGAATTTTGGCATGGACATAATTGATGTCATTCTAAATAAGATGTTAAAAGTCCCCTTGGATGGGTGGTGTGCTTAAAGTTTGACAGCATGCGAAAGAGTTAAGAAAATAGTTTTTTGCGAATATATATTCCTATTAACGTAACAAAAATACTTTTATGCTAGTTTAAACTGTTGAAAAATTCTCTACAAGAAAGGTAGGTATCTTAAAGTTTTTCACACAATCAACCGTTTTTGCGTAATCAGCTTGGAAACTGTAAGCCAAAGGAGTTATTGGAATGAAACTACTTTATTTTACACCACCTTGAAATTATTTTACTCCACCTTCATATTGGAGTACAGTTGCGGTCAAAAAAATGGGACAGTTACTACGTCTATTTTCGCGATTATTCCATCTTTTGTCACTGCATTTATATGCAGCATAACTACTTTGTCATATTATTTTTAATTTGGAATTGTTTGGCAGATGTCAAATATACAATGTTGCAATATGACATATTAATAAAACCAATTCAAGCAGCTAGAATTAAACAAAAATCTGTTATAAGAGTTGTCCCATTTTTTTATTGGCCGCAACTGTACAAACCAATTTTTCTTCTTCTTTGCCTTCTTAATTTAGGCTTTCGGGCTTGTTATTTTAATCGTTATCTGGCGATGTGGATTGACAACTTTCCTTCAATATTTATAGCTTTCCTTTGTGGACTCTTCCATTGCGTGCAATGCAAACCAGTCTCATCTTCGTTGTCTTATCCATCTCACGATGGTTTGATTTTAGTAATTCACACGGATGGATTCATTCTTTACTCTATCTCGGTTTCTTTCAGGTAATTGTGCGTAATGCTTTCATTTCTGTCGTTCTTAGCATTTGCGTGATTTTAAAGTTATTTGTGCGAGTTTCAGCTGCATATGTCATTACGGGTCGTATGCATGGTTTTATATATTCACGTTTATCCATATCACATTTTTGGAACAACCTTCTAGCTCTAATAACGTGGCCGGTCACATGTTTCACCAGATTTCCTTGACTCGATATTTGTAGGCCTAGATACGTAAATGACATTACTTGCTGAATAATTCGATTATCTAAAACTAGCTTGCATCTTTGTCATTCCTTCGATATAACGAGACTTTTTATTTTTACTACAAAGATTGTTATATTTTATTTGTGGCTTTAAAGACTTGTAGTAATTTTCACAAATTTCTTCAATCTCTTGATACAATAATCGCATCGTCAGCACAAGAGACAATTATAATATAGCCGGTGTTGAGCTTGAAGATTATATTTGGTAACCTAAATAACATTTATAACAATAACAATATATATTGGTCCATTAGAGTTACAGTACAACATGGGATATGTCAAAGGGATGGCAATAAGCAAAAACGACTATTGTTTTGAGTAATACGGGAAACTACTATTAATGATCAACTTTTGTATGATAAATAGTATGTTACTTAACAAGTCAGGGAAGTAATGCTTTACAGGACAAGGACAAGATTGAAAACCACCAACCTCCGTGAAAAAGCTAAGTTTTCTTGTTCCATTTTAATTGTTAATCGTTGATAACGAGGGCAGATTGTCCCTCGAAACGTTCGTTATTTAATACGTTATTTAATAATTTTAATTTGCAGAGTGGCGAAATACCCAAAAAAGAATATGAATTATAGATTCACGCCACAAAGAAGTTTCAGAGATTAACTGCCTAGTCGCTGTGGGACGTACTTTTTTTGTAGCATAAATACATTTGTACGTCTTTCAGTTCATCATACTCTTAGCATGTATCTCCATACCCACATTTCCGCACTTTACACACGAAATAAACGTAAAAATTGGAAATGTGGTGTGTGACACTTTTAAAACTATCAATTATAATACACAATACATATAATTATAGCAGTAATCAGTATTTTGAAAATATATGTTTGTTTTTGCAATAGTTTCCTGTGCTATGTTACACTTTTAATTTTTAAACCATAATATTTTGCAACATAATCAATATTTTTACCCCTGGTCTCTTTTTGTAGCAATGTAACCTCGAATTCAATCATGCTTAGTTTAAGGTAAACTGTACCTCATGACTGACTTGAGCAGCAGGTTTTCTGTATAAAGTGAAATACACGTTTGCAGATTCCTTATATTGATAGAATAAACAAACTAAAGTTTCATAAAAATATTCGTATCGCTTTTTCAAAGTGCTTAAAAATATTAAACAATCAAAGAAAAATCCAGAACGAAACATGTACATAAAACCAAGTAATAATTAACAGGTGGAAACAATGTTATGAAGAGCTACTGGAAATAGGAGTTGGCAATGCTAAGGTGAATAAGCGAAATGATAAGAGGGAACCAAAACAAAAAGAAGAGGAAGAGTTCGAAGAGGCTATACACAGACTAAAAGTAAGGAAAGCAGCAGGACACGACGAAATAACACCAGAAGAGATTAAAAGTATGGGACTGTTGGGAAGAAGGTTACTGCTGAAAATATGTAGTATGGCGTGGGTAGCAAAAGTAATACCGAAGGACTGGGAAGTAGCACTGATAGTTCCTATCTTTAAAAAGGGAAACAACAAAGAACGCCAAAATTACAGAGGCATTTCACTACTGAGTGTGCCGGGGAAGATCTATGAAAGGATTTTAGACACAAGAATAAGGAAAATAGTGGAGAAACAGCTAATCGACTCCCAAAGTGGATTCAGATCAGGGCACAACGCGCAGGAATACATTCACAATAAGACAGATAAAAATCATTAACATATAATAAAGAAGCATACATCTGTTTTATTGATCTGGAGAAGGCCTTCGATGGCATTCCTAGAGAGGACATATGGAAGAACCTACAGAAAAGAGGGGTAAAAGGCGATGTATTGGAAGCAGTTAAATCTTTGTACAATAAAACGAAAAATTATGCTAGAACACACAATGAAGACTCAGAGGAATTCGTCACAACACAGGGAGTAAGACGAGGAGAGGGATAATGATCCCTATATTGTTCCTAGTGGTCATGGATGACGTAATCAAAGAGACAAGAGAAGAGGCAAAGGGAATAATGATAGGCAACTGGAACATGAAGGGAGTGGAGATAACGGAATGTGCCTTTGCAGACGATATCGCAGTGTTTGCAAAATCAGAAAGAGATATGAATGAAAATATGAACAAATAAAAGGCAGCATTAGAAAAGAGAGGGCTAAGAATAAACAAGGAGAAAACCAAAGTGATCGCAATAAGTGACCAAAAGAAAGCAATGAATATACGTGTAAACTGTGACAAATTAGAACAGGTAGAAACGTTTAAATACTTAGGTACCATAATAGACAGTAAAGAAAAGGTAAAAGTGGATATTGACAATAGAATAAAGTCGGTATCCAACATGTTCACGGCTCTAAAAAGATCTTTTATAAACAAAAATGAAATTTCTGCAAAAACAAAATTAATGGTGTACAGAACAATCTATACCCCAATACTAATATACGAAAGCGAATCGTGGGTGATAAACAACAGAAACAATTCAAAAATACAAGCCTCGGAGATGATATATCTTAGGAGACTGTTAGGACTGGATAGGATTAGAAACGAAGAAATAAGAGACAGACTAAAGTAGAACCAATACAAAAGAAAATAGAAGAAAGGAAGTTAAGATGGTTTGGAAACATGCCGAATGGAAAACAGAAAACATGTTACGGTATTAAATTGAACTTACGACACTCACCACTGAGGGAGTGCCGACTAGCTAGACAAGTCCGGAAAACTGGCACGCTCACCCTGAAAGATCGTCAAAACAGGCTATTACGTCCTAACGGGTCCTCCTTGAAGAGCGAAATCTGTATCGACCCCGTTGGTCATTAAACAGCTATCAGCGTAACCGCTGTATGGGTGAATACAGGGAACAGTATCCCGTCTAATAGACAACGGCGGAAGGTTGGCTTCAACGACCCCACATAAGCCCTGCACCACCGTAATGGCACGCAAATCGGACTTCCATCAAACCACAGCACGAGCGCCCACAACGTAACCAAACAGCGTCTCCCTTGCAACTGCCCCGAGAAAACCGCGCGCAAAGACGCACCTGGGCTCCGCGAGATTCGCCTCAACCAATCACAGCGCAAGATGCGTCAGAGACGCTGAACGCGTGACCGTTCGTCGCGAAGCAAGCAAAGGCGATCCTCCTCGCACCCACGGGCTGAATTTTAACTAGCTTGAAAATCAACGCTGCAATCGACGCCCAGACAGGCAGCTGCATGAAACGGCATTAGAAGGGATGCCCAAAAGGTTACAAATTAGGAACAACGATACCAGGGATGTACAAAATTATTGTGCTTGCTGGCGTTGCACTGTTATGCGATAACTATGTCTAAGAAGGACCCAACATACAAGCGGACTCGACAATTATGTACCAAACTGTTTTAAAGGTTTATATAGTTAATTAACTTACGGAGAAATAATAAAATGGCCTGACAAACAAACTAAGAAAGTGTGGGAAGCAAGGGCAGAGGGAAAGAGGAAGAGAGGAAGGCCAAAAGAAACATGGAACCAGGCGACTGGAAAAATAATAAAAAGGAAGGGCAAAACATGGAACCAGGTAAAAGAACTCACAGAAGATAGAAAAGAGTGGAGAACATTTTGCAAGCATTAGACAAAAAACCTCGACACCCAATGAGTACAAAGAGGAAGGATTAAGTAAGTTTAGTAATAGGAAAACCTCCTTCATAGTTGATAAAAGCAACTGCAATATATGATTAAAAGTCCAGCTGGAATGTGGTTGAAATATTACCAATTCTATAAATTTTCCATGTATTCGCTAACATACAATTAAATAAATTAGTAAAAAGTGGCCACCGCCATTTTTTACCAAATTGCTTTTGTAAAGTACTTACAACTTGAATACTTCTGAAGGTGACAAACCTTCCACTTTTTCTTTTAATTTTCGGATTATTGTCTTCATTGGATACTGGATTCGAGGAATATTTACGCACAATTTTATTTTCCCATTTCACATTAGGTTTTTGTGTGTCACTTTTTGCATTTCATACTAGTTCTTGGAACTGCAATCTCTTCAACCAAAGTACTACTTTGACCATGTGCTTCAAATATACCCGCTATGTTCTCTGGTGTCTTTTTATCAAATATAGAGTCATCATCAAGTGTTTCCTTATTAGTTAACTCATTGACTTCCAGAGGAATTTCAGAATCGGTGATATTTTTTATAATATAAAAAAGTTTCTTGTGCATCATTGGTTTATTCCAATAGTTATCCATCTACATGTATTATTTTTGTAGTATAAAATAAAAAACTAAAAAAAAATCTACCTTCCTGACCTAGTATTATGCATGAAAATGATTAAAGGACGAAAAAAAAATAACAACCAGCCCCTGTTATCACTATTGTAAGCTAATATGCGAATTAACATCATTAGTAATCTAATCGTTTGTAACACCAAAATTATTTATATTATATGCCACGGCAGCTACCTTTGCGGAAGCAGGTAGTAGGTTAAATAAAAGTCAGGTTGAGGGGTAATTTGAATTTAATCTGGTTGTTGTTAGTATTTACTAGACATGGTTTTAATAATGCGAAACGACGTTAAATGTGAAAGTTAAAACTTATCTGTCCTTTTTTTCGAATTGCTCTAAACACTGGCGAATCCAATCTTCACGATAAGCTGTTATGTAAGCGCTCCTCTGAACATGCAGCAGTTTCATTTATGGAAAACGGCCATTAGGACGCCCATGGATGGATAGATGCGGTTGAAATTTATTTGAACGTGGCTTCAAATTTGACCCAAACTAGAAACCTTCACGCCACTGATTAGTGAAGTTTAATAACAACAAAATTATTCTTACCGGTTGGTCGGTTTCTAGTATTTCAAAAGGTAAATTTAGGGTGCTTACAACATGATTGTGAGCAACCCTTCAGAAAATTTAGGTACCGCAGAAATGCGTATGCTTTCTTAGATGGCTTCGGCAAAAGTGCCGTGAAACCGATGGCCTCGAAATTTTACAAATTTTCGGACACGCGCCGTTAGATCAATTCGCGTATCAGTCTTAATATATCCCAAGTCATTTTTATGTTACACACCCCCCTTATTAAAGATATTAAATTACTATAATAATTCACATCATTATCTACTATTTATTTTATAACAACATCCCTCTTAATTTAATAATAGTTTAGCACTGAGCATTATCATGCATAATAGAAAATATCACAGCATGCAAGAACAATAATCATTAGAATTATATGGCAATTAACATTTAAATAATAATAACTAGCACCTAGTGCAATTATACATAATAAAAAAATATCACAGCATGCGAGAATAAATATCGTTATAATATGGCTATTCACATTTATTAATAGTAACAGCACGTAGTGTAATCATACATAATAAATAATATCACAACATGGATGGCTAATAACATTTACACGTTTATAAATATAATTGCATAATACCCGTAGGTACATCAAACACCAAATTTGATCCATCAGTTAAATTGACTTCTCATATATTCTCAGTAAATGATTATCAAAAGCTAAACAAATAGCTAATATATTTTAGGTGATCACAAATCTCATATCATTGATCAAAGCGGTATTTAGTAACGGTAGTTTCATATGAAACTTCGCGTACAACACGCCCAAATTGTGGGAACAAAAACGGTACAGTCAAAATCGAAAAAAAGTCTTAAATCAGGAAGGTCCCTACCATTACCAAAACCAAAAGGAGCGCAAAAAAAATCACCAAATAGAAAAAACATCATTTACCGAGGCCAAAACCAAACTTCACATAACTAATTGACAGATACGTCCGAGTTAGATCCGAAGTACGGTTTCAAATCTTTGACATGCCAACGGCCAGCATCGCTGCCGTCAACATTTTGTAAAACATAAACAAATTTTCCAATTTTACGTTTAATTGTACACAAAACGTACTTGGGTGCTAATTTAGCAGAAAACCTATTAGTTGCATCTGAGAGCACCTTGTTTCTTTTCCAAACTTTATCACCAATTTGGTATTCTATATCCCGTTTCCGTAAATTATATCGCTCTGCATTCCGCCGATAAGATTCAGAAAGCTTCCCCTGAATGTTTTCGTAAATGTCCCGAAGATGACCTAGTTCACCTGCTAAAATTTTCCTATCGATAGGTTGCAAGTCTACTTCGGCAGTTGACTCGATTTTTTCATAAAACTCGCCCGAGGCGGGAATATTCCTACCAAAATTTAGAAATGCGGGACTATATCCCGTAACTTCATGTTTTGCAGTTCTAATAGCATATGCTATCTTTGCCAACTTTGCTAATTCCTTATCCCAATCTTGGTGTTTTTCCCCAATATAGCTTCTAATAGCCGTTCCTATCGTACGATTTATACGTTCTACAGGATTAGCCTGTGGGTGGTAATACGCATTGTACCAGATTTTCTGTACTTTGTACTGTTTAGCCAATTTTTTAAACAATGATCCTGAAAATTGAGTACCGTTATCGCATAAAATGATTTCAGGAACTCCGTAAACTAAAAATACTTGATCTTCCATGAAATTAGCAATAGCTTGGGCGGTCGCGTTTCGAAGAGGATGGAGTAAAACATATTTAGTCAACCAGTCGGATACAACTAAAATATAACAATACCCTTTGGAAGATCTGGGCAAAGGACCCATAATATCAACGGATATCATTTGCCATGGATACCGTGCCTTTTTCTCGCGTCCCATAAGGCCAAAACTTTTAGAATTCGGAGATTTTTGTTCATTGCAGGTTTTACAAGTTCTTATACAGGGTGAAGCACATAAAGTGTTACAGAGCAATAGCACTCAAACTATTGATCACATCCAAAAATGTTTCAGCCTAAAGTTGCAGTGTTCGAGAAGGCCGTCATACTGGACCACCATATTTTTTTATCGGTGGAGGCGCTGAAACTACGTCAAGGTCAACTCCACTTTTTTAAATGGAACCATGTATTTTTTTTTTCGATGACATTATTACCGATTTGAAGACAAATTCAGCGACCTGAAACACAAGGTCATTCTAGTCACGCAAAGTATGAAAATAGTAAAAAAATCGAAAAATGCAACAGTGCAACAAACACGCGTCAACACGACGGTGCACCACCCCATTATGCTCTGTGTTTAAGACAAGTGATGAATGAGATTTTTGGCGAAAAGTGGATAGGACGAGGCGGTCCTGTAGCTTGGCCACCTCGATCGCCAGATCTAACATCAGCAGATTACTTTTTATGGGGTTTTGTCAAAGATCGCGTAATGGCGGTAGCACCTACCACGCCTGACGACATGAAAGACAGAATACGACGAGCATGACCGAAATTACACCACAAATGTTAGCTGAAGTTAGACGGTCTTTTCATCAGCGGATTAACAAGTGCTTACAAGTCGAGGGTCATCACTTCGAGCATCTTCTGTAGGTAGAACCAAACCAAGGTTAGTGGATCCTTTGAAAGTGATTATTCCGATATTTTTCGATTTTTTGACTATCTTCATACTTTGCTAACTAGAATGACCTTGTGTTGCAGGTAGCTGAATTTGTCTTAAAATCGGTAATAATGACATCGAAAAAAAATACATAGTTCCATTTAAAAATCTGGAGTTGACCTTGACGTAGCTTCAGCGCCTCCACCGATAAAAAAATAGGGTGGCCCAGTATGACGGCCTTCTCGAACACTGAAACTTTTGTCTGTAACATTTTTGGATATGATCAATAGTTTGAGTGCTATTGCTCTGTAACACTTTATGTGCCTCACCCTGTATAACGTAATATGTCCCTACGCATTTTCGGCCAATAATACTGTTCTGTAATTCTACCTACGGTTTTATAATACCCTAGATGAGTCGCGGTCGGTTCGTCATGCTAACGCTTAATTATATTACGCCTATCAGCATTCGGAACAAGTATTTTCCAATCAGTTATATTGGTTCTTAAAGGTATTTTTGAAGAAACATGTTTATAGACATAACCATCGTCAATTTTCCAATGGGGCTGTTAATGATTTTACTGTTCATTTTCAAATTCCACGGATCCGAACGTTTCAACTCGATCCCTACGACATTAACCTCGTTAGGAACAGCGCGCGACAATGCATCAGGTACAATGTTAAACTTGCCTTTTCTATGAACTAACTCGTAATCAAACTGTTGCAGTTTAACAGACCAGCGGGCTAATTTGCTTGTGGGTTCCTTCATTCTCTTTAACCAAAGAAGTGAGTAATGGTCCGTAACAACAGTAAATTTGGTGCCCTCTATATAGAGTCGAAATTTGTCAATGCAAAAAATGACGGCGAGACATTCGCGTTCCGTCACGCTGTAATTACGTTCTGCTGTATTTAGGCTTCTAGTAACGAATGAAATAACTTTTTCTTATCCGTCCTGCATTTGTGTAAGTACTCCGCCTAAGCCGGTATCGGAAACATCGCACTGAATAACAAATGGTAGGGAAAAATCGGGCGATGTTAAAATAGGTCCGGAAGTAAAGCTTGTTTAATAGTTATAAACGCGGATTCAGCTTTCTCATTCCAGATTACGGTTTGTCGTTTTTGTTTGTCTTTCAATAGGTCATTAATTGGCGACATTAACATTGAGAAATGCGGTATGAAACGCCTATACCAGCCGCACATCCCTACAAAACGCTTAATTTCTCTGGTAGTTCGAGGTCTGGGATAATTTACCATTGCCTCGACTTTTTCGGGATCGGTTCTGGGCCGCCTTCGTCAACTATAAAACGTGCTCTTTTAAAGATGATGAAGTAATTATAATGTCGTCAAGGTACACGAATACTTTAGGTTCCAGTTCGGGTCCGAAAATAGCGTCCATTAATCGTTGTTGAACTTCGCTCCGAGTTAGAAAGACCTAAGGGTAACACAGTGAAATGAAAGAGACCTCTGCCAGGCACCGAAAATGCAGTTTTTTCTTTAGATACGTTGTCTAGAGGGATCTGCCAAAATGCACCACGTAAATCGATCGATGAAATATACTTTGCGTCCCTTAACGAATCCAGTATGCGATCTACCTGAGGTAAAGGATAACAGTCCCGTTTGGTAACCGCATTCAACTGCCTCTCGTCAAAACAAAAACGAAACTCCCCCGATTGTTTTTTAACTAGCAGTACAGGCGACGACCAACTACTAAAAGATGGCTCTACTACTCCTAACTCTTATAATTTTGTCTAATTCCTTATTAAGGTGGGCTAAAATGTATGGTGACATACGGTACTGTCTTTGCTTTATGGGTTTGGCATCCCCCGTATCTATGTGATGTACAACCCTATCAGTTTTTCCTAGTCTTTCTCCACTGCTGATAGTTTCAAATGCTGCCTTAACTTTCTCTATTTGAGAGAGTTCACAGTTGGAAAAGGTTTCTTTAAAACTTGAACTAAACGACTCATATTAGCTGGTGAAAGAACATTAATTTCTAAGTTACGCGTTTTACTTTGAATATCCCACGAATTATTTTTAAAATCTACAATTAGTTCAAATAATTTGCAAAAATCTGACCCAAGAATAAAGTTATGGTCGACCGAAGGGACAACTAAAGCTTCTACTAATTTACAAGTAGCTCCGATAAGTACGGGTAGTAAAACTGAACCGCTAATCACGTTTTCCATCTGCAGTCGTCACATATTTTTCTTTGGGTTTCCTAGTTTTAATACCTAAGTAATTTAAAATAGCTAAACCCCTTTTCCCAGCGATGGTTTTATTTGCACCCGAATCTAATAGCGCTGTTACATTATGATTTAAAATTGAAATACTGATATACGGACGGTTATCATGAAGCTTACTGCAAAATACGGGGTTAAGTTCAGAACATTTATAAAAAATTTTAACTTTGGCTATCCAAGAACACCATTCTGTTCGAGACAACTTAGGTTTTTCATATTTAACACAATTTTTGCGATTTGAATTATTAACATTAGACCTCCTTTTAAAATGAACTTTACTGTTAGAAGTTATTAAGTAGGAATTATTTGGTTTGGCCTGAGTCACACGAATAAGCGGAGAACGGCCACCAACTGCCGCCCCAAAAATTAGTGTTTTGGATTGTTACTATTCGAGCATGTTCTGCAAGTCGCAACAGTACAACCTGGAGCACCGCATTTAAAACAAAACTGTTTTCGTTTACTCCTACAGTAGCGATGTGTATGATTTCCCCCTTGGCAATTCCAACACGTTATCATAGAGATTTCCGACCTTTTAACATTATGATTTTGAAATTGATTGTTTTCTAGATACGCTAAGTCCGGTTCTAAAACGTCTTTGGGTTTTGGAGGTGGATGGTTGGTACCTATCTTTAAGTGCCAAAGATTCATCTATACGTTTGCATAATTTAATGAGTTCCGTTAAAGAGTCAATTTCTGTTAATGCAAGCCTATCAGTATAACGCGGTAATAAGTTTTTCTTACTATATTTGAAACGAGTGTAGTCAGCTGGTTCCCTAAGTAATCGTTTAAATAGCGTGTCCATGGATGATATGTAAACGTGCACCGGTTCTTTAGGTCCTTGTGTTCGCGACTTAATTTCATCCCATAATCTATCTTCATAATCGCTAGGTAAATAGTCTCTTTTTAAAATTTCTACAAGTGAAGGCCAATCGGACACTGATGATTTTATCGCTCGAAACCAATTTCGTGCGCTTCCCGTAAATAATTCAATCGCGGAATTATACAATTCTTTATAGCTAACGTTTCGCGATACGCTCAATTCATCAATGGTAGCTAAAAATGAATGTACACTAGTAGAACTCTCATCGAAAACTACTCCCCATTTATACAGGGTGTTTACGGTCTTGTGATTTTATTTTCAAGGGGTGATTAAACATCTTAAAAGGTCATTAACGTTAAAATGTCTTAATAAAAGTTTTATAATAAGAGATATATAATATGATTTAATTTTTTTTAGATTTTGCTTTTTTTATTTTTAAGGGGTGGTTAAACACTTTAAAAGAAGGTTATTAATGCTAAAATGATTGTCAATAACACTAAAACGATTAACGCAAAAACAATTGATCAAAAAATTAAAGCTAAGACGATTAATGTTAAAACAATTATGTGAAAATGATTTACTGTAATCAAGTTTCTAAATTTTATTTTACAAAAGGAATAAATTATTAGACTGTAATACTTTACAAAAAATGTACAAAGGGGGCATTAGTAATGCATGTAACTTAGAGTCCCTGTATATAATAAGAAAGAGTCGAGTCATTGGTGCAACCCATTGTGATTGGTTGGATCCACAAACCATGGAGTACTTGAATATTAAAAATAATATAACAATCACATTACATTTAAATTTGACATAAGCTATTCGAATGCCTTATTTCAGGTTATTCTGACATGACTTTTGACGTTAGTTTAAAATTGTTCAACCAATATACACATAAGTAGTGACAAATAACTGATTCCTAAGCTAAGGGAATAACCCCGGTGATCGGCAATCTCTTATTCTCTATAGAATGAACCAAACAAGGATTTTCATTAGGTACATTTATTTCCAAAATGGAAGACAAAGAAGAATGGCTGAAAAAAATTTAAGCAAATCTTGAATTCAAATTACTTACGACGTGTGTGAAACTGATTTCGTAAATGATCAATGACTATGTCAAACATAAGAGATTCACATTTTTAGACGAAGCATATCAAAATCACACGAAAAAAAGTTACATGAAACCTAGCGGACCAGTATTGTGAATTAACATATCATATAACAAAGAAATTCGTGCAGCTTTTTATATTATTTCATGTAGTGCGAACTAAAGATACAACATGATCTATGAAAGTGCTTGAATAGAGACACCAAGAACAAGCAATAGTAATATTGCCAAACCACAATGTGCCTTTAATTGTTGTTGAACTAAACGAATCTGATTCATATTTTTAACCAATCGAATAACTTAACTTTACTATTTTACTGCATTATTTAAGAATTATGCAGGTTCCTATTTATTGGCAAAATGTTAATTTTTAAGATTTTCTATATTATTTCATGTAATGCAGACAATTAAACATGAATCATAAAAGTGCTAGAATGCAAACATAAAACGAGCAAAAGTGATATTGTTTCAAAACTACAATGTTCCTTTAATTATTATTGGACTGAACAAATCTGATTTCCAACCAACCAATTAATGTTACTTTAGTGAATTATTTAATAATTATGTATCTATTCATTGCTGCAATCTTAACTTTTAAGATTAATGGTATAATTAGGGTAAAACTAATATTTGTTTTTGCCTTTTTTACACAATCCTTTTTGCACCTTTGATGTCTTTTTTCATGTGTTAATTAATTATTTGGTAGATACAATATCCAATAGATACCTGCACAGTAACAATATTAAAGTGCCAATACATTTTAACAACATAACTTTCTAGTCTTTCAGTATGAGTTTAAGTACCCTTCATCTGAATTTCAATTTTTAAATTGGTATAGGTAATGATACGATGCTCCAAATTTAAGGTTGTCATTACACGTAATCACGTATATAACTAGTACATCAGTAAAGTTCCAACAATTCTGGAGAAAATGTACTGAAATCTTGCTAAAAGCTTAAACTGAGAATTACATTTTTGGCCGACTTTTGCCGTTTGACATATTGACATTTGTGTTTAAAGTATTAGCCCACCATGTTAAATATACATGTTTAATTGAAAATCAAGTGGTTTTGATTTGTGGATCCACATGTCTCAACTCTTTCTTATTATATACAGGGACTCTAATGTAACTGATCCTGCAATGCTAATTGATTTGCAAGTATTTCAAAAAATGGGTTTTAAGTCTAAGTGCAGATCAATTGTGACGTGTTATCTTCGCAGTTATGACGTGCATTACCTGATCTTTGCCCCTGGTTTAACCTTTTTCATGACGTCATGGTTAAAGGCTTAAAGTAAATAATCTAGATAGGATTGTTATTTTAAATCGCCCTAAAACTGATTAAAAACCTAAAACTGAATATAATCATTCGAGCTCATTTTCATTTGTCTGTGTCATGCGAGGTGTATTTGTAACTAACATTTTATTTTACAACTAGCATACAAATAAAATATTTTAAAAATCTCTAAAGGGCTTCACACGGAACTTTGCTCGCGTGAATTACATCAGTTTGCAAATTTAAAAAAATGTAGTACCCTATGATTCGAACTTAGTGCTCCCAGACAAATGAGATTAATAATTCAAGCTCAATGTCTAGTCTGATGCTTGTGGCTGCTTGAATTACTGCGCGATTACCGTGATCGAATTGTACAAGTTTTTGTTGCGTTATAAAAACACCGTACCATTCAGTCCCATTTGTGATGTTTACCTTGTATCTTTTACGTCTCATTTTCGTCAAGGATAAAGCCTGAGTTATGTGCAAATTAGTAATTTTATCTATTTTGCAGTTAAAGCAAAAATAAATAAATTTTTTTAAAAGGTGGTTACTCTATATATTTCTCGGTTTCATGCCAGCTAAACTTGAGCCAAGTTACGAAGGCGAGCGATGTAAACAAAGATTCTGACAGTTCTCGGTGCACGCTAAACCAGTTTCACACGGTGCACATTTTACGTAAACTTCCGTAGCATGTTGCCATAAAAAAATTACCGCACAACAAAACAACGTTCATTCCTCATCTAGTGTAACGCCGCGTATAAACGGTGTTCAACTTTCTCTTTGAAACGGCCAACCACAGAACGCCTTTCTATCACGTGATATTCACCGACCACGTGCGTTTGTTTACTTGGCTCGCTTTCGTATCTTGCCTGAAGTTTAGACATATATTCTGCATGCAAAATATCGTCTTTCTCCAACAAATAGCTTTTGAGTTATACTGCCAACAGACAGACGGACGGACGGAATTGAGAAAACCTGTTCTTCGTCATCTAGGGACCCTGAAACGTCAAGATCAGAAGAAATCTCGGAGAGTGATTTTTTCGCGATTACAATACTTCCTTCGTGTTTTAGACGAGGGATGTTATAAAGCTATCAAAATTTAAAATAAAATACATTTTTTGCTGTTCAATTCTCAATGCTACTATATGTATCACTAACTTCATAATGAAAGGTTAATTATATTCTGCTTTTGTTATAGGTGTGAAGATATCAAACTTCCGTTGACTCACACAACTATAACGTTTAAACAAACACAATGAATATCAAACAAGAAGATATGGAAAGTATGCCTTGTAGTTCCACAGGAATTTCATCATTAAAACCGCAGAGCAACATTAACAGGAATGAAAGTTTTAGTAAGCTATCTATTAAACAAGAAGATATCGAATTAAAGAATGAAAATTATGAAAACAAAACATTTGACAAAAATAACATCAATATTGCTTGTAATGGAGAGAAACCTTATAGTTGTTGTGTTTGCGAATACAGAACAGCAATTAAAAAACATTTAGTGACACATGTGAAGATTCACACAGGAGAAAAACCTTATAGTTACTCTTTCTGTGAATATAGAGCTGCAGATAAAAGTAATTTAGTTAGACATGTGAAAATTCATACAGGAGAAAAGCCTTATAGTTGCTCTACTTGTGAATACAGAACAGCACAGAAAAATCATTTAGTGACACATATAAGGACTCACACAGGAGAAAAACCATATGGTTGTGGTGTTTGTGAATACAAAACAACAAATAAAAATACTTTAGTTAGACATAGGAAGACTCATACAGGAGAAAAACGTTACAGTTGCTCTGTCTGTGAATACAAAACAGCACTGAAAGGGAGTATAGTTAGACATATGAAGATTCATACACAAGAAAAATTTTACAGTTGTTTTGTGTGTGAATATAGAACAGGAGAGAAAAATAATTTATTGACACATAGGCTCACACATATAGGAGAAAAGTCTTATAGTTGCTCTGTTTGCAAATACAGAACAGTGCAGAAAAATTATTTAGTTAGACACATTAAGAGGACTCATAGTCGAGAAAAGCCCCATAGTTGCTCTGTTTGTGGACACAGAACGGCTGATAAAAGTGATTTAGAAAAACATATAAAAAGTCATACAGGAGAAAAGCCGTACAGTTGCACTGTTTGTGAACATAAAACAATACAGAGAAGTGCTTTAATTGTACATATGAGGTCCCACACAGGAGAAAAACCTTTCAGTTGCTCTATCTGTGAATACAGAGCAGCACAGAGAAGTACTTTAGTTAAACATGTGAAGATTCATACAGGAGAAAAGCCGTATAGTTGCTCTGTTTGTGGATACAGGACGGCAGATAAAAGTCGTTTATATACACATATGAAAAGTCATACAGGAGAAAAGCCTTACAAGTGCTCTGTTTGTGAACATAAAACAACTAAGAAAGGTGATTTAATTACACATATGAGGTCACACACAGGAGAAAAGCCTTATAGTTGTTCTATCTGTGATTACAGAGCAGCACGGAACAGTAATCTACTTAGACATGTCAAGATTCATGCAGGAGAAAAGCTTTACAGCTGTTCTACCTGTAAATACAGAACAATACAGAAAAATCGGCTAGTGACACATATGAGAACTCACACATAAGAAAAGCCATGTTGATCTTCTATTTGTGAACATAGAACAGCAGATAAAAGTACTTGGGTTAAACATATCAAGACTTATATAAGAGAAATTTCTTAGTTACTCTGTCTGTGAGTACAAAACAGCGCAGAGAAGTACTTTAGTTATACATTTGAAGAATCATATAGGAGAAAAGCTGTATAGTTATTTTTTATGAAAAGAGAACGGCAAATAAAACAATTTAGTTAGACATATGAAAAGTCATAGAGGAGAAAAGCCGTACAGTCACTCTGCGATTCAAAGTAACACGGAAAGAAAACGTTATTCATACATGAAAGACCGCAAATACAGTGTGCGTAATGGCACATAGTGCGTATGAAACGTAATAGCAGTCACACTCTTTAACTGTTTTTGGAAGGTGTTTTATTCTGATATTCAAAAGTGCCTTGGAACATGAAGTTCAATTGTCATAACAGCAATTTTATTGAGTTCAGGAAATATAAAACAATTACTGGAATTCCACTAAATACACGAGTTTCTCACAACAATGTGTTGTTGGGGGATATTCCTGTTAATAAATTTTTTTCATTTGTAAAAATGTTAAGAAGTAGGTAGCGGAATATCACGTTTTTCGAAAACATTTAGAGTTCGTTAATTTTTGTTATAAGTAAAAATAGAATGGCAAATATGCTATCTAAACAATATTAATTACGGCAACCTTAAATTTGCTTGCAAATTTCAATGATGAATATATAAGTCAAGATGTAAAGGAAGATTCAGACAATCCAAATGCAGCAGAAGACGAAAATTTTGTCGATTTTGATAAACCCTCTATATAGTCTACATCAACTATAAATAAAGAAATATACCTTAAAAACAAAATAGAACTCGAATTAGGCCTACTTCGTTGTTTTGAAGACAAGAGAAGAGAGTTAAATATAGTAAATGAAAATCCCATAATGGAACTCCTATTTTTAAGATACAACACAGATTTGTCTGCCTCAGCAGCAGTTAAAAGGCTTTTCTCGTTTGCCACATTTACAGATAGTCGCAGAAGGAATGTCACCTCGGACGAATTATTTGAAAAACTGTTGCTAATGAAGGCAAACAGAGTGTAATGTTACTGGTAGTTTTACTTATTTTATTATGCCTACCTTAATATGTTGTACATATGAATATAATATAAACAATATATAATTTTTATCTTTGACTTCTTTATTTATTACATGATCATTACATCAAAACAAACTAAAAAATTTTGGTTTTGGTGAACCATGCAAGTAGCTACAAGGCTTAAATTATCACAAAAACCTTGAAAATTGAGTATGTTGGTTACTATAGTTATAGTTAATAAAACATCAAAATTAAGCATTTTTAGATTACAATTACGAATCGCCACGACACTAATAATAGTTTCAACTTGCAAGAATGTTCTACTAAATACAACTATATGAAAACAGTTTCTACTGAAAGTAATTGAAAAAGTAATTTATATTGCACAATTACTTTACCAAGTAATTGGTAATTGAATTACTATTTCATTTGAATAATTGAAATCTCTGGTAATTCAATTACTACATTGGCAGTAATTGGTAATTAATTACTTTTTTAACGTAATTTGCTTAGCTCTGTCCACTGGAAATGACTTCCAAGATGTATTTCTTATATTTGGAAAAATGTCACATCTGAAATTATATAGTTACCCATTAGACAACGCATATGTCGCTTTTCTGTTGGGTGGGATAATGATGCTGAATGAAGAATAGTGTCACATGTTCAGTTGCATCCTGACTTTCAAGGATTTGTATTTGTATTTCTTAACAAAAAAAAACCGACATATTGAAAAGCGCTGTTTTTGAGTAATATTTACCTCAGAAGTGACACTTTTAATTGCGACAGTTTTCATCTTACAGTAGTAGTAGTAGTAATATTTGTGGGGTAGGCCTGCATAGGCCCTTTTTGCCAACCCCTTGGACAAGGTCTAGGCATGCGGAGTACCAGGTACTTTAGTCCTACTTAGAATTTTGCCGAGACTAAGGAGTTCCAACCCTAGCAAAGGATATTTTACATGCTACACATTGTAGCAACATGGGACCCACGGATTTACATCACTTCCGAATGATGGCATTCTGTAGAAGTTTTCATCCGCATTTTTAATTTTTTAAAAACCTCACCGGGATCGGGGATCGAACTCTCGACCCTTAGATCAGTAGCCAGAATGCTTGCCACTGAGCTATGGACCCCGGCCATCTTACAGTAAGTTCAATTCTTCTTATTAGTTATGGTATTATTTAGACATGTCAGTTTTCCTCATTTTGGATCAAGAAACTTCATGTTGTAATGCATTTTCCATGTTTTTTTTTAGAGGTGTCACTATTCTATTTAAAGTTAACACATCATTAATTATGAAAATTTTGAATTCAGTTACGTTTTGTTCACAATTATTAATCTAAACAAGGTTAAGTAAAAGTCTCTATTTTATATTCCATTAGTCTGTCCTATGCAAGTCGCAGCAGGTTAATTTTAAAACTAGCGACACAAAAAATGACGCCTGAAGTAACTTACCAGCGAGAAGGAGAGTCATCTCCCATTTCACACAATTTACCAGAAAATTGTGAATGGGCAATTGCTGGTTGCGAGAAGATTAATTTCAGTACCAATGTATTTAAAGGCAGTGCCACCACCTCTACAGGTGGGAACGAGTTTAGCACGAGTAATAGTCTAGATAATCAGGGTAGCTATTTTTAATTTTCTTGTTTAACTAATATCTAGCAACAATTCCGACGATGAATGTAATCCTGCTTCTTATCAATTCCACTCAGATGACTCTGTCGCTGATACACATTATAGTACAACTCCCCGAGATGATTCTGTAAGCTTTTCTGGTACGAATAGTTCTAATGATGACGAGAATGAAACTGTGTTATCAGAAGAGGAACCAGAAAAACGATTTTGTTGAAAACGACGTGAACGAAACAGAAGAGAACAAAAAACAGCTAGAAAGGATAAAAATCCTCGTAAAACAAAGCTAAACGGTAAAAAACGTCTAGCTAAGTCAGAGCAGTGGTGAAAGAATTTTGTTAAACGGGCTAGAAATTCAGGAGAAATCTACACATCATAGTCCTCTAGTAAATAAGTTGCTGAAGCAAGGAAACTTTTACCGCCATGTAATGAAGGATGCAAATTGAAGTGTTATAACAAGTTCACTGAAGATGATTGTAAGCAAATTTTCGAGGATTACTGGAAACTACAGAAGTAAGGATTTCTTCCTAGCGAGTATGTCTCAGACAAGTCCAAAATATCGCTACGTTAGAGAGAATAGTCATAGAAGTCTGAATAACACATTCTATTTGATGTTCGCATACAGAAAATTAGACTATGCAAGCACTTTTTCAAATCAACGCTATGCATTAACGATCGGCCAATACGAACTTTATTGAAGAAAACGTCATTTTTTAAGGGTCAAATGAGTTCCACCGACTTAAGGGGAAAACAAGGAAATCATGCCAAAGTAGACGAAAAAATTAAAGAAAGCGTATGAAACCATATCAATTCTATTCCTGGAATTCCCAGTCATTACCATAGGGCCATATCATCGAAGCAATACATAGAAAGTGGTAAATCTCTTGCAGAGCTTCACAGAGATAATGTATAAAACTGCAAAGAAAATAACGTTCCCAGTGCTAAATACATGATATATTCGCGAATATTTAATGAAGAGTTTAACTTGGCCTTTGTTCCAAATGTTCACCAATGTGAACTCTGTATTGCCTTTGAGAACGCAAAAGGAGATGAAGACTGAATATGAAACGTGTTATAAGGTTCATTTAGAAGAAACAAAATAATGCCGCGCAGAGATGGAAAACGGTAAGACAATAGAAAATGCAATAGTGGCCGTGTTTGATCTTCAGGCTGTTCTTCCCTCCCCAATTGCAGCAGCTTCTGCATTTTATTACGTGTCGAAGTTGGGAGTGTATAATCTTATCGTTTTTAACTTGAAAACCACCGATGTTCAGTGTTTCGTCTGGCACGGAGGGAAAGTCCAAAAAGGAGCAAATTAAATAGGTTCCTGCATACTCCGATACATTGATCTTATGAACGAAATCATTGCCAATGAGAACACGAAAGATTGTGATATTATCCTTTATTCTGATAATTGTGCAGGCCAACAAAAGAATAAATTTCTCACAGCACTGTACAGGTACATGTATGCAGTTAAAAGACAATTAGATAAAACGCATAACTCACAAATTACTAATAACAACTGGCCACAGCCAAAATGAAGGCAATAATGCCCATTCTGTGATCAAACGGCAAGTTAGTAGGGCGAAAAAACGGAGCCTATTTTCGTTCTCGAACAGTATATTTTTCTTAATAGGTGTACTAAGAAAACCGGAAATCCTTATGAAGTATCTGAATTAAACCATGAAGACTTAATTCGAAGACGTTAGCAGCTGATATTGGATTCACCAACATAGTTAAGGACAGGCGCGTGCTGGTACTGTACAAAGGGCCCGGGCATTGAAATTTTGGGAAAGGCCCCTCAAAAATACCCGCGGAAATGTTTAAATTTTTTTCAAAGTTATACGATCTAAACCGACAGAACTTTAAGTCGAGAAATATATTCTAAATAGTAATTGGTTTTGTAGAATTGGGTAGAGTAACGAAACTCAAAACATAATGAGTAAATTGTATTAAAAAATAATAGTCATATATTATATAAGTATGGAATGTAGCATATCAGTCACGAAAGAAAAAGTTTAACCACCTGAGACATAGTGCATCACAATTTTTTGTTTAACACCTTTCTTAAATCTCTTAACTCATTTTTTTTCTGATTTTTTTTACACTAACATAACATTTGCTATGCTATTAATAACATTTAAAAATCACAAACCAGCCTTGAATTAGTAATATACCTATAATAAATATTTCTCCTCAACTTTTCTATTTTTCTCTCACTAGTGACTGACTAATGAAGAACTATCTTTATTTGAAATAACCATAGCAATATGCTTAACATTAGTAGGTGTTGGATAATAGCTATTTATATAACAAGTACATAATTTTACGAGACCATTTTATGGCAGAGCTAATTTTGTGAGCGAGGTCAATAAAGAAGACGAGTCAATAATAGTTATTAATGTATTAAGGGTAGAATTAATAGATTATAGCACGAGAAAATGTTTAAAGCGCGAAGCAAAGAGCAGGAAATTTCTCGTTGGCTATAATCGTGATTACGCACACATTTTATGATATTTTGGTTCTCAAAAATTTTGGCTACAGATTACTGCGTCATCGTTGTGCTGTCACTGTGAATTTTATGTGTACTACGGTTTTCATTTAGATTTCTGGGGTTGCTATACTACCTTGTTGGTGTTTATTATACTGCTTAGCATTGTTATAGACTGTCGAGCTATAACAGCCATATTACGCTCGCTGTCGAAGGCCAATAAATAAGATTATAATTCTAAAATTAAATAAAGTCAGATTATGTACTAGTCGTATATTAAGCTTTATGTTCGACTGCTAAAATAGAAAAAAAAGAGTTCATAAGTTTGACGTCTATTGTGTAAGAAAGAAATTTGACATTAGACATTTGGTCGATCTTTACAAGCAGCGCAGAGTTACCAAATGTTCTTACAGGTGCGTAAACGAGTTTTTAATCATTTTAGTTTGGAAAATAAACTTTTACAAGATATCTGCTTGAGTCGGATAGTGAGAAGAAACTTGTATAGATTAGACGTAGATCACGAACTCGTTCAATTGCTGAAATAGAATACTCAGTCCGGGAACTGCGTAAAATCTAAATTCGTTCAATTGCCGAATTAATTTGCTCAATTGCAGTATTGTCCAAATTTATTTCGGAAAATGGGCGAATTCGGCATCTGAGTCTAGTACACACATTGAATACAATACAATATAAATTATACTTACATAAAACTACAAATACACACGGTGGACAAATAATGCACTTCCCATTGCTAAAACAGCGTTTACTATGATAGCTATGGGCGTGGACTGGATCTTCGGCGGTAATTTCATTTTCAATGTCAATGTCAAAATTTTCTTCACTTTCTTGTCTTTGTTCATTTGATCATAGTCTTTAGTTTTAGATGTATCATAAACGTTTTCAAAATGTCTTTTTGGTAACTGCTGCCATAGTTTGGTAAACGTTAGTAACTTTTCCTTCAAGTTTGTTCTTTTTAGAGGGCTGGAATAACTTCACAAATTCCGCTGAAGGAGTTTATCGGCATACTTTGACTAATTTCAGAAAATCTACAACGATAGAAGCATTTTAAATCACCATACAATAATCCACGATCCATAAATCTGCTCTCTATGCTGACTATAATTTGGTCTATCACGACAGTACTACTGTGGTCAAACGAAAGTGATCTTCAATTTGATAATTTATATATTTTAAATAATAGACTATTATAAGAATAGTCCCAGGTTCTAGGGCCCAACGACTCAGGGCCTACCGGGAAATGCCCGATAGCCCGGCGGGCCAGCACGCGCCTGGTTAAGGACAGCAATGGTAATCTCAAAATTACGGAACATCTTAGAATATTTTCTACAAAACTTCATACAATAGTGAATTTCCGCGGGTGAATCTAAACTCCAGAAGAAAGTCCGGGATCATCAATAATATTGGCAAGTTCGTTTTGAAGGATGCCTATGAAAGCAAAGTGCGAGTTTCTGACAAAAGAAAGAGGGCATCCTCCTTTTATTTAAAAAGAACTAATTCCAAAAATATACTTTCCTGAGATGATTTTGGAGGAAAACGACTTCCGGGATTGGACCAGGTTATTCTAAGCCCCGCCCACCGTCACTGAACTGAGTCGGCACTTGCCTATAAATTCTCGCCTTTCTCCTTCCGATCGTTAGAAAAGTTTCGCTTCTGGCGTGGTTTATACGTTGAATTACTGTGCTCTTCTATCTCTTCCCTTGCAAAAGAATATTGTGTTTGCGTGGTTTGCACGGTGAGTTACCGTGCTCTTTTGCTTTTCCTCCTGATGAAGCCCCTTATGAAAGTGGGCAAACCGTTGAGTTCTTCGACCTCAATAATGACATGGTCCAATCCCGGAAGTTGTTTGTTACTTAATATACTTTCCTCTTTGTAATGTAATGTAATAATATAATTTTATTTTCAGTACTAATGTTTCTCATTTACAGAAGAAAAGTGACTTAAGTAACAAAGGAGATAACATTTTTAATATGTTTGGCTTGTTCAAACTTATGTTAAGAATTATAACAGATGTACAAAACGAGTGTATAAAACAGATGAAAAGAACTTTTTACCAACAGAAAACCACCCATATCTAGCTTCATAATTTTAAGCAATAATTATAATTTTTTAAATTGCCTCTCTTGTAAAATCACATTTTTTTAGTTGTGACACTTTTCTTTCGGGCTAACCAATGTTATCTACAGTTCAATATCAAGGTTTCTTAGCCAATTTATTTCAGCAGGCGTCACATCTACAAAATCTTCTAGGGTGCCCTGGAAGGTTCTATGTGTATATCAACCACAGTTAGACAAAAGAATGCAATACCACTAAAAATTTACAGTTGCACATAGGCTCGCGCAGAGCCTAGCGAGTAAATGCCAGAGCAACCTTACAGCAAATAATTATTTCCTTGGCTGCAAATTAACAACATGCAAAATTCTTTGATAACACCCATTCTAAAACTGCATTAGATAGCTAGTCATATTTTGATAACTTATCAAATAAAAAAGTTACAGTGGGTTAAACATGACGCCACGCTGCACAGGCTCTGCGCGTGCACTTAGCATTAACATTGGAAAATTAGATATACAAGCCATGAAATCACACATCTGGATATCCATACAAGGTAAATTATGTATATCTGCTTTTTGAAACTCAGGTTCCATTTCTTGCTTAAAGACGGCACCAAAACACTAAACATGCATGGTCTTACAAAGGCTTTCCATGTGCAAGTACGAGCAAGTAACGAAGTAACTGGTGTCAAACCAATCAGAAAACATTTTATTGCGCACTTCAACCATTTGTACTGTTCTGGTTTATTTTAAGGCCCATATATTGTAATGATGCCCTTGACTATAAAGGCTTTTTAAATAAAAAAATAATAATTAGGGCAAATCACCACAATTACAAATTAAATAGAATAGTTTTAATAAAAAAAATTCGTGTAATCTCAGGGCTTATTAAAATGATGTTATAATATTTGCAAAATAAATGGTTTATTGCTCTTTCTATTTAATTTATTGGCAATTTGTTTTAAATAATTTGCTCCAGCTTGAATGACAAAAAACTCCTTTCCAAAGGGTTAGGTCTAACACCAGTGTTACAATTACTTTTGAAAAAAAATGAGCGCTAAAACCCCAGCCATTCCACCAAAATTGATATTGACCATTATCCCTTTACAAATTACTTTATTTTAGTATTATGTAATCCAAAAGTTTGGGCGGGTTAGAATGCGTATTTTTCGAAAAAAATATGATGAAAATGGAAAACGTATTTTTCAAATTTCTTTAAAAAATACCTTATTTTGAAAATACCTAAAACTAAAGAAAAAACGTAAAAAATAATATAGTACAAAAATGTGTTTTTTTTCTTATCAAACATTTGTTTTTTTTATTTCTGTAGAAGGAAAAATAACGGAGATATAAATATTAGAAGTTTGCATTATAGTGCGCGGACCACCCCTCCCAAGCCCTTCAACCCTTTACTTTTTGAATATGCAAAGTCTGAGCATGTCGAAAAACTTTTGGATTACATGAGTAATACTAAAATAAAGTAATTTCTAAAGAGATAATGGTCAATATCAATTCTGGTGGAATGGCTGGGGTTTTAGCGCTCATTTTTTTTTCAAAAATTCGAGTGGCCCACCGTTTTTGCATCGTAACTCGCTTAGTTATAATGCAATCGACTTTTAACAGTGCTCATTTTAAAGGTCTTTCCAATCACCACAAAAAATGTTCTATAAGTTTTTCCCGAAAAATGCATCGGTTTTTCGTTAATTAACCTTGATTACTTCGAACAAAGTTGTTGCAAAAAAAATCTTCTTCAACGAGCCATAACTGCTTCTATTTTGGACCTAGAGCATTCATAAAAAAAACAATCTCTTTGCTGTTTTCTAAGCTTCATTTTTGGTTATTGCAACTTATTTGATAGAACGCGAAGTTTTCGACTTATTCGCGAAAAACCGTCCAAAAACATGCATTTTTATCACGAAAAATCTATAAGTTTTCAATCGCGAATAGCTCGAAAAATATCGATCTATCGAAAAAACTATATAGAACATTTTTTACTTCCCTCTATCCATTTCCGGGGTTATTTTGAGTGAACAATTTCCACCCCCGAGAAGAGGTGGCATCCGCTCTCAGGGTAAAAGCGCACATCGGCGCTATGTCACTTTTGCTCCTTGAGCCATCCCCTAACCACTTACCAAATTTCACGTCAATCGGTCAAGGTTCAAAGAATTCTGAGGTAATAGCATATTTTTACCTACAACGACTGGACTAAGATGGCAATTACTCGAATCCGTATCTGACATAACAGTTTAACCTTCAAAGTGACATCACAACAGATATGGATTGCTTCTACAAAAATAGCGTAATTTGAAGGCAAAACACCAAAAATGGCAAAATTAACATCAGGTAAATACAATGCAAATAATATGACGTAATTTCCGGCTAACTTGGTTTTGTTTCAG
The DNA here is from genome assembly GCA_940337035.1 of Agriotes lineatus. Taxonomy (NCBI): domain Eukaryota; kingdom Metazoa; phylum Arthropoda; class Insecta; order Coleoptera; family Elateridae; genus Agriotes; species Agriotes lineatus. The sequence goes on from CALNHX010000277.1 coordinate 177,921, forward strand.
TGACATAGGGACGCCGAGATCTGCATGTTTAAGTTCCTGCAAAACGCTCCAAATTTCTCGTCCAAATCGCAAAATGAAAGGACGCTAACTCGATTATAAAACCCTGGATGAATTTACATAGCTGGAATCACGTTCAACCCCTCGTGCAATGTTAATTCTTGATAAAACCCACAGCTAGTGGGCCTTCTCCAACTGCTTCTCTGTGAAATTTACCTTGTAAGGGCAGCTTCGTAGGCTGGATCACAAAATCAAACGACGCCACGACAATTATAAACTTGGTGATGACTTCCTGCTTCAAATCTCTGGATGTAGGGCTTGACAAAGGATTTCCCAATACGCAGCACACACAATTCTTGTTGGCCGATGCTTCCAACTATTCGAAAACTAGCCTCGCTGTAGAATGCACCTGGTCAATTGTTGCAGAGCTTCTCCCTCTTCGCTGGAATGTTATAATTCGATGAAACTTTGTACTGCACTCTGCTGATAGGTGAATATTAAAAACAACTTTTCAATTTCAACAGAGAACTTTTTTATATGGAAATTTACATAAAACTGTGAGCACCTCTTGCACACAGCACATTTTTTTTTCAATAATTAACAATTGAATATCTCATTTCCTAGCAACTAAGTTTTACAATTGTTTTATGAAATAAGTTGTGATATAATGTGTTTACTAAGGAACTAAACTGTCTTTTTCTTGGAAATTATCAATCGTAGCACTTTAACTTTAAATCTCTGCTTTAGTTTTTAAATACACTATTTCACAATTATAATTATAATTAGCACTGCACAATTGTCTGTGCCCTATAATAGGTAGCCTTATCTTGCTCTTTGCAATCTTTGCTTTGCTTTGCACAGTGTCTTTACCTGTCAGCTATCTTGCAGTTTTCTGGCTTCATAAACTTATACTCATGACGCTCATATAATTTTTGCAATGCCACAAACCATCTCTGTGTTATGTTAACTTCACATTATTGTATTGACATTACCAAATCTTTACAACTTTATGGCATAAAGTACAAACAGTCTTACACCGCAAGGTAGAAATGCTTTGGATTAAGTAAGTAAGTAAGTAAAAGATATACATTACAATTTTTGAGACCTCCCGATGGTCCTTATTAAGGGTACAGAAATACAGAATCTCAGATTATCACTGTTCTGTATTTAGACAAACCAACTGTTAAGGTTTATTTCCTGTATGAGTTTTCATATGTTTAACTAAATTACTTTTCTTTGGTGTTCTGTATTCACAGACACTGCAACGGTAAGGCATTTCTCCTGTATGAGTTCTTATATGTCTAACTAAATCACTTTTGCGTGCCGTGTTGAAATCACAAAGAAAGCAAAAATAAGGCTTTTCTCCTGTATGATTCTTCACATGAGTAACTAAATTACTTTTTTTTGCTGTTGTGTATTCGCAAACAGAGCAACTATACGGCTTTTCTCCTCTATGATTCCTCATATGTATAACTATACTACTTTTCTGTGCTGTTCTGTATTCACAGACAGTACAGCTGTAACGCTTTTCTCCTGTATGAGTCAGCATATGTGTCACTAAATGATTTTTATGTGCAGTTTTGTATTCACAGGTAGAACAATTGTAAGGCTTTTCTCCTGTATGTTTCTTCACATGTATAACTAAATTACTTTTCTTCGCCGTTTTGTATTTGCAAACAGAACAGCTATACGGCTTTTCTCCTGAATGACTTTTCATATGTTGTATTAAATGATTTTTATTTGCCGTTCTGTATTCACAAACAGAGCAACTATGCGGCTTTTCTCCTGTATGAATCTTCACATGTGTAACTAATCTACTTTTATCTGCTGCTCTGTATTCACAAACAGAGCAACTATATGGCTTTTCTCCTGTATGATTCCTCATATGTATAACTAAATTACGTTTCCGTGCTGCTCTGTATTCACAAATAGAGCAATTGTAAGGCTTTTCTCCTGTATGATTCCTCATATGTCTAATTAAATGACTTTTATTTGCCGTTCTGTATTCACAGGCATAGCAACTATAAGGCTTTTCTCCTGTATGACCTTTCATATGTCTTACTAAATGACTTTTATTTGCAGTTCCGTATTTGCAAATAGAGCAACTATATGGCTTTTCTCCTGTATGGTTCTTCATATGTACAACTAAAGAGCTTTTCCATGTTGTTATGTATTCACAAATAGTGCAACTAAAGGGCTTATCTCCTAAATTACTTTTATGTGCTGTTCCGTATTCACAAATAGAAGAACTATAAGGTTGTTCTCCACTATAAGCAATATTGATGTTCTTTTTGTCAAATGTTTTGTTTTCAAAATTTTCATCACTTAATTCGATGTCTTCTTGTTTAATAGATAGATTATCCAAATTTTCAATGCTAATAATGTTCTCTGATTTGCTGGATGGAGTTCCTGTAGAACTACCAGGCTTACTTTCCATAGTTTCCTGTTTGATATTCATTGTGATTGTTTAAACGTAATAGTTTCTTTCAATATGTGAGTCAACGGACATTTTATATCTTCACACCTACAACAAAAGTAGAATGTCATTAACCTATTTATTATGAATTTAGCAATACATATAGTAGCACTAAGTATTGAACAGCAAGCATTTTATTTTATTTTAAATTCTGATGGCTTTCTTTCACATATTTTAGTGTGTGCTACCTGTAAAACAAGTGTGGTTAAAATAAACCATACACCACTGACACATTAAAATTACGCCGTTGCTATATCCACGGCAGCCGTGAAAATAATAGCTGTGCTAAATCCACGGCAGTGACGTCACTGCGGCTCTTTACGTCAAAACACCGCAAAGCATCGAGTCCTTGTCACTTCGCGTGACTGGTTACGTCGCTCGAAAAATATTAAAGTGTGTTTTTAATTGTGAAGAGTGCACAAGTAGAATAAGTGCAGCTGTAGAATTACCTTCAAATATTTTAATTCGGAAGGCACAGTATATTGGTAAAAGACTGATTCATCTCTCATATAATTTTATAGCTGCATTTAAAACTACTACAGAAATAAATGTTAATTGTTTACCAAAATTAATAACTTCCTATGGCATACAACAAAAATGTAAATTAGCAATAATTCTAGTATTCTGCCCTAGTCACCATGTAAATATTGATAATTTTATTAAGTGTAGATATAGTAGTATTTAGGTATATAAGTAATATTAACACAATACTTGACGGTAAGGATGCACAAGAAGCTGTGGAAAGTGGAGATCCTTTAAAAGTAGTGGTATTTCAGAAATGTTAAATTATTTTTTTTTCATCGAAATGCCTTTTCAAAAAATTTTCTATTTCATCTATTTTACTAAAGATTAACAGTGACAGACAAAAGTCACGTGACTCCGAATGGGTATAATTTTGACTATTCAACTCACTTGTCATCTATCAAAAACTGACCAATAAAAATATAAGATTTGACGTCTTTGAGCCAATAAAAATGAACTATATTGACGATTTTCACTAGTTTTTCACTAGTGAAAATAATCGACAATTTTCATTAGTGTGGTATAATGAATATTTTTTGACAATTTTCACTAGTGAACGTATAATCGACAATTTTCAATAGTGGTATAGTGAATATTTTAAACAAATGTGATTTTTACTAGAAAAAGTCAATATTAGTTTTCTGTTACTATAGAAATTGCGTAGTTTGTTGCTAGATTTACTGAAAACTAATTTGAAAAAGTAATTTGGTTCATTGAATAGTCCCTCGAATGCCATTCTTAGTCAAAGTTAAGTAGATTATTTTTGCGGTGGTATCACTACTCATTCCATTGCACTTAGGGTTAGGACTTGTGCTAGCACACTCGTCCAAATCGAAGCTAACGCAATGGACATTCGTGATACCACAGCAAAAATATTCAGTAATAATACGACGAGAGGTCAAAATATTGCCGACAATAATTTTTGCGATTCAGATACGAGTTTCTGCGGCGACGAAAATAACGACGAGTGCTTGCACGAGTCGTTATTTTCTAAAGCAACAGAAACGAGACAATCTGAAGGGCAAAAATTGTCACATATAATCTCATAAGAGCATGAATTCTTTCCGGAAATTTTTTTGAGTGCTTTCCAACAACGTCGTATTAATTTGCCCGAGCGGGACGCGAGGGCAAATTAGGACGTTGTTGAATGCACGAAAAATAATTTACGGATGTGAATTAATGCTCGAATTGAGATTCGGTAAGAAAATCGCAACGACACAAACCCTAAAAAGAAGTAATGTCTACCTACAAAAAATTTCCAAGAAATTTTGTTGTTGTCTTGGATACGGCTCGTGAACTAATTTTTCTATTGGTCATTAATGAATGTCGTACGATTTTCTACAATATTTCGACCTAGAGTCCTATTCGTCTTGACAATTTAACTTTTCATTAAAAAATAGTTACCAGAAAAAAAATTCGCTGAAATAAAGCTCCTCGAATTATTGTCGCTGAAATAAAGCTCCTTGAATTATTGTCACTAAAATAATCCTTCGATTGGTAGTTTATTTTTAAATTGTAGAATGCCATTGGTTGACAATGACACCAGTTAAATTGTCGACATAACTTTGACTACTCATGGTATTATAAGTGACTATTTATATCTATATCTACTATACTACCGCGCTGCTGTCGTTCTACAATTAAACGTGGACGAACATCATTCGTTCTTGACAGTAGACGAGCATGCGGTGACCGCGACCGGTGACGTCACTGCCGTGGATTTAGTACAGCTATTATTTTCACGGCTGCCGTGGATATAGCAACGGCGTTAAAATTAGCTCAAATGTTGTATTTAGTTTAACGGTGAGTTAAAGTAAATACAATTTACGCTTTTGGAATTTATTTCTTTAAATAACAATATTATTGGTATATTGCCAATGCCATCTAGATTATTTATTCCAGGCCTCTAACCGAACACTATAATGTCACAATAAAGGAGTATAAAGATTATGACGCAGAGTATTAAGTAGTTAAGCCTGTAATTTAGCATTTTTATCATACTGTGAAAGGAGTACGTAGATACAATTGACCCAAAAGTCTAAGTGACGTAATATGATTCGTACCACAAAAATACATATGACGGGGCATATTAATTTACTAACATGCAGGAGGTATTGTAATAGTACCCTCGCTTAAAATGGGGTTTTAAATAAAATATACAATTTATAATTATGGCAAGGGATACTACACTTGTATGAAATGAAAGTTTTCATTGAGAATTGCCTCTCAAACTCGAGGTAAATTAAAAGAATGCAATAATAATTACCAAAAATAAATGGTTTATTGCTCTTTGCTTATTTTATCTATTTGCAATAAATTATGGCTTAGCTCCGGTAAACATGAAACAATTCCTAACTCAGGGGGTTGGTTCATAAAATTAAAAAGAAAACTTGGTATGACAAATAATTCGTTATATGACAATTACTTTCTGATATTAGGGCAAATATACTGTTTCCAACTGACAGTTAAATAACCTCTAAATCTAGTGCAGTAAACAAGACGACCCGTCAGTGCAAAAATTGCGTAAAATTGAATTTTAAACACCAAAATGACAATAATGCATCAGGTAAATACAATTAATTCTGTGACATAGCAACGGCTAACATCGTTTTGTTCAATTTCCGGAAAAAATTGCAACTGTCGCCTCAATTCGCACATTTTAGGGACGTCCGCTAAATTATTCAAAGCTCGATGGATCTGGGACTCTGGAAACACGTTGAACTTCTCGGCAAAGGTCTAATCTTGATTAACCTCAGTTTCTACAAGGCTGCTGCTTCTAGTTTTATGGAATCCCACCTTTTTTGAAGAGGTGCTCCGCTGGTTGGCACACTGGAAGGACGCCACGGCAAATACTCGCTTGGAAATGGCTTGCAGGTTCTAATTCTTCTACCCAGGGATAGCTGTAGGCCTTCTCTCCATGTAGCACAAAAGGATCTGCCATCCGATGTCTGGAACTGCCTCAAAATCGTCACTGAAGTTGGTTCGCATTCAACGACGCACCAGGTGGAAACTTGCTGGCCTAATTGCACTATCTTGGGAGCTCCTACACTTGGGAAAATTACACCCAGATGCGCGGCAACTTGGTGAATAACTCTAACACGAAACTGGTATCACAAATGACTTTATTCACAATTTAATACAATAAATGAGGAGCTCAATTTGCCCTCAAAATGAAAAATTTAAGCTTGTTTGATTAATTATTGACAATTGACTGTCCGTAAACTATGCAACTAGATTTACAATTGTTTAAAAGATAATAGGTTTGATTACATGTTTGAACTTATGGACTACAGTTTTGATGTCATGGATTTGCATTTTCACTAAATTGTCCTTTTCTTGAGATACATATCACCACAATTGGCTGTGCTTTTAATTTTCATTTTGGTTTATAATGCACTGATACACTTGAGTTCTTTTAGCATCTCAATAATTGTCTTTCAATCGATTGCCTTACATTTTTCCATTGCTCTATTGCAATTATTGCTTTGCTAGCACTGTTTTTCGTTTATCTTTTAGTTAACTTGGCGTTTGCTGGCTTATAAACTTTTAATACATAACGCTCATACAATTTCTATACTTAACAAATCATTCTGTGTTTTTTTATTCACATTCTTTTTTGTTTTTGTGTAAGTGACCATATCTCTGAGCCATAAATCAGAATTGGTGTGGCTACTCTCTTAAATACTTCTACTTTGGTTTCCTTTGGGATTTCTTTTTTTATAAGAATTGGTTCTTAATTGCATTAAACAGTCTTCCCGTCGACCCTGTTCTTTTGTTAATTTCCTCATCTAACCTTCTGTCTTGGGATATTATTGAACCTAGATATTTGAAGCTTTTGACCTGTTCCAGTTTCGTCTCTCCTATTGTTATCTGATGTGTCTTCTCATTCCTGCTTACTATCATTGTTTTTGTTTTCGTTTTGTTAATCTTCATATTAATTGAATCCATACAATTGTTATATATGTTCAGGTTTTCGTTCAAAGTTTTCTCAACTCTTGCTATTAGAACTGTATCATCCGCATACAGTATTTCTGATATTTTTACGTCCTGCATCTTCCAGTGCTCTACTTTATACTGTTTTATTATTTTTTTGGCTTTTTAAATTCCGTTTTCCAGCACTACTGAGAACAGTAATGGGCTGAGTATACATCCCTGTCTACGCCTTTTGTCGTTTCGAACATCTGCGATTTCTCGTGCCTGACTCTTACATAGTTTTTGGTTTGCTTGTACAAGGCTTCTACTCCTTGTATCCACTTTTCTTTATTTCCCGTTCTTCTAATACTTTCCATACTATATCTTTTCTTTCTACTTTGTCAAAGGCTTTCTATAGGTCGATAAAACATAGATGTATCTCCCCGTCTTCTTTGATTGCCTTTTCTGTTATTTGTCGTAATATGAAGTTTGTATCTGTCACTCCTCTGTTTGTTCTAAAGCCCTGTTGTGAATCTTCCAACGTTTCTTTCAACTTTTCCCTTATTCTCTTCTCAAGCATCCTCGCGTAGAGTTTGCTTACTGTGCTTAGTAAGGTGATCCCCCTGCAGTTATTGCAATCTTTCAGGTCTCCTTTTTTGTGTAGCTATCGGTGTTATTATCCCTACTTGCCAGTCTTTCGGTTCTTCTCCTGTGTTCATGACTTTGTTCATAATTATTTTTAGTGTTTCTATTATTTGGTTTTTACCTGCTTTTATCATATCTGGTGTTATCTGGTCGTATCCTGGTGCGTTACCTACTTTCAGTTTTTTTATATCTTCTTGTATTTCTTCTGTTGTTATGTCATCCTCTTGGGGTTAGTTTATTATCCTAGTTTTGTGTTTTACTGTTTCTTTTGTGTTGACTTCCGCCGATGTTATGTCCGTTCCTTCTAGTAGCTCTTTGGAGTATTGTCTCCACCTCTCCATGATTTCTTCTTCGTTTGTTAGTAGTTCTTCATCTACATCTTTTATATTCATGAGCATGTTAGTTTTATCCTTTCTCGCATTTCTAATGGCCCCAAAAAATAGTTTTTGATTCTCCTTATATGCCTTTTTCATTTTTTCGCCAAACTCTGCCCAGGACTTCTGTTTTTCTTCCTTGACTAATCTTTTAACTTCTTTTTTTTCTTTTTTGTATTTTTCATAGTTCGTCATTATTTTATTGCTTAAGTATTTTTTCCAGCTTTGTTTTTTCCTTTTAATTACGTCTTTTATATTCTCTAACCACCAGTGCGTTCTTTTGCTTTGTGAGTTTGTTATTCTTGTTGTTCCGCATGTTTCTTCTGCTGCTGTTAGTATGCTTGTTTTAAAGTTTGTCCACATCTGTTCTAATGTCTCTCGTGTGTTTATATTTTTCATTTTTTGTTTCAGTGTTTCCTGGTACTTCAATATGTACTGTGGTTCCCTCAGTTTATAGTCTCTAATCTTTCTGTTTATGATCTTCCTTTTGCTACCTTCTTCTGCTGTGATGTTTTTGCTTTCCCATTTCATCACCACTAGAGAGTGGTCGCTTCTGATCTCGAACCCTCTTTTGACTCTTACGTCTTTAATTTTTCTCCTCATATTTTTACTTACTAAAAAGTAGTCTATAATTGATCTTTCATTCCTACTCTTTATCTCCCTTGTGAATTTATGTATGTCTTTATGTTGGAAGTGTGTATTGGTAATTATTAACTCGTTTTCTACATAGAAATTTAGTAATCTTTCTCCATTTTTGTTCTTGACGTTTTCACCATATTTTCATAAGCATCCCTCGACTCCTTTATTTTCGTTTACTACTCTTCCATTTAAATCGCCCATCACTATTACATTACATTTACTCTCATCTATTTGCTTTTGTAGTTCTTCAAAAAATTTGTCCTTTTTATCGTCTTCGTTTGGTCCATAACTGTAAGTATTCTTTCATTTATAAATTTTTCATTCTTCACGTATTTCATTTTGTCCTCTTTTACTATTAACGCTACTCCGGCTCTTGCGTGATCTTCTTTTCTCACTCCAGACCATATCATCCAAAAACAATCTATGAGTTTCGTGATTCCATTACCCTTTTTTTTGTTTCTGTGATTCCCAGATATTCTATTTAGGTGTTCTGTAATTCCTTTATCAGTTCAACTTCTTTATCAGTGAAGCTTTTTATGTTCCATGTTCCCATTTTGATATATTTTTCCTTTCCTTTTCCTTCTTCCTCGTCTGTTTCTGTCTAGATCTTTGTTGTTATATTACGTTGCCCCTTTTTTCTGTGCTCTTCATTTATTTTATTTTTGTTTTCTTCCTGATTCATTTTCCGATTGTTATTCCTTCTCGTTACCTTTTTCGTAGCCGCTTTTGTTAACGTTTTTCCATCACCTTCGCCCTTTAATAGTTTTTCGGACCCTGATTTTTTATCCATATCAGTTACCTTCTTTTCCCTCGGACCATTCATACTTAGTGTCGTCTATCTCAATTTTCTTATACCCTACTTTGGCATTCTTTCCTTTTGCCTTCTCTTCCCTTGCCATCTTTCTTAGTGCCGCTTGGATTCTTTGTTTGTCTTGTGTCAGGTCACATTCAATGTACACTTCTCGTTGCCCTAGTCTCTTTTTTCTCTTTAGGACCTCGAGTTTTTGTTTGAAATTTGCCATTTTCACCACCGTCAGTTTCATTTCAGGCTTTCCCACCTGGTATGCTTCCTCGATGTCTGTTAATACTCCTACTTCCTTCATAATAAATTCCTTTATTTCATGTTGAATTGTCTCCTTACTAAATTCTATTCCCCTGATAATTAAGTTATTTTTCTTCTCTTTTCTCTCTAGCTTTTCCCGGCGATTCTTCATCTGTTCTATTTCGTAACGTAATGTTTTTTCTCTCTCCCATTCAACTTCCTTCTTTAAAGATTCTTCCTTCAATACTCTTATTTCTTCGCCATACCTTTTTAACTGTTCGTTTATAGTGCCAATTGTTTTGTTTGTGCTGCTGGTATAATCCTTTATGTCTTTTATTTGGTTCGACAAACCCTTTATCACTGTTTCTACATTTTCCATGATTGTTTTCGTCTCTTCCTTTTGATCTTCTGTATCTGCTATCTTTGCTAGTGGTGATCTTTGTGTTCTTTTGCTCCTTTTAAATATACTTGTTTCTGTTTCTACCTCATGTTCTTTTTGTTGTCTTTTCCTTTTGATAATAAAGTCTGTTATTGACCCAGTACTGTTTGATCTGTTACGTTCTTCTGTCATTTAATTTATTTACGAATTTTTATGTTGTGTTCGGCTACTGATTTTTTATTAAAAGCTTAATTTCTTAAAAACTTTTTAGATTAAAGTACAACATGTTGGGGTCAAAATAAAGGAAATCTAAGGCTCTATTTATTCCTGTAATAAAATATAGGGTGTGCCATTTATAACAATTGAGAAAATTCAGATTGAAGATAATGAAGTTTGAGACGGTATTTTGAACACTCTGTATTCAAATATTCCGTTTTTAAGAAACTAAGAACTACTAATGACAACCGCCTCCATTTTCAGGGAACAAATATTCAAAAGCGGAGACAATGTGACGTTTTAAATGAAGGCTTTACAAAAAAAATACTAAAAACGTTCATAAGTTGGAACCGCTGCATATAAATTAAAAGTAAAGTTAGAGTTGAACGTAAAACTTATAGGGGCTTGAATAGCCGTCAAGAAATACAGGGTGTTCCATTAAAAAAATTAATGATTTTTTAAGCCAAACTTTTTTAGGACACCCTGTACATTTCAAAATAATTTGAAAATGTGCCTCCTTCAACCTCATTAGGAGCGCCCTAATCAAACTTTCTATCGGAAAATGGTAAAAGCGTAATCGGAGACCGGCGTACTAAATGGACACCCTGTATATTAGATCTCAAAAAAGGTCAATTCAAATAATGTTGCTAAAATACTTGAGAAATGTATAAAACCAAGACTATATGACTATTTAGTTGCAACCGATATATTAAACAATAAACAATATGCTTTTTGGAAAGGAATAAGGACATTTGATGCTATGCACGACCTAATTTCAAATATAGAAAGGAGTTTCGATGATAACAATAAATGCATTGGTGTCTTTATTGACTCAGCAAGAGAATTTGACAGTGTGCCATATAAACATCTCCTTAATGTTTTTGAACACTACGGAGTGAAGGACGCAGTGCTACAGGTTTTGGTAAATTATCTAAATGAGAGAAAAGAAATGCCTATAGCGATACAGTCACGATATAAATAGGAGTTCCGAAAGAAACAGTCCTCGGACTTTATTGTATATACGGAATGGTGCATGAAAAATGGCCACAGCTGTAAGATGGTTATTTGTAATTCGATTTCCAAAATTCAAATACCAAATACCTGCCATAACCAGAACAAAAAATAATAGTTTGTACTTCAAAATACCCCTGGGCAGCAATAGTCAACTTTTGTTTTAAACAGCAATTTTTTCTATTTTTTTGGACTCGGCGAATTTTTCTGAATGGAATGATGCAAGAATATCGTTATTTCTCTCAATGATAGTGAAGAAAAAAATTTAAAGTTAAAAATTTTTTACGCATTGTGGTGCCATCAAATCACCCATGAAGTACAATGGAGTAGACTGAGTTACAAGGTAAAATTTTCCTACAATGATCTTTTTTGTTGTTTGAGCGACAACAATCTGGGAACCCATCTTGCTGAAACTTTCTCACACCCCATTGTCAGAACGCTAGGTTGGAATATTTCTAATGCTGTAGTGATTGTGAAGACTTTCAAATACCTGTCCTCAAGAACCATGGCTTTCGCATTTCAATATTTTTTGCTTCATTTCTAGGATCGCTGATGGATTCTCACCCACAAAGAAACTGTGTTGACCAAAATTTAACTGTGAAGTACGATGGAGCATTATCTCCATATACTGCAATCATTAGCCTCTGGTTTAGTTTCGGATTGTTGCCTTCTTTTGTGATTAACTTGATTACACTTACGTGCTCCAATTTCACAAGGCTCATTTTCAGACACAAACATTCAAGAAAATAAATAACAATGAATGAAACTATCAAATTTGGCATGTAACTATAAGAGACTTGTCACTATTTGGCATTTTAATGCTTTTAAGCTGAAGTACATTAATTGTTTCTGTCATGGCTACGTACTTGGGTAGATAAATTCTAAAAAGGTCAATCTGTTAACCACATATTCCTTGAGCAAAAATATGACGATTTAACTCAACTTACCTCTATACAAAGTTGCTTAGTTTAGCCGCTAGAGGGCTTTAAAAACGATAACTTTTTTAAATTTTTTAACCCCCTGTATAATCACTACCAATTTTTCTTTCTGAATAGTTACTTTAATTTAGAAGCTATTTTCTCTCTTACAAAATTTTAGTCAGGTCAACGGTTTAGCCACAAAAAAAAATTTTTTAGATCCCTACAAGCCTAGTGTTACGTTACAATTACTGATTCAGGCTTGTAGGGATTTAGAAAATATTTTTTTTGTGGCTAAACCGTTTACTCGACTAAGATTTTGTAAGAGAGAAAATAGCTTCTACATTAAAGTAACTATTCAGAAAGAAAAATTGGTAGGTTATACAGGGAATTAAAAAATTTAATCGTTTTTAAAGCCCTCTAGCGGCTAAACTAAGCAACTTTGTATATAGGTAAGTTGAGTTAAATCGTCATATTTTTGCTCAAGGAATATGTGGTTAACGGATTGACCTCCTTTTTAGGAACATCCTGTATATTACAGACCAATCCAATTTGATTATTTTTAATCACGTGAGTCAGTTTGACAAATCAAATCACACTTGAAGTGATAAGTTCTTACATATATTGCAGACCAATCCAATTTGATTATTTTTAATCACGTGACTCAGTTTGACAAATCAGACCACACTTGAAGTGAAAACGACCCTAGGGTGATTTTCAATCACTATGGAAACTACCTAATTAAATTTCAGTAGTATCTTATCACAAGTTGGTGGCACTGTAAATCTAAGTCAAATTCGAGGTTAGCAGGTTAGCTTTTCCGTCAGTCTGTGTCAAAACTGACGCAAAAGCTAACCTGATAACCTCAAATTTGACACAGACTTACAGTGCCACCAACATAATATTATTATAATGAAGTGTCAAATTAATTTGTCAGAAAATGGCTAATTTATTTAAGAACTTATCTTTCCGAATTCACCGCGGCCAGTGATAAATCCTTATAATTTTGACAAATAATATCCCTCAAGTGCGTTGCCTTTAAGAAAGAACCCTCGGCTTCGCCTCGGGTTATTTCTAGGCAAGCACTTTCGGGTTGTTATTTGTCAAAATTATTGCGGGTGATTATCACTGCCCTTGGTAAATTATAGCTGAAAACGACCCTAGGGTGATTTTCAATCACCATGGAAACTACCTAATTAAAATTCAGTAGTATCCTATGACAAATTGGTGGCACTGTAAATCTAAGTCAAATTCGAAGTTAGCAGGTTATGTTTTGCGTCAAAACTGACGCAAAATCTAACCTGCTAACCCCGAATTTGACATAGACTTACAGTGCTACCAACATATTATTATAATGAAGTGTCAAATTAATTTGTCTGAAAAATGGCTTCTGGCTTCGGTAAAAATTATTATAGTATATTATGATACGAGTTTTATAAGAAGCATTTTGTAGCACGCACGGATTTAGGGTACGACGAGCGAAGCGAGGAGTGCCCTAAAGGGGTAAGTGCTACAAAATGCCTTATAAACGAGATATCATACAGTGTTTTATCTACTTTGCCACTTTTTTAAGCAAAAAAATGAAAATTTTTAGTATTTTTATTATAGCATCGCTTTGTGTCTATTACGATACGTGTTTGCTTGCGCCTCAGTACAAACGCAAAGTACATAAATTTATTTAAGAACTTATCTTCCCGAATTCACCGCGCCCAGTGATAAATCCTTATAATTTTGACAAATAATATCCCTCAAGTGCGTTACCTTTAAGAAATAACACTCGGCTTCGCCTCGGGTTATTTCTAGGCAAGCACTTTCGGGTTGTTATTTGTCAAAATTATTGCGGGTGATTATCGCTGCCCTTGGTAAATTACAGCTGATAATTTCTCTAGTTATCCTCTTCTCACAAATGATCAGCAACTTTTATGTTAATTTACCATTTCTAAAGTTATGTATAAATGATTTAATTGTAATTCTTAAAATAACTGATTAATTATTTAATTAATTAACCTAGCTTTTCAACTGTTGGTAAATTATTGCTAAATTTGACTACTTATTCAATCGATACCACTCATACAGGGTCCGGCAACGATGCAGGAGCAGAAGATATTTCTAAAACTACAAGAGTTACATAAATATTGTATAAAGGGTGCCAGGAAAGTCAACCATGTCACTTCTGGAGATGGTAGGGGATGCTATATGGAGTCGAAAAGTCGTAATCCATTTTTGGCTTAGAAGCATAGTTTTCATAAAAACGAAAGTTGAAAACTAAAAAGAAAAAGTTCAGAACTGCTGTACTTTGCATTAAATTGGACGCAGTGTCTTGAGATAGGCTGGAAAGACAATTTTCACATCCGCCATCTACATGCATAATTTATTAGCTTTTAGAACACTTTTTAAACGCAGTATAAAAATTTAAAACCAACAATGAAGACAAAAATCGACGTACTCACAGACCCAACATCACCAGAACACCATACACAAAAAACATATCAGCATACTCCTTGTACGGTGTACATTTTTACTACAAAAGTCAAACACGCAATTATTTACTACATTGACATTAATTGACAAAAGAAACATCAAAAACATAAAAACACAATAGGTACCATACAGCGGTTAACAAAATTTGCGGTACCAATTTCAACAGTGAATTCGGAAGAAATTATGCTTCTAAGCCAAAAATGGATTAGGACTTTTCGACTCCATATGGCGTCCCCTAGCATCTCCAGAAGTGACACGGTTTACTTTCCTGACACCCTGTATATAAAAGTTGTAGGTATGAATAATAAAATAGTTCTGATTATACAGGATAGCTCAAAACAGTGGAGAATCAAACTTACTTTTTTAAATAGAATGCCCTATATTTGGGTAGCTTAAAAGTTTTGTATTGAAATACTCATCAAGTTGTATGGGTCTAATGTCAATTGCTTTGGAGATATTAATGATTTTATGTAAAAAAATGCTGAACTTCAGGTGGCTGCTGTAAGCAACAGAAAACAACTGAATGAAGGAAAATGTTAACCAAGAAATTATGTTTTTCGTGAACTACCTTTAATAAAACAAAAGCCAATACACCAAAATCCTATATGTAATTACGTTAAATGTTCAAATAGTTCTCTTTTCCTGCTATTAATATTAATGCTATACAGAGAACTCATAATCTGCAAATATAATTATTTAGATTTATTTAAGTGGAACACCTTGTATATCGCTGCATTTTTGAAAAGTTCTTTTTTGTTTACTGCATCAAAAAGTTAACAATTTCGGCAGCATTTAGCGGCCGAAAACTGCCACTTTTTTATATTAGTAACTTTTACTTTTCGGCAGTAGTAACTATAGCAACAAAAACTAACAACCATTTCCATTGGTCGAAATCAAAATAGACACTTTCATTTTGCGGTATGATAATGACCTCCTGGACTTTTCCCAACTTCCTTAATTAAACTGTCATTTTATAATTAGAAAGAACGCTTCCGACAATAGAATGAAAAATTATTTGTATTATATGTAACTTGCACGAAAGCGGACTTTTAGACTCGCCTTATTTATGTGCCACGCCGCTGTGCTCGCTTGGCCATAAATTCCGGCTCGTCTACAAAAGTCCTTCATTTCGTATTTATAACATAAATAGCTATTAATGAGCTTTCTCCTGGCATTTCATCTCCTATCCCGAAATTCAATCGCTTTTCAGATTTAATTAATTCTTGCTTTATTTCGTTTTTCTGTATTTGTTATTTCTAGTTTTGAGCAGTGGCTAGGTTTTTTATTGAGAGCTCAAGTGTTTAAATCATTATTTTAAGGGCGTTTGTTTGTTATCCGTCGAAATAAAGCATCGTAAGGGGCTTATTTTTGTTTTTATGTTCAAACACGCATATCTCAAAAACAGTTGAATTTACAGGTATGAAGGAGCATACCAAAAGAAAGATCATTAAAAGAGCTTTTCAAAAATACAAAAATATACCTTTCCTTTAGAAAAAATCTGGTGTGATACACGCACACAACTTCCTTTTACAGTGCTCTTATAATTACCCAAAAATTTTATTTTAAATTTTTAAGCATTTATTAAAAATTTTCAAAAATTACAAATTCTACAAAAACTGTACAAAACAGTGTTAGTTCAAGAGACAAATTTTCTCTAGAATTTTAAGCTGAATTCAAAAATGTAATAATATACCGGGTGTTCTATTTAAAATAGGAGTTAATAAAAAAATTGAAAAAAAACAAAAGAAACCCATTTTAGAAGTATTCAACTGGAAAATCACCTATCTCACGTCAATACACATTAAAAATGTAATAAAAATGTAAAGTTTAAAAAAAATCGTTAGAGCCGTTTTTGAAAAAAACGAAAAAAAACTGAAAAATCACAAGAGTAAACACCTACTTCCGGTTATGCGATTTTCTTCAAAAGCTTGCTGTCGCATCTACATAGTACACAAAACTTATATATGAAGTTTCAACGCCACACTTCTTTTAGTTTTTGAGATATTCTGTTCACAGACAGACAGACCCACACACACACAGACATACAGACCAATGAACAAAAACACGTTTTTTGGATTCAGGGGACTCTAAAACGTGAAGATCTGTTGAAAACTCAATTTCGAATTTTTGGGGTGAATCCAATACTTCCTTTATTAGTAGCTTCAGCGTACTTATGCGAACGTTTTGTCCGTCCGTCCGTCCGGATCGCCTGTAACTTTCGAACGGCTACAGATATCGAAATTTTGAAAGGGGGCAAAGTTGTTGCTAAGGTCTCGAGCACCTTCATGCGCTATTTGGTTTTGGCTTTCCACTTTGCAAAATTTCCAAGCATTGTAGCACAGTGGCGGTTTGTCCACTTGGCACCATCTACAGAAGCTCGGTGGTCACGTTTTGAACTACACATTCTGAAGCTACTCGTTAGACCTGTCCTTGAGCAGTTTATTGTAAAAGGAAGTAAAAATAAACATCGAAGTTATTAAATTAGCAAATGTTGAGCATCCTGTATAGCATTAATACCCAGATCCACCATTTAACACTCAAAAGGTAGTTCACAAAAGAAATTTTTTAGTAACATTTTCCTTCATTCAATTGTTTTCTCAAGTTCAGCATTTTTTGCATAAAATCGTTAATATCTCCAATTGACGTTAGACCTATACAACTTCATATCAAAATGATGAGTATTTCAATGCAAAACTTTTCAACTACCCAAATATAGGGCATTCCATTTAAAAAAAAGTAAGTTTGATTCACCATACTTTTTTGAGCCACCCTATACAATCAGAACTATTTTAGTAATATGCACCACTTTCATACCTACAATTTTTATACAGGGTGTCTCATAACTGCCTCCATAGAGAGAAATGGGGATATTCGGGCGAATGTATCAATCAGTATTTTGAAGAATAAGACATCTTAAAGTTAACCAATCAGGGCTTAGCACCATCTAGGTAAGATGACCGCAATTTTGCGCTGCCAGGGTTTTGCGATTAAAATCTTCTATCCATAAATCTAGTCTACCACAGTTGGTGCTTTGATTTTTGCGAAGTCAGTATTTATTTTTGATGTCTAGCAACGTGTCGGATTTTCACTAATACCTGAGAACCGAGCTTCTCGAATTGGTGCAATTGAAAACTCTATAACTCAGTTATTTATTTGGGGTAATAGAAAATTTATTTTTGCTTTCTTGCAGCCTCTTTTGCTGTCGGCACATGCTTGTTTTCTATGGGGAGGCAGTTCTGGGACACCCTGTATACACAATATTTATGTAACTCATAGTTTTAGAAATATCTTCCAGCCCCGCGTCGTTGCCGGACCCTGTATATACAGACATACTAGCAAGATGTCCGTTCTTCATACGGACTACAAATGTTTGGTTTTTTTCTGAATCTTAATTGAATTCTGGAGTGCCCCTTCCCCCCTCATTCAATACGCTAAACTAACAAAGGCTGCAAAAGAATATTATAGGCAAAAAGGAAACAATATTCTTCCAAAAAAAGTTCTCCTTAACTCTTTTATGCTTCACGTACCCCCTGGAAATGTATATGTAATTGTCGTTCCCCTTGTTTAGATTGATGAAACTATAGTTATAGTATAACAATAAGAGAAAATCAGAAATATTTTAATGTTGTATTAATAAATTATAGCAGGATACCAGTTTCCACCACTTGGGGGGTGAAATTTCAGAAATCTTCCTATTTTATTCTAAGAAATATTGAGAAATTCGTGAAAACACAGTTTACCCATTTTCGCCCCTTAGAGGTGGATTTCCAAAAAATTCTTTCAGTTCGTGTTATCCTGAAACGAATCCAGAGTGAAAAAACTAATAATTTTAACCCCCTACCCCTTTTTAGTTTTCCCTTTTTATCACTGTAGATTCGGTATTTTTCTCTTTCATATTTTCGTTGTTGAATTAAATGAAATAAAATCAAAACAGATGTGAAGTTGACAATAATACAGAACTATCAAGTCAGACAAACTAATTCTGGAAATGATTGTTTTGTAGTTGAACAAAATAAAACAATTTGATGTAATATCACTTTGATTAATACTTTCCCTCAAGGAAAATTTGCACTTTAGCTCCGCTGTCATGCAGATTTTCATTCCAGACCACTCAGGGCCGGTTGCAGAAAGCACCGTTAAGTCTGGTGTTAGCTAATGCGACGTCAAAGTGAACAAAAACGAATCAAATCTCAAATGTTTACGGCAACTAATACATTAGTAAACAAAATTTGATGCGATTTTGTTCACTTTGACACGACGTTAGCTAACACCAGACTTAACATTGCTTTCTGCAACCGGCCCTCAATGTGTTACAGTTGAAAATCACACCATAACATTATTTTATTGGCATTTAGTAATATTATACTTAAGACTTTTCTTAAGTGAATTATTTGTAAAACAAAAATTTTGTAATGACAGCTGTGAAAAGTTAAAGTGAGAAATTACTTGGAAGTGAACTAAGGTACCGAGAGATCAAATAAATTTAAAATTAGTCGTGTTATACATTTGGCAGTAGTGAAGTGTATTGTTGGTGGCACTTTCAGTCTACGTCAAATTCGTGGTTAGTAGGTTAGGTTTTGTTTGCTATTTGTCACAGATTGACGGAAAACCTAACCTGCTAATCTCGAATTTAGCGTACCCTGACAATGCTACCAACAATACAGTAGTGAGTGGTTTTTATCTCACTAGTGATGCCACCATAGCCATAGCAGACTTATGTCTCGTTGTTATAAACAGTATCATTAAAAGTAATTTTCCTATTTCTTAAAAAAAATTTATTTTACGATAAAATAAACCACGTTACGATATACGTACTATTATCTGCTTTCTTTATTACTCAAGAATTTTACAGAACTCGTTCCTAACATCGCTCGTTCATTCAAACTATTCTCTCGTACTGTAAAAAGCTTGATACCGTTACTTATTTCGTAAATTACTATTCTAGTTTATCTTGCATACTATTTCAAATGGGTTCAGTGTTTTATGATTGCTAACACTCTTTTCCAATGTTCATATGAGAATTGTCTAAATTTATACCTATAACCAGTGGTGTAAACAGGTGTAAATCTACAGAATCAGAAGGACATCTTGTTGATATTACATCAAACGACACTTGCAAGGTTCTGGAAGAAAAGAAATTTCATATTACGAATGCTTGTCGGGCAATAACTTACTGAAATATTATTGCACATTTACAAATATTGTACTGTTATACTTATACAGCGCATCTGATGATGCCAAACGCAACGTTGTAAAGTTTGTTAAGTTTTGTTAAAAAGCAAAATTAAATGGCAGTGTAAGCGAAAATGGTTCAAGAATGATAAGATAGCCAAAATTGTGTAATAAATAACAGAAATGAGCAAAATGATGTGCACGAATACATTTTAAGTGCGAAGAGGCCGATTTGACAAAGCATTGTTAAGCAGCACAAGCCATTTATCACTAATGTTTCCCCATGTTCTGGATTCCATCAAACACACTGTATGATACCTACTAAACGCAACACCGATAAATGTAAAGTTTTGTGTATTTTAGGTTATATTATAAACATACTACACGTAGTTTGAATTTCGGTATTACCTGCATTTCTTTAACCACACTCCGGTGATGATAAATCATTTCATCAACGTTTGATAGATAACTAACTACGTCAACACAGTAAGCCAAGGTAAACCTAAACAATTACACAACCACCAATAGATATATGACCAAATGTCCGTCGCCATATTAATTTAGTCGACTAACTCGCTTTTTTGGTCTACTCGAGTGTGAAAAACCTACTTTGTAGATAAAAGTAACGCGAACAACAAAAGGTAGCCTGAAACCTGTATGACACTAATTTATTTTTAACTGGTTGTCTACATCATTTCAGCTAACGATGATTAGTTTTTATTAACTTTTGCATAAAAGTAGTTATTTTTTTTTTAAATTTAAACAATGTACTTAATGTGAAAACAATGCACACAAAAATATTCAACACGTAAAGCTGCATGCGGACAAGTTTTTCTTAAACAAAAATCGTAGTTAGTTTGTTGTTCAAAATGGTATTTAACTGTATATATTGTAATAGTAGCCTCACTTAAAAATATAATAGTAGGTTTTAAATAAAATATAAAATTTATAATTATGGCAAGGGTTAATACACTTTATGAATTGTATAGTTTCGATCAAGAACTGCCTGTCAAATTCAGGGAATATTAAAAGAATGTAATAATAATTACCGAAAATGAATGGTTTATTGATCTTTTCTTATTTTATTTATTTGGAATAAATTAGGGCTTAGCTAAGGTGAACATGAAACAATTCTTAACTCAGGGGGTCGGTTCATAAAATAAGTAGAAAACTTTGTATGACAAATAATTCCTTGTATGACAATTACTATCAATTATAAGAGATAATGACCATTTCCAACTGACATTTAAATAACTTCTAAATTTAGTGCAATCCACAAATGATCCGTCAGTGCCAAAATAGTGTAAAATTGAATTTTCAAACACCAAAATGTAGAGTGCTTTATTAACCAGGCAAGCTTATCGCACTAGATTTTGTGTCACAGGGATTTTAGCGCCAAGCCGTTGGCTGCGCTGATCGGTAACCGTGCATTCTGTCGTCTGTCAACCAAGCAAGACTAGAAACCGTTGGAGTACGTACTGTTTGATCCAGACGAACAATGCATGCTGATTTAAATCTTGGTGCATTCCATTACGATGCTAATTATAATTACAGTCTTCATCCAAGTGTGGTTATTTAATAGTATATTACACAACGAGAGCTGTAGGAAGCATATTACACGCGAGTTGGAAAAGTTACGCACAAGCCGCGTAGCGGCGCGTGTGTAATTCCACGAGCGTGTAATTGCTCTATAGCTCGAGTTGCGTACTATACTTTTTCTACGATCACACTCATTTCGTTAAACGAAAAAGAAATATTTTATTAACTGTCAAACTATCTGTCACACCATCTTAAAAATTAGGCGGCTGCAGTCACATCCCTACACCGCTTCGTACAAACAACAGAAGCTAACTGTAACGTAATAAAAAAAATTACGTGTTAGTCATTATCATTACGTAACACTGTTTGTAACAACGATTTTACTAATCAAGTAAACAGTGCTTAATGAGCAATTTACTAATAAAGGAGTAGAAAAATATATATACAGTGTGTAGGTGTTGTTCTGTGCTGTCAACTGTATCTGTCAGTTCTATTGAGTTCTGTCACTCGTCACTGTTGTTTGAACTACGGTACTATTAAAGTTCTCTAGTTTGAACCACGTGCGTGTTAGTTAACAGTGTTTTTGTTTCGATTTTTTCTGCTTTCCTCTTATTTGTTTAAAAACCAATCTTTTTTAAGACGGATAAAATTAAATGACATGATCGTTGTTTTTCCGACTTACCGTATGCTATTTGGAAAGTAACTAGAATTTGAATTTGCGGCCACTTTCAGTAACTCAAAATGGCGGACGAGCTTGCTCGTATAAATATAGTACCTTACCAAAATGTATGATTAATTCTGTGACGTAGCAACGGCTAACCCCGTTTTGTTTTAGGATGACGTCAAAACCCACGCTCAGATGTGCTTTTGTCCTATTTCCGGCAAAAACTGCAAATTTCGCGTCAACTCGCACTTTTTAGGCAAGCTATTTAAATTATTCGAAGCTGGATGAACCTGGGATTCTGGAAACACGTTGAACTTTTAGGGAAAGGTCTATTCTTGACAAACCCCAGTTTCTACGAGGCTGCACGAACTCCTTGCTATGAAGGTTTACCTTTTTTGAAGAGCTGCTCCGCTGTTGGTTGGCACACTCATACATTTGGGAAATATACACCCATGCACAGCAACTTGGTGAATAAATGTACACATAAATTGGATGTGCTAAAGTAAAAATTAAAGAAACGCAGAATAAACAAATTTTAATAAACAGACTCAATAAATAAAGTAAATGGTATTAAGAAGAATAAGAACAGTTAATAATGGTAAATAGTCTTCATGGAATAAATAAATCTGCAGAGGATTTTGATAAACTGCCTAATAGTCACTAATAGGTATCCTGTTTGAATTGGAACTTCATGTGAGTACTGTCAGGTGAATACATCTACGACTGGTCCGGAATTGGATGCACACTACATGTGAAGGGAGGATCAAATTGTGGGACGTCGCAATTGTCCTATAATAATTAGATAAACAGTAGGTATTGTTGCAACTGTTCGAAGTAAGGAGATTTCTAAACACTGGGAGCTTACATTGAAGGTGAAGGCAGTTTGGAAGGCTACCAGGTCAGTGGATGTGACAAGGAAAGGCGGTTCCTGTGGACTTGGTTTTTAGCAGTAGTGGTGTCTGCATTGGAGGTATAGAGGAGGTGATCAACAACGGTAGCTGTTACAGGAAGCCTTGTTTTACTGAGGTTTCTAGAGGATCAGGAGACGGATTGCTTGTGTTGTTTCGACTGACATCCTATGGAAAGTGCTTCAGTAAGCTTAAAAAAAAGTATATGTTAAATAAATCTAATAAGACAAATAAGTCCTTAATACTAAGTGAATTACACATTTGAAAGAACTACCTACTTTAATAGATATTTGAAATAATTAATATGTGGCAGAGATCATTTGGTTGACTTTTCACTTTGACAGTTATCGAAATGTCATAATTTATAAATAATAATTTTTGTGTGCTGTTTAACTATTACAAATAATGATTGGAATATGCATGGGCCTAACTTGAGTTAAGAGTAGTCATTCTCATAGAGCTAGCAAAATAAAAATAAAAATAAATATAAATTTTATAAAAGCAGGGCATATATCTAACACTAACTTATTAAAATAAAAAAGTTATTTCAATACAAGAGTAAAATCATAGAAGCTTCAATAATTAAAAAAACGACCTGGTTTAATTAAATTGAGTAAACTAACAGCAACGTGAGGAGGTGTATAGCATATCAATATATTTACAAAACGTATAGCAATATATTTACAAAACGTATCTGTAAATGACAATAAACATAACTATGTAATAGTATATTATATACCAAGGGATAAAAGTGCATCATTTGATCCCCAGGTATATACTCGATTTTTTGCACTCCCGGATCACAAATCATGAAACAAATCTGATTTTGCTAGTTTGTAAATGAATGGCCTAAAAAATGTAGATGAGTAACTAAGGTAAGGTTGTAAAGGTCATCTTGAAGAACCAAAGTTCTACTTTTAATCCCTGAGGGATTAAATAAAAATTACAAAATGACGCCTAAATTAGGTCATTTAGTCCCGGGAGTGTAAAAAAGCAATTTTCACTTTGAACATCACCGACAACGAAGCATCTGTTTTTAAGTATACTGATTTAAAACTTTGGTGACTTTTACAGACCCCCAAGCAGGCTTTGTTTGAATTATTTCCACCTTTGCATCAACCTTCTGTTACCCAATCAAAGTACGAGTTCTCCAAAGTTTACCCTAGCGATCAAGGCAAGCTGGATTTGATTACAATTCTGATTTAGCATCCTCAAAAATCCGTAGATGAGAAATTTTGTTGCAAAACCAATTAATGTGTGTTGAAGCAATGTTAATCGAAAGACGGTCAAAACAAAACATATCATAAAAACGGTAGTCCGACGTTTCCCGGAATAAGGTGTAACGTTTTGCCCTCCTGAATTTAACTTTAGTCTTGGTAATTAATTCTGATCATGTAACGTTTTAAGTCTGGGTTGATATGGCTTCCATTAATTTCGGAAAGGCTCCAACGATTATTAATTTCTACCTCGGTTAGCTCAAATCAGAGAACTATGTCCACACAACTCTAAAATATACGGTCAGGAAAACACAGTATAATTACCATCAATATGTCGTTCTCCCCGGGTGACTTATAAACTCTTAGACTGGCTGATTTAATAATTTCAAGAACGTGCCGCAATCGCAACTCTGCATTCCAGGCGGCTCGGCTCATTGGGTCAGCGATAACGTTACAGAACACCATTCAGAAAAATACATCTAATAACATGTGAACGAACAGCAGAGTTTTGGTAAATATTTATTTTGTGTTTGTCTTTAACAATTAGGTGTATGTTAATAGTTCTTTTGCGCTAAATTTGTACAATGTTGTATATATAAGCAGTAAATTTCAATAAATAAATCAGTATTAATCTATATGTACTCATTCAAATATACAAGGGAATGCTTTCCAAGCCATAATTGCTTGATATCTCAGGCTGGTAACCGGCGATTTTCTATTATTAACATTTACTACGAAAAGTCAGTAATACTTGGAATCCAGATCAGTTCACTTATATTACTTTTGTAAACATATAATGTAAACTTTATTTTTTGCAATATATAAGAATATAAGCTACACAATTTATTTTTAATTTTTTTACAACATAGTTTGTTACGGTGTCAAAATGACTTAACGACACCCACACGGTGTTAGTATCAAAAGACTAGTCAAGTTCGGGAAAAGGTGGCACGCTCGCCCTGAGAATGGTCAGAGACAGGCTAAAGGCCTGAGCTGGTAGGCTCAGGGAGATGGGCGTGGTTCAAACGGTACGTCACCGAGCAAGCGTGTTGAAGTATACATAGGGTGTCCCTAAATAAATGGGCGCCACAAGGTCCAAGAAGACTCCCGTTTAACCGGACCTTGAGAGTCAAACAGGGTATGATACGGGATCTCGGCCTCACGAGCCTCGTCGTCACTTGTGCCGCTCCAACGCTCAGGCTTTGCTGTACATAAATCTTTACACAATAACCTTAACCTGAAAAGGACATGCACAGATTCGTCGTAATGATAATGCCTTCGTTCAAATACTCGTCTATTGGTCTGACGTGTGTAGCTGGGTGATATACAAGACTACAGAGACTAAACTACACCTAAATCTAGGGCCCCAGCTGGAGAGGCGCTTTATCTCTAGTACAGAAGTGGTCATACATAAGCGGTCATAATACTTGTTAAATATACAACCGGCCGTGGGCGGCCGACATGAACTCATAAATCCAACAGGCCTTGGTCGGCCAGTACGTGAATCTTAAAGTGACAGCGATTAAGCCACCAACGTTCGTGACCCAAGATCGATATTCAAATTGGGCCAGCGTAAATCACAGATGATTAAATAAAAACGATAACGACCAAAGTACATCAACTTAGCGGCAACAGTATTCAAATTAGGCCGTACAAGCAACAGATGATTAATTAAAAATGATAGTGGCCAAAGTACATTAAGCTAGAGGCAACGGTATTCAAATTAGGCCGTACAAACAACAGATGATTAATTAAAAATGATAGTGACCAAAGTACATTAAGCTAGCGGCAACAGTATTCAAATTAGGCCGTACAAGCAACAGATGATTAATTAAAAACGGTAGTGGCCGAAACACATTAAACTAGCGGCAACAGTATTCAAATTAGGCCGTACAAACAACAGATGATTAATTAAAAACGGTAGTGGCCAAAGTACATTAAACTAGCAGCAACAGTATTCAAATTAGGCCGTACAAGCAACAGATGATTAATTAAAAATGGTAGTGGCTAAAGTACATTAAGCTAGCGGCAACAGTATTCAAATTAGGCCGTACAAGCAACAGATGATTAATTAAAAATGGTAGTGACCAACATATATTCAGTTAACGGCAATAGTTTTCGAATTTAGGCCAAGTAAATATCAGGTGATTAATTATAAGTGACTGCGGTCAAAATACATTAAGTTAGCGGCCACAGCATTCAAATTTATGTCATACAAATAACAGGTGATTAATTATACATGATTGCGGTCAAAACACATTAAGTTAGCGGCCACAGCATTCAAATTTAGGCAATACAAATAACAGGTGATTAATTATACATGGTTGCGGTCAAAACACATTAAGTTAGCGGTCACAGCATTCAAATTTAGGCCATACAAATAACAGGTGATTAATTATACATGATTGCGGTCAAAACACATTAAGATAGCGGCAACAGAATTCAGATTACATGCACACATGCTTCCTTTTTATGGAGACCCGCCGAGCGTGGGCGAAACAGCGACTGACGGCATGCCTACGGTAACAAACGCAGGAACGGAAGCGTGAGAGTCATGGCGGCACTTGCGGAAGATCCACACAAGGGCGAAGATTGAATTACGTCCCCTTACGGGACGGGAAGACGGCGAGGACAACAATTTGGAAAGCTCTGCGAGTTTGATCCCCTGTTAGGGAAGAATGGGCCTAACCTCGGTCCTACGATACTGTAGCAAAGCTGACGGCCACCAGGGTACGCGAGCACCAACACACGCCAACGGCGAAAAAGAACCACACCTCACGCTCATTGTGCCACAACGTCCCGCTCGTGACTGACTCACGCCAAAAGAAACGCGCACCAGCCAAAGCGTCATCACGCCACATTCAGAGTGGCCAATCGCAAGGCAAGGAGTCCGCCGGATAGCAACAAACCCGTCTCGGAGCGACAGGAATAAATAGATGCCCTTTCATTTGCTCTACAGGCTGAATTTTTAACTAGCCAGAAAACTAACGCTGCGAAACGAAACTCAAACGGACACCTGCAGGAAACAGCATTCAAAGGGTGGCCCTAAAATGTTACCAACTGCGATCTTATGAGATGAACTATTGTCTAAGTTAAATTCGAAATACAGGCGCACTCATCAATATGGTACCAAGACTGCTCGGAAAGCTTAGTTAGTTGCTAGAATTATTGAGAAATACCAAAATGGCCTGACAAGTTTCGGTTTCAATTTTCTTCAGCATGCAAAGAAAATTTTAAAATCTAATTTTCACTGTTTTCCTACATGGCAAACTGGCTTTTTACATCATAATTTAATCGCTAGCCATTTATGTACAATATTTAAAATCTTTTGGTCTGAGGTACGTACAACGTTTTACGAAAATCTGGATTGAAATGCACTGCGCTGGATTGAGCGACAGTTTGTTCACCTTTAACAGTTCACTTGCCTTCAATTAACCATTTTTATAAAGAATTAAGAATATTGTGACACCACGGGTCAATCATCCAGGATACGCCTCTTCTGCTTAGGTATTAAAATAGATAATTTTGCTGACACCGTGTATACCAGTGAGTGTCCTGTGCATGAACCTTGTGACAGCAAGCTCATAATGAATAGTTATTTGTTTGGGGATCGAATAAGACGTTAAAGTTCGCTAAGTGCGAATCGTTAGATCAAACAGATGTAGTTTGAATAAATAGGTTTTATGTTGTTTTGCCTCCAAGTCGCACTCCACCGAACATTACAGCAATACTGTAATGATTTATACTAAATCTTTCTTCTTCTTGATCATTACTATCTTGACAGATGTGTTGTGATCCACATTAGTTAGTGTCTTGACTGGCGTCGCTGATAGTGGTACGCCACTTTTCTTTGTCTTCAGATATGCGAAGCTGGATCCGAGTAGTATGTTTGGTTATGCCTGCCCATCGTTTGAGGGAACGTCCACGTCGTCTCCTCCTCCCGGGCTTGCCTTGCTCGCCGCTCACGGACAAGTCTGAACATGCTAAAGATTTATAAATAATATTAAGTTATTTTCCATTTCGTGAAGCACGAGACATGAGCCGCCAGTTCTTATCAACTGCGAGAGCCATTCATTCATACCTTTCTGGAACTCAGAACTCGTGATGCCTGCCAGCTGAAAAACACGTCCAAGAAGTAGTGAAACAGGGTCATCATGAGGACAAACTCCGCACGCGTTTCCAGCCGTTATCAAACCACCGCCCTGGATCCATGATAGCATATATACGCCGACCGCCAGCTCCAGAGACAATTATCAGTTCTACATTCGACTTTCAATATTCTTAATGCAACGAATTGCTGTTGCTCTGTCGTTTTAATGTAATTAATCTGCATAATTAAATGTTAGTGAATTATTGAAAGTGTACTTCTAAAGTTATTTGGTGAGGGCCCAGCTAGGTCTTTCTTTGACTATGTGACTAAAAGTCACATAACAATAAAATGTATTGCTATGATGTAAAAATGGTAAAAAAAGAATATATTCTATAAAAAGTTGAATCACTAAAAAACTGACCAAGATTGGTATAACACCTCTAAGATATGAGAAAGTCAAATAAAATATTATAAATCGGTATTGATATGAATAATGCATAAATATTCAGTCAATGCATTGTATTGAAGCTCAATTAAGAAAAGAATGACCCAAAGCAAGTGGTTTGAATTGTTTAAAGACTATTTATTGTTCATATGAAATGCATTGCAGAATGTTACAACGTACTGAAGTATAACTTAATTTGGTTAGTGTGGTGGTTTATTTATAATCCAGGAAAGTTTTAAATATGTTATTAAATGTTAGATGAATAATGATAACCTAAAAAATGACTGTTGCCAAGATATTTAACTAGCTTGATTTAAATTTATAATACGAAAATCGTTGTCGTGAACCATTTTAAATATTAATAAAGCTAAAGGTTTTGTCTTGATCCACATATGTGGATCAAGACAAAACCTTTAGTTTTATTAAGCTTGATTTAAGTTAATAATTAATAAAATTTACTTCTGAAAAAAAGTGCTAAGAGAAGGAAAAGGGATTGTTTATGTTTTTAATAAGAGAGAAGGGGGGTAGAAAAATTATTAATTTTATGACAGATATAAAATAATCTTTCAGAATTAATGCTGAAACAGATAAATTCTGGGTAGAATTTAATTATAACGACGTTAAAAGTGATTATCAGTGAACGATATCAAAGTGGAAGAACTATCGTTAAAATTGGAAAACATTGATACAGAAGTGGCAAAATCAAGTGAAGTCCAGAGGAAACCTTTTGCAGAGAAAATTTCAGACACGTGGATACAAGTGAGAAAGCAAAGTGAGTCAATTTAAAAATCAATTCTCAATACTGAGCTACGAACAATATAAGTAAAAAGATTAAGGCCTATAGGAATTTTGAATGCATTTTATATTAGATTTATTAATTAAGATTGGTTTGTAAACCTAAAGTTTAAAAATTGTAATTATTATTGGAAGTGTCATTAACAAAATTTTGTTTAAATTGTCAGAATAACAGTAACTTCAATCAACATCAACAATTACCTTTATATTGATGTATTAAATAACAAAACAGATAAATTGTCATTCAAAGGTTATGATTGAATACATAAATATTATATAATAATAAATATTATATTTCTAAAATATTTTATTTAACTAGAAAAGCACATTGAAATAAACTGCAGTGTCTTATTAAAAATAATGCAACAGTTACCCTGCAGATTAAGACAAATAGAGCTGGCCGAGTTAATATATTCATATGCAAGAAGGTATCTACAACAAGGTAGGTTTTATGGTGATTGAACTTTTAAAGAATAAAAGGTACAGTAAGTTTCTAAACTGCTTTGTTCGTAGCAGTATATACGGCCACTATTAGAATATGCGTCGCCAGTTTGGTCACCATATTTCATTAAGGACATAGAGCTAATAGAGAAAATTCAAAGACGGCCACAAAAATTCCTCAAGCTCTGAAACACCTGTCATATGAAGATAAATTAAACACATTAGGCCTAACAACTCTATATCAGAGAAGGAAGAGCGGAGACCTAATACAAGCAAAGTGATTACCGGTTACTATTCGTGTTAAGTGAATATTTTCACCTTCAGTCAAAATATGCATTTACGTGGACATTTGTTTAAATTAGTGCTTGAGCGGTGTAACAAAATACCACGAAAACACTTTTTGTGTGATCTTGTTCAAAGCTCTTGGAATTCGCTACCCAATAATATAGTGCAAAGTACCAGCCAAAATGCGTTTAAAAATGCCTTAGATATATGCATATCTTTCTATATAATTATGTGTATAATTTAGTATAGTTTTGTGTGCCGTCTGTTTAAACTAAGCTGTGTTTATTGTAGTTATTATATGTTATCTTTTATTACGCGTTGAATGTTAGCACGAATCTTTAAAATATGTTACGCTGCTATTGCTACTGTAACTTAACTTGGAATTTATTGTTGGTGACTAAAATAATATAGCTGCTGATGATTTTTCCTGTAATTCTTATTACTGTACAATTGCTATTGTGTACTGTATTTACGAAAGTAAACAATATCGGCTCTGTCACCTGTTTACTTATCTTAAAATAAATACACAAAAAATAAATAAATGTTGGTCCCAACCAACCGCTCTAAGCACGGAAATTCTTACCCCACATGTAGGATGTAGTAGGATAGCGATGCCCCTTTTTCTGTTGACAGCATTTTTCGTAGAATTATTCATCTGCCGTTACTACAAGCAGGTGGAAAAAGTTAGTTGTTGCTGAATTTTCTCTTAAATCCAGGGGGGGGGGGGCGAGTTACCCTTTCTATTGAATAGTGTGTAAATGTGCCAACAAACCTTCTCTCATTTATTTGAGTATAACGCCCTTCGCCGTATTTCTACGAGAGAGGTTCTACGTGCCAATCACAAGCAGTGTGGTATTTAGTCGTTAAATTACCTGCTTCAATACTTGCTTCCACAAGGATCTCCATGCTGTGCCCATAAATTGGAATTCATCCCCTGCTGTTGTCCTGGCCACAAGGGGATTAAACAGCATATTGTCGAAGCGATTTCCGTCTGCAAATTTCCAGCCACAAGGCGTTTGCTTGGGGTGAAACGCTCCAACTGCATCAATTAAACGCATTACCGGACATTAAATAGGTATTGTTAACTAGTTTTTATCGTGTAACTTAAATATTATAGTGTGAAACCTTCACCGACGTTGAGTGACGTAGTTTAATCATTGCACTAGGTATATTTGGAACTGATATGCGTGACCTACATTTATTGTAACCTATGGTTATTGTTGGCCGCATTGGTCAGTTTTGTGGTTTGTTCACCGTGGCTAATTTTGGCCGCATTGTTTAGTTTTGTGGTCTATTCACAACGGGTAATTTAAACCCTCCTTGTGTTACAATTGATTCAATATTAAGTAATTAGGAATACTAACCTTTTTATTCGATTCATGTCAAGTATATACATGCATATTTAATTTTAATAGATTCAATTCGATTCTAATTTCATTGTCTTTTATGTGTGTTAGTTGCATGTGTTTGTTTATTTACATGTGCTATTCTTTTCTCTGGTGTATGTTGATTGTCCGAGTTGTTGCCATTGGCAACAAATCGCACAAGACAAACATAAGTGAAACAACAACGGGAGGATCTACATCCAGCAGTGGATGAACATAGGCTTATCGTAATCATAATGTTGATTGTAAGGTGTCTCGGCGGATGTAAGGAGACCAACCAAGGTAGTTCCAAAAATACTCAAGCTGGACGTCTCACACAAGCACTGAAGTGAAGCAACTGCTCTTTGATTTCGGATCTCTACGAGGGCAGTTTATTTAGTTCCGTGGCGCTCATTTTCCACTTTTCTGATAGTCACAAAGAACAACCCTTGTGACAGCATCCCGCCCTAAACTATGTCGTGTGGAATCCAACCCCCCTTCCCACTGAGCTTTGGCTAGTCGACTTCCTGTTACAGGACAGTTGAGGCGTAATTAGGGCGAGCTTTGGCTTTTGTTTATCAAAGTGTCTTAACGACCCAGTTAGACTATAATAATATTTCTACATTTGTGTCCAAATTACTGTCAGTAGACTTAAATGTTAAAATGTAAGAGAATTTCATGGAAAACTGACAGTAAACTTACTTAATTATATTTCGATGTTATTCAACAAAACCATAGCCTACTACTAATCACTGTTATATAAGAAAAATATGCATTTGGAATCTGATAACAATTTATTATGTATTGCTAGCATTTGTTTACAATAACATGAACAAACACTAAAATAATTAACAATAGTTTATATATATAATATTTAAAACACCGCTGCCTGCACAAAACATAATAATTATTTATAATACAATCTCTAAAACCTTTTTGTGGGGTGATATAACTCTTGTTCTTTTAAGGGTATTTCGCTACTCTGCAAAATTAAAAATATTAAATATCAAACGTTTTGAAGGCTGATTGTCCCTCAAAACTCTCAATTTTTAATTTTGCAGAGTGGCAAAATATCTATAAAAAGAGTATGATTTATAATACACCCACGCAATCAAAATAAAATTATTATTTATAAAAACACTTTCTACACAAAACACAATACTAAGAAGGTTGAAACGAAAAATCTTAAGACTTATACTTGCGCCAAATATAACAATTGAGGGAGAAAAAAGATAAAAAAGAAACAGGGAAATAAAAGAACTAGGAAGAAAAAACAGTCTGATATATAAAAGCCAAGTGCCTAGAATGGATGGGACACATAATGAGAAGAGCACCCACAGAAATGATCAGAAGGATCACAAGCTGGATTCCATTTGAACAAAGGACCTAGAAGGAGTTGGCAGGATGAACTAAAAGATATAAAAACAATGAAGGTAACAGATTGGAAACAAAATGCAGGGACAGAATGTAGAAAGAAAAGAGATTGACCGGCACTGATAGATTGATCTAAACAAGGAAAAATACTCTAGTACAATACAAAACTAAACAAATATGTTTAATATTAATTAATTAAATATACAAGGTGGTGAAAAATTAGCGGATTATCTGTGCGCTATGTTGTAGGCCTTCACTAACTAACAACAACTTTGAATATCAATTTAAATGTTTCAGTGCAACTATAACGTTATTGTCCTTCATATTTAACAGCTGTGGCTACATTTTTTATATTTGACGCAGAAATAACTACTTACATGATATATGCTCCCACTATCCAAAATACTACGTTAATTACAATTCAAAAAAATATTCTATTTATATGCTAAATATTTCAAGTTTATTATTGTGAAAAATACAAAGAAAACTTTAACATTAGATGCTGCAACATTACTAAAAAAATCTATTGCACTTGATTCATGTTTCATAGCAACAACCCAATACATGGTATATTTACTTATACAGTGTTCACAGTTTTTCTAAAGAAGTTAATGTTATTTTACCAATTCTAAGAGAATGGAGCTTAGTGTTCGAAAACGATTTGTAAGAAATATCTCTGTGCACCCTCAGGAGGAGCACAGCAATGACATAATTTGCTAGGTTTATAGTTATTATATATTGTTACGTTTTTACGATTGGGCTATTTAAAAATTATACGACGCTTCTGGTTTTAAACGTTTATTTACTATGATTATTTATGATTATTTAAAAATACAAGAATTATGAAGGCAGAATTACTTATAAACTACAGGCACTATTTCTAACAACTATACACTATTTAATAATTATTTATATACAGATTAACAGTAAGAATTTATATGGTTGCATTTATTTGTTATATATTCCACACGGCTCGTTTATATCACGCGCACTTCAAGTTTGATGGGAACTGACGGTGGATTCCTGCTGACACGTATTTATATCCGAACAATTTCCGTCTAGAACATCCCAGATTTCGCTCGTACATTCCGGCAAATGCATGTGTTAACCTCGGGCGTGTTTCCGGAAGCGTGAGTCATCCCTTACATCTGGCTGCAAGGTAGCTTCTCCAGGCGTCTGGAACATGACTCATCTGTCCGCATCTGGCTCCAAGACCGTCTCGGCAGCGGTGACTCATAAGTCTGCAGCTGCCTGATCGCCAGGCCGTTGCAATATAATAAGATTATTTCCTAAGCGATATCGTACGCGACATTCCTGAATAAGACCTCATATGCAAAGATAAATGGTTTTTCTGTATCCCATCCAGAAACCAGCACCTACTTTGTCTCTGGTGCCAATTGTAATTGCAAATTTTGCTAAGGATCACCCAAGGCTGTGCACGGCTTGTGCTGTGCAGTGATGCAATTGTCAAGTCGGTCGCTTTACACGCATAAAATGTATTAATTTACATACTTCTGCACAAGTTATTTACAGATGTTCATTAGTCAATTTTGGTTATATTATAATTCATAATTCGTTTTTGCTTAGAGCTTTTATTACTCATAAGTCTGCAGCTGCCTGATCGCCAGGCCGTTACACTGCCCCCACCATAGGTCGTTCTGTCCCAGAAATGACGTCATTTAGGTGCTAGAATGGAGTTATTCTAAATACAAAACAGAAAAAAGACATTCTAAAACTATTGGAATAGCTAGTCATATTTTGAGAATTTATTAAATAAAAACGTTACAGTAGGTTAAACACGTCGCAAAGCCTCACAGGCTCTGCGCGTGCACTTAGCGTTAACATCGGTAAATTAGATTTAGAAACCATGAAATCACCACATCTGGACGTCCATACGAGGTAAATGATGTATATGGTTTTTGAAACCCAGGTTCCCTTTCTTGCTTAAAGACGGCATCAAAACACTTATGACTCTTATGAGCGTTCCGGGTACAGCTGCGGCACAAAAAAATTGGGACAATTACATCTATTTTCGCGATTATTCCACCTTTCGTCACTGCATTTATATGCGGTGTAATTACTTTGTCATATTATTTCTAATTTGGAATTGTTTGGCAGATGTCAAATACAGGCAGACCTCGCCGTTCGCGGCTTTGGGGTTCGCTGATTTGATGTTACGCGGGGCACCTTTGTGCTCCCTTTTCTTTGCCGTTCGCGAATTGCTTTCCCGTTCACGGATGGAATTACCAACTGTTTCTACTTTCACACACTAACGGCCGGTCTTATAAAGGCCACTAATCTGACGTTAACTTTAATTTGCTGTTAAAATAAACAAAAGCGAATAAAAATTAGTATACTAATGAATAATATGTCATAAGCGCCAACGTTTTGATGAGGTTTTGTTTATTTTAACAGCGATTTAAAGTTAACGTCAGGTTAGTGACCGGCCGTAAGTAAATAAAGCAGACGTATGCGGTTTATGTCATAAACACCTAAATAACATTATTTTATTGATATAAATTGTAAAATTATTACTTGAATAAACAAATGGACATTCGAGCTCTAGATTCAAGTGGCAGACCTATGTTAAGTATGGAATTTTGGGGCATGGTGTGTTTACACACAGGGGCAGATGATGCGTCTCCAATAGCCTCTCTCTACCCAAGAGTGTCGTGCGTGGTGAAGAACCATAACCTCCTCGAGGTATGCCCTGGGCCCTTCGGGGTACGAAACACGACATATCTAGAGGAGCTATACCTCGATAAAAAAACCACCGCCAACAAACAACAATCCGGCGCGAGGTCTACCCGGACACCAGCCCCCTCAGGCGAGGACCGGTGGATACTCGGACCGGCAACGCCGAGGCCCAGTCGCCGCGGGAGTATACCGGAAACGGGCCATTTCCACGACCGGATGCTACCCGGGACGCCAACGCCGACCAGTGGGGCATGCGGTGATACCCGGACGGATGATGACGGATCGCAATGAACATGAACAATGAATAGGTTCCTAGACCACATGTGAATGCACCATGATGTTGACAACCCTGGCATGACACGGACATTCTACTGGGCGAGAAGCCAGAAGATCTGCGACACGGAAGGCCCTCCAGCGACCGAACCTCCTGAAGCGTGCCCACGTCTCCGTAAACCCGGCTTCCGGCGTGGGATGGTAGGGATTAGCCACCCGAAGCTTGGAGGGGAGGGAGCTGGTGGAAACCGCTGGGAAACAGTTTGGAAGGTCATGGACGCTCAGCCTCACACCCGCGCGGACCCGGCTGTGAGGGTACCACTGGCCGTTCCGCACGAACGTGCAAGGAAAAAGGAAAACGTGGTTAGAGTTCTTTGGTGTTACGAGTAATAACAAAGACTTAGGGGCTGGCTACCCCTTGAGAGAATAACAGTATAAATAAAAACATAACACAACACAACATTACAACAATAATGGCAGATAAAGATATGGGAGAAATTTGTGATAGAGAACAAATAGAACAGGAACTACTGGAGCAGTTCAGTAGAAGGGCGAGCCTAACCAGGAGCCCTCCAGAGACAAGTAATTATGAACAACAAGGCTTCCAGGAAACCGACAAATCCAAAGGCAGGCCAGAGGAAGCACAGCAATCACAAGAGGAAGAAATAGATACATTACAGCAGGAAGGGATAATCAAATCCGTAGGCCCTAGAGAAACTGAACAGCCTTACCGCGATACGAAAAGGAAGAGGGTAGAAACACCGACCAAAAAGAAATTGGGTCTTCAGGAATACGAAAGCTTCCTGGAGAGGGTGGCACAGGAACAGAGAGTGGCAAAGGAGATGCTACTGAAAACGACGGCGCAGATCCGAACTTTACAGGCTTTAGTAGACGGCAACCCCACCACTAAAAAGGAAATAAAGTGGGCGACAAGTAAATTAGCCCAATATGCCAAAAAACTACCCCTCTCTTTTGAGTACACCGAGGAAGTCGTAGACGAATTTAAAATGTTAGTAGAAAGGAAATCGGAAATCATAAAAAAAGATACTGCGGAACAGGAAACACAAACGATCAACAAAAAACAGGAGGAGAAGGAACAACTCGTGTTAAGAATACATGGGGAATTAAATAAAACGTTAAATGAAGAGAAGATACACGAACTTATTGGTGTTAACTGGCCAGAAGAAGTATACACAAACTGCTCGGTGGCTGGGGAGAAACCCCACGAGACGAAGAACGTGGACCTGGTTGCTGTTATAATAAGGGGAGAAGAAAAGGACAGCTGGGCCATGAAGAAGATCAGCGAAAGGGATGTGCGACTGGAGGAGATGATCGGGGAGAGAATAGTAGAATCGGAGGAAATGATTTGCGGTGTTACAACAAGCGGGATCATAACAGACGACTCCACGACAAAAAATAAGACAGAAAGTTATACCTACCTCGTGGTAATTGACGACGGGGAAGGGACAATGGCAGATATAACTAAAATCAATAATGCTATGAAAAAAGTTGCTAAACTAGCCAAAAAAAACAGAAGAACAAAGACGGCGTGCATTGTTACCAAGCAAGCAAACGAGGCGCGCATAACAAGAATACTCGAATACGCATGCAGGAAAGCAAACCTCCGACTAGCGATGCACAGAGATCAAAGAAGACGGCGAGGTGACGAAGCGAATAAAGATATTAACGCAGACGGACCCAGAGGATGGCGAAAACGAAATGAGGAGACGGTACTACTGAAACCCACTGATGGCAACACCTATGCGGATGTAATACGCAAGATGAAGAACACCATAGACCCGAAGGACGTTACTATTGGTAGCGTACATAAAACCAAAGAAGGGTGGGTGCAGATAAAGGTCAGGGAAAGGCAAGAAAAAAACAGGGCGGCATTCAGAGGTTTACTAACGAAAGAGCTAGGGATGGTAGCAAACGTAGACGCAAGGGTACAGAAAAAAACCGTCATGATTCTGGATATAGACGAGACTACTCCACAGGACGAAGTCACGACGACCATATGCAAGGAATTTCATAACGCAGAAAACCTAAAAGAGAACATACAAATTAGGATGGCACAGACGGCAAATAGGGCAGGATTAAAATACGCCTTTGCCACCGTAGACGCACATATGGCAAACCAACTTATAACCAAAGGAAGGATAGGGGAAGGATGGAATAGATGGCGAGTAAAAGATGCGACATCACCTCCCAAGTGTTACAACTGCCGCAGAGTTGGGCACACGGCCGGGACATGCAAACAAAAAGGGGAGACTTGCCATAACTGCGGGGGAGAGGGACATAAGATTAAAGAATGTGCCAATCAACCAACGTGCTACTTATGCAAGACAACTGGCCACAAAGCCGAATCTATGCAGTGTCCTGTCTTCCGCGGGATGGCTCAGGAGCAGAGGAAGAAGGAACGCTCCACATAAACAGACGTGATTAAAATACTACAGGTTAACCTAGATAGGGGTAAGCGAGCGACGGACCTGTTTAGGCATACATGTGCAGCAGAGGGATTTGACATTGGCTTAGTGGCAGAACCGAACAAGAATATGGCAAGAAGCAGCACGAGGTGGATAGTCGACAATAATGTTGATGCGGCGGTATACATTGCAAGTAATAAGCTGACTATCGGAAGTGTAGAACGTGGCAACGGGTACGTGAGAGTCATTACGAAAGGTATGGATATCCTCTCTTGCTACATATCTCCAAACATCTCCCTGGAACATTTCGAAGATTACCTATCCGTTTTGGGGCGTGCTATTAGGGGCAGAAGGAAGACACTCATAGGAGGCGATTTTAACGCTAAAGCCCATAGATGGGGCTCGCCAGTCGAAGACCGACGAGGCAGTGTTTTAGTTGACTGGCTGGAGGAGCACGATCTACGAGTGCTAAACGAAGGGGATAGTCCAACCTTTGAACGTAACGAGAGTAGGTCCTACATAGACGTGACAATGTGTACATCAGATGTTCAAAACAAGATTAGAAGGTGGTATGTAGACGAGAGCGAGAACCTCAGCCTTCATAGAAACATCTTCATAGAAATGTCATACGAAACAACGAGAAACGGCCGACAAGTAGCATACCAAAGAGGCTGGACTTATGACGGGGAGAAGAAGGACTTACTGCTTACCCAAATCCAAGAAAAGATGGTACAGGGATCCCAAGCGTACACTGCTAAGCAACTCATGGAAGCCGTAGTAAGTGCGGTCAACGATAACCTTCGTAAGAAGGGTGGAAACCACGGTAAAAGGCCGGCTTACTGGTGGAACATACAGATAGCCGATATAAGACGCGAATGCTTGAAAGCACGACGGAAAGCCACAAGAGCCAATAGAAACCGCCACGTCAACGACCAACAGAAGCAAGCCCTAAAAGACAGGTACAAAGAGAAGAGACGGGAGCTAAAGAAAGCGATAAACACAGCCAAAAGGAGATGCTGGGAGAACCTGTGTCGAGAAGTAGATGAGAACGTCTGGGGAACCGGCTACAAAATAGTTACCGGTAAGCTAGGGTTACGCACACCAATCACGCTTAGCGACGAAGAACAGATGGCTGAGGCACGGAAACTTTTTCCGAAGCATAAGCCGAAACTATGGCCAACGCTGCAGGTTCCCCTTGAGGAAATACCCACATGCAAAGCCGAAGAGGTAATAGAAGCTGGGAAAAAGATGAAACCCAACAAGGCTGCAGGACCAGATGGTATACCCCCGGAGGTGGCCAAACTACTAGCCGCGGAAAGCACTGAACTGTGTCGTAGAGTTTTCGATACAGAGCTGAAAATGGGTAATTTCCCCACAATATGGAAAACGGGGAGGTTAACTCTGATCGAGAAACCATGCAAGCAAGGAAACCAGAAGAGCTACCGTCCGCTGTGCTTGCTAAGCGTTATGGGCAAGCTGTATGAACACGTTCTGAATCGCCGGCTGTTAGACGAAATCGATAAAAAAGGGGGATTGGCAAGACGACAATATGGATTCACGAAAGGAAAATCTACAATAGATGCCGTTCAAACAGTCCTCAACATAGCCAAAGAGGCCAACCGACAAAAAAAGTATGCCGTCCTAGTTACATTGGATGTCCGAAATGCCTTCGGCTCTGTCCCGTGGGAGAAAATTATGCAAGTGCTTGAAGAACGAAGGGTGTCGTTGTACTTATGCAAAGTGCTATGTAGTTACCTACACGAGAGAAGGTTACTGGTTGGCGAAGGACACACAATGACCATGACATGTGGTGTTCCCCAAGGCTCCGTCCTGGGGCCCACACTATGGAACGTGTACTACGATGATGTATTCAGCTTGGAACTGCCCGAAGACACAACGCTGGTCGGGTACGCAGACGATCTCGCACTAGTGGTCTGCGGTAGGAACCAGGAAGCCATAGAGGACGACATCATGTGGTCTATTCACAGAGTGGAATCTTGGATGAGGAGGAAAGGGTTGGAGTTAGCGGCCCAGAAGACAGAGATGGTCATACTCGCGGGGAAGAGGACATTGCAAACCGTCGAGGTGACACTCCATAACGGCAGAATAGGGAGCCAACCAAGTGTAAAATACCTTGGCATAATCATATCCCGAAACATGCTTATGGGAAGACACATTAAACAGGCAGCAATGAGGGCAGAAAGAGCGACAGCAGCT
Organism: Agriotes lineatus; assembly: GCA_940337035.1. NCBI lineage: Eukaryota > Metazoa > Arthropoda > Insecta > Coleoptera > Elateridae > Agriotes > Agriotes lineatus. The sequence goes on from CALNHX010000277.1 coordinate 218,439, forward strand.
CTTAGTCGATTGATGCCCAACCTTGGTGGGCCAAGGCCCAATAGGAGGAAGGTGCTGTATTCGGTAGCAAACTCCATATTACTATATGGGGCTCCAGTATGGAATGAGTGCCTGTCCTCCATTAATCATAGAAAGCAACTGGAGAGAGTACAAAGACGGGCGGCTATCAGAATAGCCAGCGCATACAGGACCGTATCTACTAAGGCGGCTCAAGTTGTGGCATCAACGGTTCCCATTCACCTGCTGGCACGAGAACGCTCGTACGCAGCTGGAGCAAATAGAAGGGCGGCAAAGAAAGAAGCAAGAGAGGAGAGTCTGCGCATATGGGAAGACGAATGGCGCCGAAATACCGAGACTGCAGGGTGGACAAAAATCCTTATTAGGGAAGTAACTCCATGGGTCAAGAGGGAACATGGCGAGGTGGGATACCATCTGACCCAATTCCTGACGGGACACGGTTGCTTTAACGCATACCTGCACCGAATGCACCTACGGGACAACAGTGCCTGCACATACTGCGGCGAAGAAGACTCAGCTCAGCACACTATTTTCGAGTGTGAGAAATGGGGTGAAGAAAGAGCAAGAATGACGGAACTAATCGGGGAGCGGCTTACCCCAGGAAACATCGTTAGCCACATGTTAGAGAGTGAAGACAAATGGAAAGTTATAGAGACCGAAGTAGCAAAAGTCATGAGCTGTAAGGAAGAAGAGGAGAGAAGGAGGCAAGCAGGACAACCATAATTAGTAGGGGCAAACCGCGCTGAAGCAATACCAACCGGGATCCCGGTGCGGCGAGCGACAAGAAGGGGGGGTTTTTAGTCGGTAGGCGGTTGGGCCCCCTTCCCAGCCGAATCCGACACACCCGGATAAACTCCGTTTTTTCCGGGCGTCTTTTGAAGATTTTTCCCCTCCTTCCTACAGGAAAGAAAAAAAAAAAAAAAAAAAAGTATGGAATTTTAGTTCAAGCTTTACTGTCTTCTCGAGCATTTCTGCCGCAAATTCAATTGAGTTTAATTTTTAAAACATGGAAAACCATGTCGTCACAGCGTAAAGTTTCTGCTTCAGATTTGCCAGACAAAAAACGCAGAAAAGTTTTGGTTTTTTGAGGTTGCATAGTATAAATAAATCTAGTTAATGGAACCTAACCCTGTTTTTATCATTTATGTGTTTACTTGCGCATCGTGGTTTTGCGTTACACAGCACTCTTCTGGAACGTAACCCCTGCGAACGGCGAGGTCTGCCTGTATTCAATATTGCAATATGACATATTAATAAAACAAATTTAAGCAGCTAGAATTAGACAAAAATCTTTTGTGAGTTGTCCCATTTTTTATTGGCTGCAACTGTACAAGCACAAGTGGGTGGGGTCAAGAGCGAGTAACTGGCGTCAAACAAATCAAAAACCATTTCATTGCGTGCTTCAACCATTTGAACTTTTCTGGTTTATTTTGAGGCCCATATATATAATCTACTAAAAACTCTTTCACCGATGGATTACGTTTCTCTCCTGCATATGTATGAGTCTCCATATTTGTAACTAAATTAATTTTCTTTGGTGTTCTGTATTTACAGACAGAGCAACGGGATAGCTTTTCCATGTATGAGTCCTCATTTGTGTCACTAAATGACTTTTCTTTACTGTTTTGTATTGACAAGCAGACAAGCAGAGAAATCGTAAGACTTTTCTTCTGTATGATTCTTCACATGCAGAACTAAATTACTTTTCTTTGCAGTACTGTATTCGCAGACAACAGCTATACGGATTTTCTCCTCTATGATTCATCATAGGTGTAACTATACCACTTTTCTGTGCTGTTCTGTATTCACAGACATATCAACGGTACGGCTTTTCCTTGTATGAGTCCTCATATGTGTCACTAAATGACTTTTCTTTGCTGTTTTGTATTGACAAGCAGCGCAATTGTAAGGCTTTTCTCCTGTATGATTCTTCACATGCAGAACTAAATTACTTTTCTTTGCAGTTCTGTAATCGCAGACAGAACAGTTATAGGGCTTTTCTCCTCTATGATTCATCATATGTGCAACTATACTACTTTTCTGTGCTGTTCTGTATTCACACACAGAGCAATTGTAAGGCTTTTCTCCTGTATGCTTCCTCACATGTAATACTAAGTTACTTTTCTTTGCAGTTCTGTACTCGCAAACAGAACAACTATACGGCTTTTCTCCTCTATGATTCATCATATGTACGACTATACTACTTTTCTGTGCTGTTCTGTATTCACAGACAGAGCATTTGTAAGGCTTTTCTCCTGTATGAATCTTCGCATGTGCAGCTAGTCTACTTTTATCTGATGATCTGTATTCACACACAGAACATGTATATGGCTTTTCTCCTGTATGATTTCTCATATGTATAACTAAATTACATTTCCGTGCTGTTCTGTATTCACAAACAGAGCAACTGTATGGCTTTTCTCCTGTATGATACCTCATATGTCTCATTAATTGACTTTTATTTGTCGTTCTGTATTCACAGGCAGAGCAACTGTAAGGCTTTTCTCCTGTATGACTTTTCATATGTCTTACTAAATGACTTTTATTTGCAGTTCTGTATTCGCAAACAGAGCAACTGTATGGCTTTTCTCCAATATGGTTCTTCATATGTGTAACTAAAGAACCTTTCCATGTTGTTTTGTATTCACAAATAGAACAACTATAGGGCTGATCTCCTATATGACTCCTCATATGTCTACCTAAATGACTTTTATTTGCAGTTCTGTATTCGCAAACAGAGCAACTATATGGCTTTTCTCCTATATGGTTCTTCATATGTATAACTAAAGAACGTTTCCATGTTGCTCTGTATTCGCAAATAGAGCAACTATATGGCTTTTCACCTGTATGTTTCTTCATATGCATAACTAAAGAGCTTTTCCATGTTGTTCTGTATTCACAAATAGAGCAACTATAGGGCTTATTTCCTATATGTCTCCTCATATGTTTAACTAAATTATTTTTCTGTCCTGTTTCGTATTCAAAAACAGAAGAACTATAAGCAATATTGATTTTATTTTTGTCAAATGTTTTATTTTCATAATTTTCATCGTTTAATTCGATGTCTTCTTGTTTAATAGATAGCTTATCAAAATTTTCATTGCTATTCATGTTCTCCGATTTGCAAAATGGAATTCCTGTGGAACTACTGGGCTTACTTTCCATAGTTTCTTGTTTGATATTCATTGTGATTGTTTAAACGTAATAGTTTCTTTTAATAATATGTGGGCCAACGGAAGTTTTATGTCTTCATACCTACAACAAAAGCAGATTGTCATTAACCTATTTATTATGAATTTAGCAATACACATAGTAGCACTAAGAATTAAACAGAAAACATTTTATTTTATTTTAAATTCTGATGGTTTTCTTCCGCATGTTTTATTGTGTGCTAGCTGTAAACCCAAATTCTGGTTAAAATAGACCTCACACACCACCCACACATCAAAATTAGCTCGAATGATTGTATTTAGTTTCAGGGTGAGGTAGAGCAAATACACTTTAGGGGGAGTGCATGTTATTGGTATATTGTCAATGCCATGATGTCACAATAAAGGGGTACTATAAAGAATATGACAGAGAGTTTCAAGCAGTTACGCAACCACTGTAGTTTTAACATTTTTATCAGTCTGTGAAAGGTGTAAGTTAATACAATCGACCCAACAAGTCTAACTGATCTATAATGTTATTGGTACGACAGGAAAGCATGTGATGGGGCACTTTAATTTACCATCTAACGTTAAATGCATATTCAATAACAGAAGTTTTCCTTTCTTCGTGACCTGTTCTAGTGACAGAAGGTATAGAAGTAGACATGATATGAAATATTTTAATTCCAATCATGAATATTTAGGTGCCCAAATGTGGAGAGCTAAAATGAAAAGAATATATTTTTGTTGGTTCTAAGTATTATCTTTTAAGATAATCTTGCTCTATGTCATTACGCAATTTTTTAAAAGCGATAAGACAATAAACTCAAATTCTAATTTATGCATACAGGGTGGTAATTTATATTTTGCTAGCAAGATTCCCGTTCTTCGTATGGACTACAAATGTTTGTCTTTTTCTTCTAAATCTGAAGAGCCCCCCCTCCCCCACTACCCAATTAGCTAAATTAACAAAGCCTGCAAAATAATATTGTAGGTAAAATGGAAACAATATTCTTTCGAAAAATGTTCTCCTTAACTCTTTTATGCTTCACGTACCCCCTGGAAATGTATATGTGATTTTGTTGAGTGAAATTTGCAATAATTTCTATGGAAATGGCAAAATATTTAAAAAATATATATCCACTTTGAGTGGTATTTGGGACGACTATTTAACAATATTAATACATAACGATTAACTTTGTTGAAAAATATTCCAACAATTAATATAATTATTCATTCTCAATTAAATTCAGCGGAATACTTCCAAAACACAGCATTTTAAAGTGTTTAAAACAAGCCACACAGTTTGTTGGGGTTTAGTGTTACGTAACCTAGCGATATCACTAAGGACATAACATCGTTGCTAAGCGATACTTCGCAACAATGCTATTTATTTTTTGAGTACATACATTGTTTTGTGAATACTTTGCATGGTGCTCAATATTCAGTAGTTATATCCCTAGTGCATTCTGTATACTCGAGTATTTCTCGAGAACGCGAAGCGTTCGAGAGAAATACTCGAATTATACAGAATGCACGCGGGGAATATTGCAAGACTATTCCTCGAAGAAATGTCATCCTTTGTATACCACACTATTCATTTTTAAAGAGTTTTCAGTTTTCTTTCGGAAATGTCTCGTGTATCTCGCTGGTTTGCTTTTCTTCCTTCAAATACTCGCTATTGCACTTGTGCAAATACCCGGGTATTGCACTAGTGCAAAATATTCGCTGTATTCGACTCGGATTGGTTCAAATTTTGAAAATTGATTGATGGGATTGGTGTATATTATCTGAGGGGAATAGTCAGTAATATACTGCTGTTATTGGTTGAAAAAAGCAAATGTCTGCAATGTGATTGGCTTATATGTTATAGTGTTGAATAGTCCTGCTTCTTGAAAGTCTATAATTAAAAATTTGTTCTGCCTCATTCAGTCTTTGAGCACTTCTGGGATAAGGTCTCATGAGGTATTTTTTAAGTTTTTAGTTTGGCCACCTGGCGTAGCGAATATAACTAACATAGCGCACAAAGCATACATAGCATACATAGCGTAGCGCTCTGTGTGCCCTTAGCATTACTCATGAATGAATTTGGATGAAATTTGATACAAGGATACTAGACATAATTTCGGATTGACACATAAGTAGAATCAAAATGGCCAACTTCTGGTTTCACCAGAAATAACACGAACTTTAATTTTTCAAATCGATCACCCTATATATTTTGTTTTTTTTCAATCTACGACTCAAATTACATACAACAGTGCTGCCAAATTTGCTTAGGTATTATACAGAAATATTAAAACAATTAACTAATTAATTATTTTTCAATATTAGATAAAGTAGTGCATGATGAATATCGTTAGATTGGTAATTAAATTTGCTGTTTAATGGCAAGATGACCCTTAGTAGGTGCCATTTAAAAGAAGTGGCTTTTTCTTAAAAAACGTGTTTAGCAAATTTTGTTCTTTTATTAAGGGTTTGTTATTGACTTCATTGATAAAATAGCTATTATTATTAGTTGCTAGTCAATTAGAACATATTTTTTCAAGTCACAGCTTTCTATCGTAAAAAATAAAAGTTGGAAAAAATTGTTTTCTGTTTAAAAAAATGAAAATTTGGCGAAACTAGTTTATGGAAATATACAGGGTGATCCATTTAAAAAATCAAAGTTGGTATCATTTCCGGTGAAACCGGAAGTCGGCCATTTTGACTATATCTATCGGCCAATCAGAAATTTTCTCTAGTATGTTCATATAACATTTTATCTAAATCGATTCATAAGTAAAGAAGATATGCATGTCCCTGGCCTCATTGTAACCTGGTATATAGATTTGTTCGTTAATTGCTGTTGTTGTTGCATCTGCAAAATGTACTTAATGTCTTAAGGGTTGTTAAATGCAGTTGATAACTACTTTTTATTGAACAAAGGTTGCTTTTACAAAAACTTGATAGTTTACACACTGTCTCAAGTATATTAATAAGAATGCAGGGTAGTACATCACCGTTGGAAATACATTTTAATTTTGAGGTGACTATAAATATTGGATCCTTTATTTATTTTACAACAATAATGTATTTTAGGTTTTAATAGGTACAATAAAAAACACCCATAAAATTTTAACCATTTATATAATTATATTAATAGTTACTTAAAAAAGGTATTTGTTAAATATTGCAGTTGCAAAAAATGAAATCAAAATACCTTTCATCTAACATGCGTCAGTAATTGGTTTTTATTCATTTTATTCCCTCAAACACGTATTATTTGTTAGCGTAATTATACCGCATCGCAAAATAGACTCTACAAAAGAAAAGTAAACCATTCTCAAGCTGATTCTAGAGAGCACATTTTGTAACAGATAGCATTTATAAATGTAGTATCTCACTTTACCAACGACGCAGTTAACATGATCGTGCTATCAGAGATGTTGTGTTACAGTATCAAAATAACTTAACGACACCCGCGACTGGGTGAGTACCGAATAACTAGACAAGTCCGGGAAATGTGCACGCTCACCCTGAAATTCGTAAGAAACAGGCTAAAGGCCACGGCTCAAATACGCTCAGGGAGAGGGGCGTGGTTCAAAACGGTACGTCACAGGGCAAGCGTGTCTAGGTATATATAGGGTGTTTCCAAATAAATGGGCGCCACAAAATCCTAATCAGGAGACCCACGTTCAACCGGACCTTGAGGGTCAAAGGGGGCAAAAATACTCAAATAACTATTTCTGGAATACTGACTCTAGGGTACGACAGTGTAGCGACAGCGCGCCGACCTACCTGCATCACTCAAGAACCGTTCTCACCTTACCAACGACGCAGTTAACATGATCGTGCTATCAGAGATGTTGTGTTACAGTATCAAAATAACTTAACGACACCCGCGACTGGGTGAGTACCGAATAACTAGACAAGTCCGGGAAATGTGCACGCTCACCCTGAAAATCGTAAGAAACAGGCTAAAAAGGCCACGGCTCAAATACGCTAAGGGAGAGAAGCGTGGTTCAAAACGGTAAGTCACAGGGCAAGCGTGTCGAGGTATATATAGGGTGTTACCACATAATTGGGCGCCACAAAATCCTAATCAGGAGACCTACGTTCAACCGGACCTTGAGGGTCAAACGGGGCGAAAAATACTCAAATAACTATTTCTGGAATACTGACTCTGGGGTACGACAGTGTAGTGACAACGCGCCGACCTACCTGCATCACTCAAGAACCGTTCCCCAGGCTTCGCCTTACATCGATTTGGACATAAGTACGGGATCACCCTGTAAACAAACATTCACACAAACCAGGGATAATCATACGACAAATATAGTAAACTAATCTATTAGGCCAAACTCTGACCGACAGTTACAAACAAAAAAAATGCCGACGTGGTTCGGCCCACCCACAGTAATACAAGCGCAATGGTGCAACAATCTTATACTAATAGGCCTACATGTGACCAAGTGAACTCGAGGATGCGCGCCCAATGTCTCGGATAAAGATTAAAAGCTAGGCTAATTAGCATAGCTCGCAAACGTGAATCACCGACAGGAACGCACCATACTTTAATCAGTGCACAAAGGTTAATTATGACAGCGGGCGTCCCATGCCTGGTTTAACTACAGTAAGACGACACTTAATTAAGGTCGGTTAAATGAAATTTAAAACAGCCAATATAAGCTAGCAGTGAATCAAATGAGTTGTGCGCCAGTGAAGTATCGGAGTGGAAGTTATTGTTTAGGCTTTGTTTACAGACGGTGCTATTGTTGTATATGTTATATATGGTTATCCATAGCAATGTAGAGTGTGGTTGATAAATAAATATATGCGAACGAGGTCGTTTTCACTCCTGCTTCATATAATCACTAGAACACTGCAATAACTAAGAGGTTAAGGGCCCAGATCACAGAGAATAGTGATTTGTAGGCTAAAGCAGGAAGATAGATAAAAAACTCTGTTTTTGGTAAAGGGAAGGTTTGACATTTAAAAAGTGTCACATTGTCACATCAGGTTTCACTTACTTGATCTGCTTGTGGAAAGTACAGTGAGGATATTCAATAATAAGATGGACAATATTAGATCCCTAAACATTCAGAAATTTGATGGAAACAATTTTCAACTTTGGAAGTATCAGATGGAGATTATTTTCAAGGCTGAATGTATCGCAGATTTGGTTAATGGAAGGATAGAACGTCCAGGAGAAACGTCCGACGCCAAATTAAAGAAGGAATGGGAAGACCTTAATGCAAAAGCAATGCTTTTGATATCAACTTCGATGGAATTTAGTCAGTTACAAACAGTTATGACCTGTGAAACAGCTCCGGAAATTTGGACAAGATTAAAAATAATTCATGAACAGAAGTCAGCAGTTAACAAAGTGATGTTAAAACAACAGTTTTTCAATTACCGTATGTCCGAGACAGGCAGCATTGCACAACATATTAGCAAGATCGAGTCGATGGCACAAGCCTTAGCAGATGTTGGAGAAAAAGTAGCAGATCTTGATAAAATAGCTAAAGTTCTAGGAAGTTTACCTCCCAAATATTTCCCATTTACAACAGCATGGGATTCTTATGACGAGAGTAAACAAACGTTTGACAATTTGACTGCCAGACTTCTCAAGGAAGAACTCCGACTAAGTGAAGCAGATGATGTATCTACTGCTTTTGCTGCAGTTAAAACTCAGAAGACAACTCAGTCGCAAGCTAACAAAAATAATTTTATAAGTAAGAAAAATGTAGTGTGTTTTTATTGCTCTAAAAGAGGTCACTTCAAGTCCGAATGCAGATCACGACTAAGAAACCAAGGTCAAGGAAGTAGTAGTAACCATTATGATAAAAATCAAGCTTTGAGTGCAGAAATTAAAAATATTAGTGCTGATGGTTGTGAAGATATTTGGTTAGCTGACAGTGCAGCGTCAAAGCATATGACTTCTCACAAGGAATGGTTTACTGATATTGAACCTCTACTATCTTCAATAGTAATTCAGATAGGTGACAATTCTTTTATACAAGCAGAAGGAATCGAAAAGGTTCAAATTATTGCATCAGTAAATGGCAAAAGAGTACCACGTACTCTGGTAAATACGTTGTATGTTCCTAAGTTAAAGAAAAATCTATTTTCAGTGGGAGCAGTGACAAACAGGAATTGCGAAGTTATGTTTTGCAAAAATACAATAGAAGATAGAAACTCTCATGGCTTAGTAGTTTCAGGTATAAAACTAGCAAACCAATGTTATAAAATGCACTTTGAAATGCCTCGTATTCAACAAGGGAATGCAGCAGAGGTAAATCAAGTTTTATTATGGCACGAGAGGTTAGGTCACGTTAATTTTCAAACTTTGAAACAAATGTCAGATAAAGGATATCTACCTGGAGTAAATATTAAAGATACAGACAGTTTTTTCTGTCAAAGTTGTCAGTTTGGCAAGCAGCACAGAAAACCCTTTAAAACTAACCTTCAATTACGTGCTCAAAAACCAGGCGAATATATACATTCAGATGTATGTGGCAAAATATCAAATACATCAACTGGTGGAGCAAATTACTTTATTTTATTTAAAGATGATTGTACGTCATATCGCTTTGTTTATTTTGTCAAACACAAAAGCGATGTTTTCTCAAAGTTTTTGGAATTTGAAAGAATGGTAGAAAGTCAGACTGATAACAAAATCAAAATATTTCGAACTGACAATGGAAGAGAATATGTAAATCAACAATTTGCTGATCATTTCAAGAAAAGGGGTATAATACACGAAACAAGCGCACCATACACAGCAGAACAAAATGGAAGAGCGGAAAGAGATCTTAGGTCGATCGTCGAGAGTGCAAGAGCTATGTTAACACCCAGTGGTTTGCCAATTGGTCTATGGGCAGAAGCTGTTAATATGGCAGTGTACGTACTTAACAGAAGACCGTGTAAGCCAGATGATTCTAAAACACCTTATGAAAAATGGACAAATAAGCAACTAACACTCGGACATTTAAAAAAATTTGGAGCAGAAGCTTATGCACATATTCCCAAACAGTTCAGAAGCAAGTTTGAAAGAAAATCTAAGAAGCTAATACTTGTTGGGTATGACAACAATAGTTCAAACTACAGGTTATTTGATTTGAACACAGGAAGAATAACCATTTCGCGAGATGTAACTTTTAACGAAGATACACTTGAAAGAATGTACAATGGTAACACAAACTATGCTAACTTTGAAATTGAAAATTTATCTGAGCAAGAACAAGAAATAGCCGAAAATGTTTTTAAAAATATTGCAGGGGTTAATGAAGTCCCAAATAATAATGCTGATGAAGTATTATCAAACACTGAAGAGGAACGGGAAAATCCAGAGGAATATTTATGTCGCCTCAGGAATCGAGAAACCATAAAGCCACCACTTCGTTTTGGAGATGATACTTGTGATATGGGATGCTCGACAGTGATAATTGATGAACCACAGACGTATGAAGAAGCTATAACAAGTGACAAGAAAAATGAATGGCAACAAGCTATGCAACAAGAAATTAATTCGTTAAAGAAAAATGGAACATGGAAGCTTGTAAAGTTACCACAGAATCGAGAAGCAATAGGATGTAAATGGGTATATAAAGTTAAACGTAAACCTGATGGAACAATTGACAAATACAAAGCCAGATTATGTGCAAAAGGATATTCTCAAAAAGCTGGTATTGACTATAAAGACACTTTTTCACCTGTGGTTAGGTATGATTCTGTAAGATTATTATTAGCAATGACAGCTGTCAAGGAATTAGAAATTAGACAGTTTGATGTGAAAACTGCTTTCCTCAATGGCGATTTGCATGAAGAAATCTACATGAAACAGCCGGAAGGATTTGCTGAGGATGATTCAACTTTGGTATGCAAATTACAAAAGAGTCTTTATGGCCTAAAACAGTCACCAAGATGTTGGAACCAAAAATTCATTGAATGTATGTCCACATATAATTTTAAGCAACTAGAAGCTGATAAGTGTGTATTTTATGGCAAATTTGAAGGGGAAGAAGTTTTTCTTGCGCTTTACGTTGATGATGGACTGATTATAAGTAAATCTGATTTAATTCTTCAGACCATATTGAACGATATGGGTGCCAGGTTTGAAATTACCATTTGTAACCCAGAATATTATGTAGGAATCGAAATTAAAAGAAACAAAGACCAGAAAAGGATCTTTTTAAACCAAGAGAGCTATATTACCAGACTTCTGAAGAAATTTAACATGCAAGATTGCAACCCAACTGCTGTTCCTGCAGATCCGAACGTAGTGCTACAAGTTTCAAAAGAAAATCATACTGGTAATGAAATTCACAATGTACCCTATAGAGAAGCAGTAGGAAGCTTAATGTTTTTAGCAACTGTAACAAGACCAGATATCATGTACGCAGTGAGTCAAGTTAGTAGATATTTAAACAATTCAAATAAAGAACATTGGGCTGCTGTAAAAAGAATATTTCGTTATTTGAAAGGAACCAAAGATTTCGGTCTATGCTACAGTGGGAAGGAACTTAATGTGACTGCATATTCTGATGCTGATTTTGCCGGAGACCAAGATACTAGAAGGTCAACAACTGGATATGTGACTGTTGCAGCTGGAGCACCGGTTAGTTGGTCTTCACATAGGCAAAAGTGTGTTTCACGTTCAACTACAGAATCAGAATATATAGCTGCATCTGACGCCACCCAAGAAGTAGTTTGGTTAAGAAGATTTCTACAAGAACTTGGTATAAGTTTAAATGGACCCACAAAATTGTTTGTCGATAACAAAAGTGCTATTCGACTAGTTAAAAATGAAGAACACCATAAGCGGACAAAACATATAGATATTAAATATCATTTTATACGCCAGCATGTAGAAGAAGGTTCAGTGTCAGTCATCTATGTTAATTCGGAAGCACAGTTGGCTGATATGTTTACCAAGGCTCTACCACGACTGAAGTTTATAGAAAACAGACATTTACTTTCAGTTTCTTTGCACCTGCAAACAAAGAGTGGGAGTATTGTTTAGGCTTTGTTTACAGACGGTGCTATTGTTGTATATGTTATATATGGTTATCCATAGCAATGTAGAGTGTGGTTGATAAATAAATATATGCGAACGAGGTCGTTTTCACTCCTGCTTCATATAATCACTAGAACACTGCAATAACTAAGAGAAGTAAAGATAATTTAGTAGCACATTTAGTTATTTACGCACAAAAGTGTTACCTGAATAATCGCATGCAGTATGACGAGTAAATAGAATTTAGTAGCAGAGTTAATTATTTGCGCACACACATGAATTGTCTGAATAAAAGCGCGCAAGGCGACGATTGAACGTAATTTAATAGCGTATATACCTAGCTGCACATTAATGAGTTGTCAAATACCTTGTTTCAAAGCAGCTCGGTCTTCGGGCAGAACAACAGGATACAGCAGGCGGCGGTCTGTCACCACAGCTGTCGGTCATTAGGCTAGGGGAGAAGCCGGTGTAATTCGATCATAACCAGAGAAGACCTCGGTATTTATTCGCTCAAGACGGCGTACCACTACATAGGGATCGCACGACTAGGAAGCCGTTAATTTAGGCGACTCGCATTATTAATCCCATTCCCACAGAACGGACTTCGAAGCTAAACCAGCTCGTAAACGACAGAGCGAGCGCCGCGGCAAATTTAGGGCCTCTTTACCTAACCTCACAAAAGTACACACTGCTCACAACCCTTATTCGACACCGTCTGCCTTGAAGCAGCCAAAAAACCAGATTCTTGCCTTCGCTGCCGCAGCTCACACCACCAGACACGTGCAATCACACGCAAGCTGCGTCGAAGCCATCAACGCGGAAATATTAGCAGGCGACAGAGGCAGAGACTTTCCTACTCGCACTCACGACCTAAATATTGAATAATTTAAAAACAGACGCTCTTACAATGAACGGAACACGCACCTGCATGAAGTGATAAAGTAAAGATAGGCGCAACGCGCCAAACCTTTAAAATTAAGTCGAAAGCCACGCTCGTGCCTGAATCTTGTTTAATGCGAAAAGCTCAAGCGTTATAAGATGAATTAAAGCTAAGATGGCCATGATATACAAGCAGCAACTCTGTCCCAAAACTATGCAAAATGGTTAAATAGCTATCGGAATTGCAGGGAAATAAAAATGGCCCGACAGTTGGTCGATCATACAACCTAAGTAGTCTCAGAATGTTTTTCGTTTTTGATATTTAAAAATAAAACACCAGAATTAGTTCGACTCGTTTAGCAGGATCATCGGGCTTCATCTCTTGCACAACAACAATTTTGTACGGGTGAAAATGTAAATCTTTGCGAATAATGCGATGAACCGTACATTTGTTCAAATTTAGAGAAGGTGCGCGCAACCGTAGTGACTGTCGTGGATCGTCCATAACAGACTGGCGAACACGCTCGACATTCATGTTCGTTCTTGATGTCCTTTTTCGTCCAGTTGATTTATCTGGAATTGTGTTTCCAGTCTCTTCAAACTTGCGCACCCAGTGCTTGATTAAATTCGCATCTGGCACATTTCTCATGGTCGTTAAATTAAAATGTGTCCTGTAAAGGCGTCGAACAACAGTGTAAGAATCGTTGTTTTTGTAAAACGCTCGTAGGCAAAATGCGCGGTCCCGTGAAACGATCCATTCCTACTGAAACTAAACCAGCCCGCCAAGCGTTTGACACCACTCCCCTCCCCCTGCTACATATGTTTGGCGCGTAACGGTAAAAACAAAAGCAAAAAACATTCTGAGACACCCTTTATTTAACTTTTTCAACTTTGTTTATCTCTTTACAACCACAGTCATCCCTTCTTGAGCATTTAATTTTGTGAGAAACTATATTTACAAAATTGGGTTGTCCAGATAGTGTGGCACTAAATATAATAAACTTTGTTTTTTCTAGATTTCGCGCGTTAGTAGGTTCTGACTGAGCCATCTATTAATACTTGTTAAGCCTCATTCAACTTTCATTTGGACATCATGCCAGTTATTGCCTTCAAAAAAAATAACAGTGTCATGGCGAACAAATCAAATTCTCCGTGTATAGGAACATCGACTAAATCATTGATGTAGATCAAGAATAGGATACCCTTCAAAATAGTTGCTTGGGAAACTCCGCAATCAATTTGTTTAACGCAGCTCACCAAAAAATATTTAGCCTACATCACGACCACATTCATTGCATGCCTCCGGCAAGGTTCCTTCCCACAAGCATGGAAACATGCTCACATATTGGTTTTCCTAAAGCCGGGCAAAGACAAAAAGAAGATCGACGACCACAGGCTGATAAGCTTGTTGACACTGCTTTCAAAACTCTTAGAAAAAATCATCTACTCTCTCCTGATGAACGAAATAACTTCACTCAACATATTACCTTCGTTTCAGCTTTAGGAAAAAAACGCTCAACCCTACACCAACTACAACGCATATCAGAGAAAATAGAAAAAGAATTTGAAACCAAAAGCTATACTGTACCTGTCTTCCTTGACGTAGACCAGGCCTTTGATAAGGTCTGGCTTGAAGGCTTGAAAAGTTAAATAATCAAACTCAGAATTCCCAACTATCTAAAAGCAATAGTCGTTTTTTGAAAACAGAACATTTGCAGTAATTATCAACTCTACAATATCCGAAACGAAAACCATTAAAGCAAGGAAGTGTGCTAAGACCGCTGTTGTTCAACATATTCACATCGGACATCCCAACCACAAAGGAAACCTTAGCAACTTTTGAAGATGACACAGCAGTCTTAGCGCAACACACCGACCTTTGCCAAGCCATAGAGAAACTGCAGACCGCAGTGCACCAAATATGCTCATGGTACAACAAATGGACAGTGGTAGTATATGCGAGTGAAACGTGAGACCCTAAACAAAGAAGATCAAAAAAGGTTACTGGTGTAGGAGCGAAAAGTACTGTGGCGAATATTTGGGGGAAAGAAAGAGGGACAGTGGTGGAGAAGAAGAACTAACACGGAAATAAAATGCCTCTACAACGAGCCTGATATAGTGTCGGTAGTGAAGAGGCAAAGAATACGATGGTTGGGCCATGTGGCCAAAATGAATGGAGAGCGTGTGGCACAAAAACTGTTATTAGAAGACCCTTGGGAAAAAAGAAGAAAGGGTAGACCCAAGAGGAAATGGACAAAGACCTGAAAGAATTAAATGTGGACAATTGGAGAATCGAGGTGAAGGACAAGAAAGAGTGGAGGAAAATCGCAGACAAAGCCATGGGCCTGGAAGGTCTGCAGTGCTAATATATAGATACAACAAATGCAATATACGAATAAACCCTGCGAAATGTCAAGCCAAAATATTCTCCTTAGAAGAATAAAAAAACCCACCTAGCATAGTAGTAAGCAATAATGCTGCAGTAAAATACTTGGGAGTGCTACTGAACACACGACTACCTGGAAATTACACGTAAACCAAAAACCATACTCCACCGTACTCCTGGTGTGACAAAAATCCACCGTACCTCCGAAGGATTAAGAAAATCATAACTATGAAACTATTACTATTTAATCTTATACTTACGATTTTTCTCAAGTGAATTAGTTGTAATAACACACGCGTGTTGTACAAAACTTTATCCAACAACTCAATAAATATCTACAAAACATACACTTTGCATTGACAGCTGCTATAGTATTTATCCGAGCTAGTTATATATGTAATATTGACCATATCTTGTTTAATAGTTTTTGTAATAACTACAAAAATGGCCAATGTTTAGATGTATGATTTTAATATTGATAATTTAAATAAAACTTACTAGTAACCTGAGTCCCTCACGTAATTTGGTAGGAAAGCAGAGTTTTTACAAATTTGTTTTTGAAAATATTAAAATAATGCATGCAATTTGGTAGTATAGCAACAGTAGTTAATTAAATAAAGACCGTGACTGTTTGGGCTGCTATTTTGATCAAGCAGACAGTGCTGATATAGTACAATAACATGTAGGTATTATGAAAAAAGTTAAAGTGACAAACTACTTAGATGTGAACTAAGTTATCGAGAGATCAAATAAATTTATAATTACAGTCGCCTGTGATTCGTGTTATACGTTGGGCAGTACTGAAGTGTATTGTTGGTGGCAATGTAAGTCTATGTCAAATTTGTAGTTAGTAGATTAGGTTTTCTTTGTTATTTGACACAGACTGACGCAAAACTTAACCTGCTAATCTCGAATTTGACATAGCCTGACAATGCTACCAACAATACAATAGTGAGTGACTTATGGTTTTTATCTCACTAGTGATGCCACTATAGCCATAGCAGACTTATGTCTCGCTGTTATAAACAGTGTCATTAAAAGTAATTTTCCAATTTTTTTACGAATTATTATTTTACGATAAAAAAAACGTGTTACGATATGCATAATGTTACATGCTTTCTGCATTACTCAAGACTTTTAAAGAACTTGCTCCTAACATTGCTCGTTCATTCAAACTATTCCCTCGTACTGTGAAAAGGTTGATAATGTTACTTATTCCGTAAATTACTATTCCAGTTTATATTGCATATTATTTTGAGTGTGTTCAGTGTTTTATGATTGCTAACAGTCTTTTCCAATATTTAGGTGATAATTGTTTAAATTTTTACCTGAAGCCAGTGGTGTAAATCTGCAGAATCAGAAAGTCATCTTGTTGCCATTACATGAAACCCTACAATTGAAGGTTTGTCGAAGTTCTGAAAGAAAATAAATTTCTTATTACGAATGCTTGTTTGGCAACTACATACTGAAATATTATTACACATTTATAAATATTGTGCTGCAGTTCATGAATGATAAGATAGCCAAAATTGGAGAAATCTATAAATACCATAAATGACCAGAACGATGTACATGAATACATTTTGTGCGAAAAGAGTCAGTTCTGCTTACACAGCATAGGCAATTTACCACTAACGTTTCCCTATGTTGTGTATGCCATTAGACACACTGTATATGATACATACCAGACACACCGGCAGTAAATGTGATGTTTTGTGTATTTTAGGCTATATTACAAACATACTGCAGGTAGTCTGAAGTAATTTAACCACACTCCCGTAACGATAAATCATATTATCAATGATTGGTAGATAACAGATATATCACGATTTAACATTTGCAAAATGCCCAATCTCAACAATTGTATTAAAACACCCGTGATAACAAATAACCATATTAATTCGGTAACAATTTCCCAACGTCCGTCGCCATATTAATTTAGTTGACTTTAATTCGCTTTTTTGGTCTACTCGAGTGTGACAGACCTACTTTGTAGTTAATAGAAGTAACACGAACTTGATGACAAAAGATAGCCCGAAACCTGTATGTCGCTAACTTCTTTTTAACAAGTTGTCTAAATCATTTCAGCTAATGATAACTAGTCTTTTATTGAATTTGGAAAAGAAAAGAAATTTAATCTTGGTTGATGATAGCCCAAAAGAAAAACGTACCAGGGTTAAATTGCCCGATTATAAAGCATGCAACCTGTCCATTTAAATATCCTTTTGAAGGGCAACGGAACAAAACGTATATTTAGGACAACTTCCAAATAAATCGGGTTTTCGGGAATATTCAGAAATATCAGAAAAATTTATGTGTAGATTTTTCAATATAATATTATAAATAGCCGTTTCCAATACATCTTGTGTATGTATACCTATAGGTACCTAATTCTTAATTTTTTTTTTAAAATGGGTGTTTGATCTTCAAACAATCAGTAAAGAAACTTGGACCATAGACAAAACATTTAAAGTTTTGACCACCGGCCAAGAAATTATTTCCCGCGAATTTATAGATGTCACTCGAATACAAGAACAAAAGTAAAACTTGACTAGATAATTTAGAAAAATATTTGATTACCTACTGTTTCAATAATGTCTTATGTAATATATTACCTGTTTTATTGTAGCGATGTTTAAATGCATATTATTACGTTTTTAACGTTCGGGCTATTTAAAATTATACGACAAACATGGGTTCAAACATTTATTTACAACAATGAATTATTACAATTATTATTTACAAGCACACACGAGAATTATCAAGCAGATTACAAATTAATACAGGCACTAATGAACTATCGATACATTTATTTATTATTACATGCGGATTAACACACTTATTTATTTATATCACTCTTAAACACTAACGATGTATTTCTATTTATATGGTTATCTATTTATTTATTTCACGAGAGGTTATGTACACGCGGTTATTTATATGGGGGCTTCTAACAAGCCTCGACGTGAGTTTGAACTACCGGAGAATTATTTCAGAACTGAACTCGCATCCCCGCTGCGCGAGTATTTATATTTCACTGGGGAGGTTCCAGAAACTTCTCGATATTCACTGGAAATTCCAGATGAAAGCATGACGCATCTGACTTCGGGCGCGCGTGAGTCATGCACTACACCTAGCTCCAGATTGATCCGGAAGTCTGGAACGCTGTGACACATCTGTACACCTGCTTCTGCCGGCAGCCTCTGATTCACCCGCGCACATCTGCTTTCAAGGCCGTTCTTGCGTTCGTTACACTGCCCCCGCCTTAGGTCGTTCTGTCCCAGAACGAGTTGAGTCGGGTGCCTGTCTTCTCGCTCTTGTGGGGGTCCGATGGCGGTACTTGCAGGTGGTGCCCTCCTTGCAAATGGACTAGCTGAAGAAGCAGCAGCCCACCGTGGTCTCCAGGCTTCGCAACAGCACACCTCGATCTGGACGCCGGTTGTCTCTTATACTGCCGATCGGTAGGCCATCAGGAACAGGTGCATGTACTGGCCCCAGTCACGCGGATGCTCGGAAATCCCCTTGGACAGATGCTTCCCCATGGTTCCGTTTATCCTTTCCACCATGCCGTCCGATTGAGTATGGAGGGCAGTGGTCCGGGTCTTGCGTATCCCCAGTAGCTTACA
Organism: Agriotes lineatus; assembly: GCA_940337035.1. Classification (NCBI taxonomy): domain Eukaryota; kingdom Metazoa; phylum Arthropoda; class Insecta; order Coleoptera; family Elateridae; genus Agriotes; species Agriotes lineatus. The sequence goes on from CALNHX010000277.1 coordinate 237,498, forward strand.
GACGTCCAAACTCGAAATTCCGGCCCTGGTCGGAATGTAACTCCAGGGGGACTCCAAAACGGTTGAAGCACTCCTTCACCAGAACATCAGCGACAGTACCGGTCTCTTTCTTCGGAACGGCGTACGCTTCGGGCCATTTGGTGTAGTGGCCCATGCACACCAAGGTGTATTTATTTCCCGCTTCGGTTTCGGGGCATGGTCCGGCGATGTCAATGGCTATACCCTCGAACGGACCACCGACGTTGTACTGCCACCTCGGAGCTCTACGTCTTCCAACCGGTCCGTTTCCCGTAGCGCAAGCTTCGCACCTCCGGCACCACTCTCGGACGTCACCTTTGCAGCTCGCCCCGTAGAACTTTTCTTGGACCTTCTGCAACGTCTTCTTCAATCTGAAGTGTCCCCCAGAGGAGCCATCATGCAGGTAGCGCAGAACCTCGGCCACTCTACTCCTTGGAACCATCGATCGTGATCTCGTTGCCCTACTGTCCTCATCTTCCAAGATTCTGGTCAGGAAGTTGTTGTCCAGCTGCAAGGAGTCCCATTGCGCCCAATAAGTCTCCACTGTTGTGTTGGTGGCGGGGACCTCCTACCAGGTAGATCGACGGCCATCTTGCTTCCAGGCTATAACCGCGCCTAAGTCGGGGCCATTCTCCTGGCTACTCTGTAACTCGTCTGGCTCCCACGAGTCGTCGACCACAGTGGTACGATTAATGGGTACCGCACGACTCTCCAATCTCGAACAGTGGCCACAGTCCGCAGGGCAGGGCCTCTCGGATAACGCATCGGCGTTGCGGTGGACTGTACCAGGTCGATGATTTATTTCCCAGGCGTACTCTTGTAGGCGCTCTATCCACTTAGCCACCTGACCTGCAGGGTTCTTGCACTGCAGCAGCCATCTCAGAGCAGCGTGATCGGTTCTCAGCAAGACTCTTTTGCCAAACTCAAATGATTCACGTTTTCCTACGTCAGTACGGCCGCTGGGATGATTTCCGCACTCGACGATGTCTTGGTACCGGGCCACCAGATCTCCTATCTTCTTCCGTTTTCGTTGGCTCATGCCCCCTTCCAGTATTGGGTTCCTCCTGACGGTTGCCAGTTCCCTGCTGACGTTCATCATCCTTACTGGGACCCCAAGCCCCGTCTTCACCAACGTCTTCCCTACCAGGATACCATGAGTGAGCTTCTTGCCACCATCAGGCTCGACCACGCGCACCACGTTGCCCCGGAGATCGCCATCCAGGTATGCATCCACGGCCCTCTCGGTTCGTCCTTGCAGATTAACATCTTCCGCCCATACCACTTGTGCCGCGATTTCTCCTCTTGGGTGTCGGAAAAGCTCCTCCCCACACACGTGCAACTCGCCGCGTCTCAGGTCCAAAGCGCACTTACACTTATCCACAACATCCATTCCCACGATGCACTCGTCCGCAATGTCAGCATAATCGGGCTCAACCACGCGCACCACGTTGCTCGGGAGATCGCCATCCAGGTATGCATCCACGACCCTCTCGGTTCGTCCCTGCAGAATAACATCTTCCGCCCATACCACTTGTGCCGCGATCTCTCCTCCTGGGTGTCGGGAAAGCTCCTCCCCACCCATGTGCAACTCGCCGCGTCTCAGGTCCAAAACGCACTCACACTTATCCATAACATCCACTCCCAGGGTGTAATCGTCCGCACTGTCAGCCATCAGGTCCCGATGCTTGAGGGTTTGATTACCAATCTTCAAATCAGTTTCCCCATGTGTGGTCAGCGCGCCCCCCGTGGCAGTGCGAAGGCGTGTCTCGTTGTGCAGCAGCTGACCCTCGTCCCTTACTACGTCGGACCTGGCGATGGACTTCGTCGCTCCAGTATCCAACAGCAGAGACCGAACTCTTCCATTTATTTTCCCATCAAGCTTTTGGACTACTTTCTCTTCTGCGGTTTCCAGCTCTTCCTGCCCGGCCTTCAGCTCTTCTCGTGCTTTCTGCCCGGCTTCCAGCTGTTCCCTAAGATCCTCTTGTGCTTTTTCTGCCTTCTTTCGACCGGATCTCAATTCTTCCTTAAGTTCATCCTTGAGGTTTTCTTGAGTGGCTTTCAATTTTTTCTCAAGTTTTTCTGCCTTCTTTCGGCCGGCTTTCAATTCCTTAAGTTTTTGGACTGCTTTTTCTTGCTCGGCCTTCAGCCATTCCTTAAGTGCTTTCGCGGCTTCCTCTGCCTTAAGTTCCTCCTGTGCTTTTTCCGCCTTATCCTAGCTAACTTGCATTAGTTGCAAAAGTTGGCTTAATTGAGCTTCCATTTTGCTGCTTTGAGATCTCGTCAAAGGCATCCACACTATACACTTAAATTTATTTATCTGACCGTCGTTTTATCGGCACTTGTTAACAATTTATTTATTTAATGTTTGTTCAATAATTTTTTTATATAGCCCCCGGTTCAAAACCTCACACCGACACCACTGTTACGTTTTTAACGTTCGGGCTATTTAAAATTATACGACAAACATGGGTTCAAACATTTATTTACAACAATGAATTATTACGATTATTATTTACAAGCACACACGAGAATTATCAAGCAGATTACAAATTAATACAGGCACTAACGAACTATCGATACATTTATTTATTATTACATACAGATTAACACACTTATTTATTTATATCACTCTTAAACACTAACGATGTATTTCTATTTATATGGTTATCTATTTCACAAGAGGTTATGTACACGCGGTTATTTATATGGGGGCTTCTAACAAGCCTCGACGTGAGTTCGAACTACCGGAGAATTATTTCAGAACTGAACTCGCATCCCCGCTGCGCGAGTATTTATATTTCACTGGGGAGGTTCCAGAAACTTCTCGATATTCACTGGAAATTCCAGATGAAAGCATGACGCATCTGACCTCGGGCGCGCTGAGTCATGCACTACACCTGGCTCCAGATTGATCCGGAAGTCTGGAACGCATTTGCACACCTGCTTCTGCCGGCAGCCTCTGATTCACCCGCGCACATCTGCTTTCAAGGCCGTTCTTGCGTTCGTTACATTATATACCTTAAATCCTTAGAAAATTAAATTTGATTTTTATTTTTAAATTTACTTATGCAGATGCTAATAAATATTTGCATATATAAGTGTATATTTCACATGTTTTGTTTGCATATGTCATGATTTTTTAGCGCATATTTGCCAGTCTCTGGTTATTAGAAATACTTTAAAACTATGTATTTTTGGCAGAATAAAGAAATAATATGATGCTAAGTAAATAATTTTATAATGACTTGGGCTACTGTTTACAGAGGGTGTAATTTGTAAAAATATGAAGTTCTTACGGTAAAGGAGATTTCTACCTCTGTGTCCAAATTACTGTCAGTGTCTTAAATGTTAAAATGCAAGAGAATTTCATTGAAAAATCACATAAATTTAATTATATTCCAATGTTATTCTATAAAACTATACTACTAATCACGGTTATAAATGAAAAATATGCATTTGGAATCTGATGTAATTTTATTGTCTATAATATGAACGAACACTAAAATAATTAACAATAATTTACGTATCATATAAAACTAGGTTGTCTAAACAAAACATAATAATTATTTATAATACACTCACACAATCAAAATAAATTATTATTTATAAAAATACTATCTACATAATAACAAAAAACTCTAGTACAACGTAAAGGTAAAAATTTTTTTTAATATCAATTAAATTTGTACATCCCAGAATTTTCAGGCCCTAATATGTATTATAAGATTATTTCTTCCTATTATGATTTCAGAGGCTTTCACAGCCATCGTCATTATGTAATGAGCGCTCTAGGATTGGAACGTGTCATTATTAAGATTGGAGAACTCAACATTCTGCACACTTTCATAAGGAGCTTCATGAAGTGGGCTGAACTTCCTAATGTGATCATTACGGTTAAATAAATACAGAAACTCAAAATATCACTGCTCCGTATTCACAGACTGAGCCACTATTAAGGCTTTTCTCCTGTATGAATCTTAATATGTGCAGATAAACTACTTTTATATGCTGTACTGTATTCACAAACAGAACAACTATATGGCTTTTCTCCTGTATGACTCCTCATATGTACAACTATACTACTTTTCCGTGCTGTTGTGTATTCACAGATAGAGCATCTGTAAGGCTTTTCTCCTGTATGAGTCTTCATATGTGTAGCTAAATTACTTGGCTGTGCTGTTCTGTATTCGCAAAAAGAACAAATATACGGCTTTTCTCCTGTATGGTTCCTCATATGGATAACTATATTGATTTTCTGTGATGTTTTATATTCACAGACAGAACAACTATAAGGTTTTTCTCCTGTATGTGTCCTCACATGTTTAACTAAATGACTTTTCTGTATTGTTTTGAAATCACAAACTAAGCAACTATACGGCTTTTCTCCTGTATGAGTCTTCATGTGAATAACCAAAGTACTTTTTCGTGCTGTTTTGTATTTGCAAACAGAGCAACTATACGGTTTTTCTCCTGTATGGTTCTTCATATGTATAACTAAATTACTTCTGTCTGCTGTTCTGTATTCGCAAATAGAGCAACTATACGGCTTTTCTCCTGTATGAGTCTGCATATGTCTGACTAAATGATTTTTCTGTGCAGTTCTGTATTCACAGGCAAAGCACCGATAAGGTTTTTCTCCTGTATGAATCTTCACATGTAGAACTAAATTACCCTTCTTGGCTGTTCTGTACCCACAAACAGAACAACTAAATGGCTTTTCTCCTGTTTGATTCCTCATATGTACAACTATACTACTTTTTTGTTCTGTTTTGTATTCACAGACAGAGGTACTACAAGGTTTTCCTCCTGTATGAGTCACCATATGTGTCACTAAACGACTTTTCTGTGCGGTTTTGTATTCACAGATAGAGCAACTGTAAGGCTTTTCTCCTGTATGATTCTTCACATGTGCAACTAAATTACATTGCTTTGCTGTTCTGTAGTCACAAACAGCACAACTATATGGCTTTTCTCCTGTATGGGTCCGCATGTGTGTCACTAAATCATCTTTCCGTGCTGCTCTGTATTCACAGGCAGAGCAACTGTAAGGTTTCTCTCCTGTATGAGTCCTTATATGTGTAAGCAATTTACTTTTCGTTGCTGTTCTGTATTCGCAAACAGAGCAACTATACGGTTTTTCTCCTGTATGACTTTTCATATGTTGTATTAAGTAGTTTTTATTTGCTGTTCTGTAATCACAAACAAAGCAACTATACGGTTTTTCTCCTGTGTGATTCCTCATATGTATAACTAAATTACTTTTTCGTGCTGCTCTGTATTCACAAACAGAACATCTGTAAGGCTTTTCCCCTGTATGACTTTTCACATGCCTTACTAAATGACTTTTGTTTGCTGTTCTGTATCCACAGGCAAGGCAACTATGCGGCTTTTCCCCTGTATGAATATTCAGATGTAATACTAGATGACTTTTATTTGCCGTTCTGTATTCACAAACAGAACAACTATAGGGCTTATCACCTATATGACTCCTCATATGTCTAACTAAATTACTTTTTTGTGTTGTTCCGTATTCGCAAACAGAACAATTGTAAGGTTTCTCTCTACTATAAACAATGTCGATGTTATTTTGGTCAAATGTTTTTATTTCATAATTTTCGTCGTTTAATTTGATGTCTTCCTGTTTAATAGAAAGCTTACTAAAATTTTCATTGCTATTCATATTCTGCGATTTACAACATGGAATTATTGTGGAATTATCAGGCTTGCTTTCCATAGTTTCTTGTTTGATATTCATTGTTTCTTTGAAAGTAATACTTTCTTTTAATAATATGTGAGCCAACAGACGTGTTATATCTTCACACCTACAACAAAAGTAGAAGGTCATTAACCTATTTATTAGAAATTTAGCAATACACATTGTGGCACTAAGAATAGAACAGCAAACATTTTATTTTAAATTTTGCTAGTTTCATTTTTCTATTTGTGTGCTAGTTGTAAAACAAAATTCTGGTTAAAAATTAACCTCACGTGATACAGACAAATTAAAATTAGCCTTAATGATTGTATTCAGTTTTAGGGTGAGTGTGAGTAAATACACTTCAATGAATTAAATGCACTTTTGGAACCCATTTCTTTAAATAACAAACAATGCTATTGGTATATTGCTACTGGCATCTAGATTCTTTATGCCAGGTCTTTAACCACACACTATGACGTCGTGATAAAGGGGATAAAGATCTTTGAGATTATGACAAAGTTTCAAGCAGTTAAGCCAACACATTGATTTAGAATTTTTATCGGCCTGCAAAAGGAGTAGGTAAGTACAATTGACCCAACAAGGTTGGCTAAGTGATGTAATAGCATTGGTACCACAAAAAAGCATATGACGGGGCATATTAAATTACCACCTAACGTCATATGCATATTCAATAACATCTGCTTTTCTTCCTTCACGATCTATGCTAGTGGTAGGAGGTATGGAAGTATAATTCATTCACAATATTTCCCCCTCCGAGCAGGCCATATTAGATTGACATTTTTGTTGGTACGAATGCAAAATAACTAGAAGTGATAAAATTGGGTTATGTTGTTTTCAATTTGTGATTATGATTTGCGAAGGCTTGCACTGTTGCCAGTTAAAGTTTTGTCTCCTTCCGTAAACTTTTCATCATTTTGATTAGTGATGGGCATAACCGGACAATTTTCATAACTGAATTATTTGCATTCGAATGATATTAATAACCGAATGATTATTTGAATAATCATTCGAATAAATTTTGGTTCTCAATTCGTTTCGATTAAGTCAGCCGGTTTGCCGGTTGGCGGTTCACCGTCATCTGCATCGACATCGGTTCACCGTCATCTGCATCGACATCGTAACTTGCAGATAGCAGAGGAACCAAAACGTAATATGTACGGTCGGCGCCTTAGAAATCGTGACACGTAATATGTTCTTCTAGTCTTTGGAGTATTCTTGCTCCGGTTAGTTCATTAATGTGAGATGGCATTTCATAATTGACAAACAATAAACAATCTGACGTAACAATTAAAACCTTAATAACTGTAAAAACCCAGTTTATACACTTAAAAAATACATGCAAAATATATCATAATAGTGTGTAGTGCTCGATTACTAAGGCGCCGACCGTGCATTATGTTGTATGTATTGGAAATTAAGAGGTATTTATTAAGAAGTGTAGAAAGAAAGAAATATGCGGGACTGCTTGCTAATCGCAATAAAAACAGTTGTAAAACGTTTATCTTTATCGATCGGGCGGGTTAACGGCGCTGCCTCTTGTTTTGAACCTTTGGAGATGTAAGCAAATAAAAAATTGTTTTATAGCTTGATGCGTTTGCAGTTTTTAGGCGTTCAGGTTTCAGGTCCCCAGAATTTAATAATTTGATATTTTTTATGATAGGAGGTAGGTACGCGATAACCAAATGGTGTTTTCAGTACAACCTGATTTGTTTATGAGTTATGACGTATTTATATTTACAGAATTTTGAGCACTGCGTAGGTCGCTGAGATATGGCACGTAGTACCTTTGAATAGAGGTTTTATATTCAAAGCGTAGTACGTATCAGCATGTTATTTTTCATTTGAATACTTGGAACGAAAACCGAGTTACATAGGTTATTTCAATAACCGGATAACCGGTTATTTTTCATTCAAATAAGCCCATCACTAATTTTGACATTCAAATTGCAACAATGTCAATACAGCAGTTGTAAAAAAATTCATAGTTTTTTCATGCCACAGATTAACTTTTATCACAATTTACAATGTATGCGACCTAATAAAAACATATAACAGCCTACTGGGAGGAGAAAGCTGTGAATACATTATAGACATGATATCATGGAATGTTTTGATGCAAAATGCAATGATAAGAACATATTTTTGTTGGTTCTACGTAGTATATTTTAAGAAATAGATTGCTTATTATATTGTGAGGCAACTTTTTACAAGAGATAAGACAATAAACTCAAGTTCCAGTTTTTGAAAGCAGGATGGTAACCTAGGTTTTATTTTTTTTATAATTGCTCTTGTTGTTGCATCTGTAAAATGTACTTCATGTCAAAATAGTTAAACACAGTTAATACCTACTTTTTATTGAAAAAAAGGTTGCTTTCAGAGTGCGTTTACAAAAACTTTGTTTACACAGTGTTTAAAGTATATTAATAAGAATGTGGTGGTACATCGCCATGGGAAATGCATAATTACATTTTGAATAGATTATAAATATTGGCTGCTCCATTTATTTGACAACAAAAATGCAGTTTAGTTTTTTAATAGGTACAATAGGATAAACACGCAAAATTGTATACTACATAAATTTTAGTTATTTCGAAAAAAGGTATTTGTTAAATAATGCAGTTGTAAAAAAATTACATCAAATACCAGTTCACCTGACATGTGTCAGTAATTGGTTCCTCTATTTCAGCGGTTCCCAAACTGCGCTCCGTGGAGCACTTGGTAATTCATGCAGCATCTCCAAGTGTTCCGCCAAAAGATTGGAAGGAAAGATAATTATATAGGCTATAACCGATAAAGTATAAGTGTTGGAAATTAAGATTTTGCGAAATCAATGAAAAATCAAAATCTGAACAGCTTCCAAATGGTCAAACAATTTGGAAAAGCAATTCTTGGAGATGTCTTAATTGAGGTTCACGTTCAGTTGCTAAGTTTGCTTGATAGCCTCACCTGTTATTTTTCAGAATTGGACGAAAAATTAAAGAAAACTTTTGTAAGTCCATACTTTACTGTTTCGGAAAGGCCAACCTGTTTGGCATTGCAGCAGTATGAGTGCTTGATTGATTCTACATGAAATTCTGTGATAAAAAATCATTTTGCAAAATTTGGTGTCGCTAAAAGATGAATTTCAAGTAACGTCAGATAAAGCAAAAATCGTCCTTCTGCCGTCTGCAACAACTTACTTCTGTGGTCAAGGTTCTCTGCCTATGTGGCTACTAAACATATTGTTACGTTTTTACGCTCGGGCTATTTAAAAATTATACGACGCTTCTGGTTTTAAACGTTTATTTACTATGATTAATTATGATTATTTAAAAATACAAGAATTATGAAGGCAGAACACAAATTACTTATAAACCACAGGCACTATTTCTAATTATTTATTTATTCACACTGGATTAAACATCAATTATTTATGTGGCTATTTATTTATACGCGTCTATTTATGTAGCAGCTTACGCCTTTCGAGCTGAATTCGAACTGACTGAGAACTGATGACTTATTCCTGCGGCACGTATTTATATATCCGAATAATTTCCGTCTAGAACAATCGAGGCTTTACTTGCTTTTCCGGCACATGCATGACGCATTCGCGTGTTAGTCAGCAAGGTCGCTGACGTCACGCGTATGCAGCTGGCTTCAAGGTTGTTTCCTGAACATTCGGGCGCTGACTCACGCGTCTGCACCGGTCCAGCTGCTCCAAGAAGTTCTGGAACGCTCTGAGCTGAATCATATGTCCGGGGCAACGACCCGGCTGTAGAATCGTTACAATATTGTGAATTTACAATACCTGCTTTGAATGTGTTCCCAAATTTTACCTTGCCTTTTATGGTTTTTGTTTGTATAATGGTAGGTTCTTCCGGGTTATGCCGTGGTCGTGGTTCAATAAATGTTAGATGATTATTGCTTTCATATCCATAATAATGCCTAATTAATATGGTTTCGGTCAGTTAATAAAGATAAAAATTTAAATTTCAAAATTTAAACGCGCTTAAAAATGTGTCAGAATTTATTAGCTTCGGAATAATTTTGGCACTATTATTAAAGGTGCTTCACCAAATGAATTTTATCTATTCCTTCAGGAAATAATTAAGCCGAATATCCGGCATGCATGTAAACTAGCCTGAGTAAATTTTTAAGTTTGTTTTGTTTTTTTTTGTTTTTGTTTTAATTCGCACTCAGCCAACAGCCGTTAGGCCAATTATAGGCGTCGCTGTGCAGTTTTGAAGAAATATATCTCGTTAATTTTCCGCTGTAAAATCCATCGTGCTACGCACTCGGAATTTTTGTTGAGCGGCAAATTTACTTGACAAATTTCTTAGCAAAACATTCTGACAGAAAACGTCAAAATTTAATCGGCCATTTTAATCCACCTCATCAATGTCCAGCAACATACTGTGTAAATGGATTCTGGTAGACCTCAAATATATTTTACAGTTATGCTACTATTTACATGAAATTTGAGAAAATGCTTATGTAAAGTAAAATACACAAACATTTATAAATATAATTCAAATACCATTTCCGGTTTAACCGGAAATCACCTTAATTTTTCTATTTCAAATATTTTTACATTTTTGATTCACTCTTAAATTCTGAATCTAATGCCGTACAACAAGTTTGAATCGACGGTCTTTTGTTTAATTAATAATGAAAACGAAAATAAGGTTGCTATGAAACTTTACGATTTAAAAGAAATAAATGTTTGTTTACATATTTGTTTGTCTGTCATTGCGGTGATCAAAAGCGAGTCACAGCGGCAATAGCTACTGTAACTCTTCAGCTACTTCATAACGTTATGCGAGAAGTAATTCAAAGAGCCAGGTTATGTCAAGACGCTGATGGTGGCCATTTTGAGCAACACACATAAGTTTTGCGATACTATTCCAGATTAAGAAGTTGGAATTTCTAAGTTTTTTCTGAATGATACTGTTTTTGAAATATTTTTTTTCAGTTTCAATAAATGATTCAAATGTTACTTACCTTTATTCTAATTTAATTTAAATTTAAACAAAAAACTGACGACTAAAAGATCACTTATGGTCAGGCGCGTAGGAGCCGCGGGGGCCACGGGGGCCAATGGCCCCCTCAAATAATTTTCAGAGGGGCCTGGCCCCCTCAAAAATATCTGTTTCGAGTTTCATCATAATTTATAATTTTACGTATTTCTTGCAACCACTAACATGAACATATATGAACTTGAATTGTAATTTAAACCCGCGTCTGTAAATTGCCTTATTTTTTTTTGCCGCTGAGTGAACGATATTAAATTTCACTATTCCAGAAAGTAATCGGTGTGGTCGGATATAATTGAAATGGGACTACTATAACAACACTTTTCTTATCGGGTATTTGCCGTGCAACTGCAAGGTTGTTTCCAAAAGATGCCTACTATTAAGATTTTAACCGCCTTTTTGAACAACCGATTGGCGCGGGTTTGATAATAGTAATTTATTATACAAGACGATAAAGTTAAATTTTATCCACGAGTGAATCGTTTAACGTCGAGACGTTAATGATTCAAGAGTGGATAGAAATAACTTTATCGTCGTGTATAATACAATATTTTTTTGCACTACTAGTCTCAGAACGCACCGTTATTGGCCTATTTTGAGGTTGTGAAGTTGATTTTCTCCACCAAGGGAGAGAAAGTAAAATAAACAATTTTCACCGTGGTAACTAATAAATTGCTAAGTTACCAAATATGACTATTTTAATTTTGACGTTTTAAAGAGCTGTATTGTCAGGTTGACAGTTAAAATATTTTCGAAATTTGTTGGGAATTTAGGTATTAAGCCGTTTGGTAGTGCAAAAAATAGTATATACACCACGGTAGCGAATCGTCTTATAACCTTCGCGCTTTAGATACTTCGCGCTGCACGCTCAGTATCTAATATGCGCTCAGGTTATAATACTGCGCTTCGCTACCTTGATGTATAATATACTATTTCTATAGCAAGAACTTTAACAATTTCAAAAGAAAATAATGACAGTCAATCACATTTCAAAATGTCAGTAGCTAGATTGGGTTGCTACGATAATACGCAGCTGTCATATTTAATTTAAACAAAAGTTAGAAAATTAAATTACTTTATCTATCCTTGATGTTACAGTGCTACTTTATCTACCCTTGCTGTTAAAGTAAAACTTGACCTTTTGTTTTGAGTTGATAAAAGCACACTTTAACATGTGCTGTAGAAAAAAATACATTTATTGATTTATTATGTGGAACATTAGTAGGTGCTTTACCAACTAAAATTTCTGATTTTGGTTTCGAAATGATAGTTTCTTAATTGAATTAATTTTTGTATTTGTGTTTTATTATTTTTAATCTTTATTTATACTCTTTTTATTTTTCGGAAACTCGTTTCTATATTTATTTAAGTTTGCTTATTCATGTGTATTCTTTGCTTATGTGAAAATCTGATAATAAACATTGTTCATTGTTTAATTAATTTTTTTTATGGTACAGTGTTTTTTTAAATAAAATAGCACTTATTAAGTAACCAGTGACTACAATATACTATTATATCAAGAGATCCAAAAAAACTGTTCCTCAGCGGGCTGTGGAAATTCAACGTATGAATAATATGTTGGTGACACTGTACGTCAATGTCAAATTCGAGGTTAGCAGGTTAGGTTTTCCGTCAGTTATGACACAAACTGACACAAATCCTAACCTGCTAACCTCGAATTTGGCATTGACGTACAGTGTCACCAACATATTATTCATACGTTGAATTTCCACAGCCCGCTGAGGAACAGCTTTTTTTGGATCTCTCGATAGTATAAAACTAAAAATTGATAATCAGGAAATCAGAAATATTATAGCTCGTATTAATGGATCAAGTTAGAAGTATGTCTTTATTGAAAATAGAATGGCCCCCGCAGTCTAGAAAACGCTCCTACGCGCCTGCTTATGGTACATCTATAAACTCAGAATTTAGAGACAAATTAAATTATGTAAAAATATATAGGGTGTTCCATTTGAGATAGAAAAGTTAAGATAACTTCCGGTTAAACCGGAAACGGAATCTTTATGAAAAGTCTACATGCTGACACACTTTATTCCCAAAAAACACCATACTAAATTTCATATAGATATATATAAAAATGCAAATGATATTTGGGTTCTACCAGAATTCAGTTACACCAGGTATATTGGAAATATTTCTATAATATTTTGAATGCTCGGCATGCCAATATTTTGAATAAATGTTATGTTTATATTGTTACTAATAATTTTGAAACATTTCTTCCAAATATTGGCACAATGTTTTGAAGCCAATATTGTAGTAATATTCGCAGTATATAATACAAACATATTTGCAAATATTATAAAATAATAATTAGGCAAACCAAATATATTGGTAATGCAAGCTAAGTGTAACATTTAGTGTTAACATAAATATTGTTTCGTATTATTTAGGAAATATTGTGTGCTGCTTGGGCAGTCTGTCCAAGATAAGGAAGGCCAATATAGGGATCTCGTTAATAGTAAGAGATATAAATTTGGTTAAATGGAAAAAAGTTGCACAATTAAAGGACTAAGGAAATGACACCTAGAAATCCTAATATGATTTTTCGTTTTTGTTTTTGGATTTTTAATTCTATTTTCTTTTCTGGAGTTAATATTAAAGTTAGAGCAAAACTGACAAAACTTGTTTACAGCAGCTTTTCATGGACTTAAAGATTACAGCATTAATTTTTTATCCGACGTTTCGTCTTTCAGGAACCATCATTAACTTAATTTTCTAAATATGGTTCTTATTTTCTGTCAAATTTTATTTCAACAATGTATCACACATTATAGGTTAGGTAATTACGTTTCACGTCTTTTTTGACAATCATCAATACATTTTTGGATACGGACCTGTGTACTACAGCACTTCATGTGTTGTTTCAGCTTTTGTAATTTCAAATAGGTCAGCTATCCAGTGGCGGTGCAAGAGCACCTTGGGCCCCTAAGCAAATATCAAAATGGCCCCCCTTGTAAAAAGACTTATATACTTAATGAATTGTATATTTATAATTATAGTATACAAACTAACCGTTAACAAAAAAATAAAATAACATCCTCTTATAACCAACAGAAATAGCGTAGTAAACATTTAACACATTTTATAACTAACATATCTAACAAAATATCAATTAAAAATATAAATAAAATCCTCAAGTTGGTATAGGCACAAATACAAAGAAAACTGATGGATAAATATCTACCTAGATAACACTAGTAAAATAATAGCTATTTGTGCAACAAGTGCTAAAAGTAGACGTTTATGCACGAGTTTGCACACTAGCTATTTATGCCCAAGTGCTAAAAGTTGACGTTTATGCACTAGACTCAGTCTTCGGCTTCGTTTCGTAACATGTCTCGATATTTAATAAGCGAACATACCGGGGCCCCCAAAGGCCCTCTAAGGGCCCGGGCCCCTAAGCAACGCTTATTACCGCTTATGCATATCACCGCCACTGCAGCTATCATATCTTGGTGGTAGTTTGCGCTTCATTTTTTTATATTCTTAGCTGACAAAAGCAGAGTCCCAGAAACCCACTCGTTCGCAGAACCCGCATGTAAAATAATAATTCAGTGACTGCGAAAACATGGTACATTCAAATAGCATTTTGAACTTCCACTAAACCCTTCTTTATGATGTCATGAGAGTCGTACTAACTTTCGTCTAAATAAACAATATTTTGTCCTTCTAGCCAATACTTTTTAATCACCTACAGAGTACACAATTTTTACTTTGGACAATGTTACATGACTGCGGTCAATAATGCACTAAAATCTATTTTGTTACTTTGTTTTTAAGTTGGGGTGATTATTTTCCAATTTTCACTGTGCTTACATTCATATGAGATACATTCATATAACAGTCATTATGGTGCGAATAGGTAAACACTTGCTCAATGAGTTATTTTGGTATATTTGTTACCCAGCCGTCAAGTTTATAAAGTCCGTCTCTGAAATTTAGTCGGTAAAATTCGCAGCAATGCTAAAAAAATCCTTTAATATCCATTGTTCAATAATGACCTAAGAACCTGAGGTGTGGGAGGACGACTGCTATATGTTGTTTTTTAAATTATGCGTTTACGTTTTACTTTAGGCAATTATAGTAGTTGAAGTAAATAATGGAATATAAAAATTTTCATTAAATTTCATTAAACTGAGAGTATTGTAAATAATACATTATATAAAACATAAATAAAAGCGTCTTTGAAAAACTAATAATTCTTTTACTGTAACGAAGTAATTCTTATAAAAATTTTATGTGTATTTGCTATAATACATGTTTTATCGATTGCTGTTTTGCAAATACTAAATAGTGATTTGACATTGCCAGTATTAGTAACATTCTCAAGGTGAGTATGATAAAGCTACTATTTTTAACAAATTACAGCATAACGAATTAAATGTTGGTTATTAGAAATACTTTAAAACTAATAATAAACGTATTTTCGGCATAATAAACAAATAATATGATACTAAGTAACTAAGTTTATAATGACTTGGGCTACTGTAATTTGTAAAAGGATTTCATTGAAAAATCATGTAAATTTACTTAATTATATTTCAATGTTATTCTACAAACCCATAGTACTAATCACCATTACAAATGAAAAATATGCATTTGGAATCTGATGTAATTTTATTATGCAATGCATTTGTTGATAACATAAACAAACACTAAAATAATAATTAACAATAATTTACGTGTTATATTTAAAACTAGGTTGCCTATACGAAACATAATAGTTATTTATAATACATTCACACAATCAAAATAAATCATTATTTATAAGAAAAACTATGTACACAATAGAAAAAAACTCTAGTACAACGTAAAAGTAAAAAAATATGTTTAATATTAATTAAAATATATACATCCCATAATTCTCAGGCTCTAATATACCGATGGGGCCACAATTATATATAACAGCAATGAGATAACATGAACAAGAAAATAGCACGTATTGCTTGAGTAAGAAAGAGATAAACATAGTAGCAAATATACCAGTAGGCTTGAAGCTCATTTTAATTATGACATTTGTCAACTAAACATGCCTACTAAAATGATTTTATCGTATTGTCATCTCTTTCTTACTCAAGCATTCTATTTTCTTATTCATGTTATCTTATTGCTGTTATATATAATTGTGGCCCCATCGGTATATTATACGATTATTTCTAAAGCGACATCTCCTGAATAAGACCTCATACGTAAAGATAAATGGTTTTTCAGCATCTCATCCACAAACTATAGTTGCTATCATATAGTGTGTCTGACGGCGTATGAAACATGGAAACGCCAACTGTAAATTTTCTTAAAGATCACCGAGGGCAATGCAATGATGCGTTTGTCAGATATGTCACTTTGCATGCATAGGAAGCATTCATTTACATCCTTCTACTCAAGTTATTGACAGACATTGATTAGTCAATTTTGGCTTCATTATAATTCATAATTCGTTTTCGCTTAGAGCGCCTTTCAATACCTTTTTGTAACAAAAATTAATGAAAAACCTTTAAGAGAAATATCCCACAACAATGTGATTCCTATTGTGAAAAATTCCACTAATTGTTTTCATATTTACTGAACCTAACAAAATCGCTATTTTGACAATTAAACTTCAACATCTTCACGTTTCATGACCCTGAAACACATGGCATTTCCCAAAAAAATGAAGGAAAAAATGACTTAATTATAAGCAAAAGTATTTTGCCATTCTTTCACTGATGAATTGTGTGAAGGTGACTTTACAATTTTGAGGCATAAAATACATACATTAAATTTTTTGAGACCTTCCTATTATGATTTCAGAGGCTTTCACGGCCATTGTCATTACGTAATGAACTTCTGGGATTGGAACATGTCATTATTAAGATTGAAGAACTCAAACTTTTGCACACTTTTATAAGGAGCTTCACGAAGTGGGCTGAAGTTGTTTGTTACATAACCCCCTATTGTGATCATTACAGTTAAATAAATACAGAAACTCAAAATATCACTGTTCTGTATTCATAGACTGAGCACTATTAAGGCTTTTCTCCTGTATGAATCTTAATATGTGCAGATAAACTACTTTTATATGCTGTACTGTATTTGCAAACAGAACAACGATACGGCTTTTCTCCTGTATGATTCTTCATATGTACAACTATACTACTTTTCCATGCTGTTGTGTATTCACAGACAGAGTAGCTAGCTATAAGGTTTTTCTCCTGTGTGAGTCCTCATATGTCTATCTAAATTACCTTGCTGTGCTGTTCTATATTCGCAAAAAGAACAAATATACGGCTTTTCTCCTGTATGATTCCTCATATAGATAACTACATTGATTTTTTGTGTTGTTTTATATTCACAGACGGAACAACTATAAGGTTTTTCTCCTGTATGTGTCCTCACACGTTTAACTAAATGACTTTTCTGTGTTGTTTTGAAATCACAAACTAAGCAACTATACGGCTTTTCTCCTGTATGAGTCTTCATATGAATAACTAAAGTACTTTTTCTTGCTGTTCTGTATTTACAAACAGAGCAACTATACGGCTTTTCTCCTGTATGGCTCTTCATATGCGTAACTAAATTACTTCTGTTTGCTGTTTTGTATTCGCAAATAGAGCAACTAAACGGCTTTTCTCCTGTATGATTCCTCATATGTACAACTATACTACTTTTCTGTGTTGTTCTATAGTCACAAACAGCAGAACTATATGGCTTTTCTCTTGTATGGGTTCGCATGTGTGTCACTAAATCATCTTTCCGTGCCGCTCTGTATTCACAGGCAAAGCAACTGTAAGGTTTCTCTCCTGTGTGAGTCCTCATATGTATAACCAACGTATTTTTCATTGCTGTTCTGTATTCACAAACAGAGCAACTATATAGTTTTTCTCCTGTGTGATTCCTCATATGTATAACTAAATTACTTTTTCGTGCTGCTCTGTATTCACAAACAGAACATCTGTACAGCTTGTCCCCTGTATGACTTTGCACATGTCGTACTAAATTACTTTTATTAGCCGTTCTGTATTCACAAACAGAGCAACTATACGGCTTATCTCCTATATGACGCCTCATATGTCTAACTAAATTCCTTTTTTGTGCTGTTCCATATTCGCAAATAGAACAATAATTATAAGGTTTCTCTCTACTATACGCAATATCGATGTTATTTTGGTCAAATGTTTTTATTTCATAATTTTCATCGTTTAATTCAATGTCTGTCTGTTTAATAGAAAGTTTACTAAAATTTTCATTGCTATTTATATTCTGCGAGTTGCAGCATTGAATTCCTGTGGAATTATCAGACTTACTTTCCATACTTTCTTGTTTGTTATTCATTGTTTCTTTAAACGTAATACTTTCTTTTAATAACATGAAGCCAACAGACGTGATATATCTTCACACCTACAACAAAGGCAAAATTTCTTTAACCTATGTATTATGAATTTAGAACAGGAAACATTTTATTTTATTTTAAATTTTGATGGCTTAATTTTTCATATTTTATTTGTGTAGTACTAGCTGTAAAACAAATTTCTGGTTGAAAATAAACCTCACACAATACAGACAAAATTAAAATTAGCCTGAATGATTGTGTTCAGTTTGAGGGCAAGTTTGAGTAAATACACTTTAATGGGTTAAATGCACTTTCGGAACCCATTTTATTTTATTTTATTTTATTTCGCACTCCGTCAACAGCCGTTTCGCACTCCGTCAACAGCCGTTAGGCCAATTATAGGCGTCACTGTACATTCTATGGGGACTTCCAACCCCACTAACGATTATCATGATGTTATTATGACAACCGGGACCAACTTTTATCCGTGGGAGCCATACTACGAGGTGCCGGGAGAAGCAGCCGCACAATAACTAGAAATTATAAAATTGAGTTATGTTATTTTCAGTTTGTGATTATATGCAAAGGCTTGCACTGTTGCCAGTTAAATTTTTGTCCCCTTCCGTATAATTTTCGTCTTTTTGACATTAAAATTGCAACATTGTCAATACATCAGTTGTAAAAAATGTCCCTAGTTTTTTCATGTCACAGATTGACTTCTATTACAATTCATGTAGGCGAGCTAATAATAGTTATTTACTATAAAAGTGGAATCAGTGCATCATTAATATGTATGTATGTATGTATTATCATTAACCTCGTTTTTACCTTGCGGTGTAGAGGCTGGTGCTTTATATGTGCTTGCATCTGGCGGTACAATGCTCAACTTGCCCCGGATTCGGGATACAAAGTTGGAGCGCGCATTTTTGTGATTGCACAGCAACCATATAAGGATAAGAATATATTTTTGTTGGTTTTACTTAGTATATTTTAAGAAATAAGTTGTTTATTATATTGTTAGGCAACTTTTTACTAGAGATACGACAATAAACTCAAATTCTAATTTTTGAAAGCGGGGTGGTAACCTGGGTTTTATTTGTTTGATAATTGCTATTGTTGTTGCATCTGTAAAATGTACTTCATGTCATAATAGTTAAACACAGTTAATACCTGCGTTTTATTGAAAAAAGGTTGCTTTCAGAGTGCTTTTACAAAAACTTGATAGTTTACACAATGTTGAAAGTATATTAATAAGAATGCAGGGTGGTATATTTACATCTTGAATCGATCATAAATATTGGCTCCTTCATTTATTTGACACCAAAAATATAGTTTAGTTTTTTAATAGGTACAATAAGATAAACACGCAAAATTTTATACTACATGAATTTTAGTTATTTCGAAAAGAAGGTAGTTGTGAAATAGTGCAGTTGTAAAAAAATTAAATCAAAATACCAGTTCACCTGACATGCGTCAGTAATTGGTTCCTCTACTTCAGCGGTTCCCAAACTACACTCCGTGGAGCACTTGGTACTTCATGAAGCATCTCCAAGTGCTCCACTAAAAGATTAGAAAGAAAGATAAATATAAGCTATAACCGATAAAGTAGATGTGTTTAAAAAGGAAATTAAGTTTTGTGCGGAATCAATAAAAAATCAAAATTTGAACAGCTTCCAAATGGTCAAAGAATTTGGAAAAGCAATTCTTGGAGATGTCTTAATTGAGGTTCACCTTCAGTTGCTAAGTTTGCTTGATAGATTCACCTGTTATTTTTTAGAAGAACGTCATGAAAAATTAGAAAAAAAATTTGTTTTGGAAAGGCCAGCCTATCTGGCATTGCCGCAGCATGAGCATTTGATTGGTTCTACATCAAATTCTGCGATAAAAAATCATTTTGCACGTAAGAAATTACTATTACGATTTGGTGTCAGCTAAAAGATGAATTTAAAGTAACATCAGATAAAGCGATAATCATCCTTCTGCCCTCTGCAACATTTTACCTCTGTGGTCAAGGTTCTTTGCCTATGTGGCTACTAAACATATTGTGAATTTACAATACCTGCTTTGAATGCGTTCTCAAAATTATATCTTGCTTTTGTGGTTTTTGTTATTGGTTTTTGTTGGTATAGTTCAACAAGTTCTTTATTTTTTTGAAATTAGCGGAAAAAATAAAATTTCGATGATGTTTAACATGTCCAAATGCTTAAAAATTCCTTCCATCATCAATACTGCTGTCAGCAGCTTAAGCCAGACACGTTTCTAAAAATTAATGTTTTGAGAAAACGATATTTAAAGTTCCAGTTCTCAATATGTAGCTTTCAATGGGAAAAATTAAAGCTATTTTTTATATGACAAAATATCGACAAGTTGAATACAGTTAGAGAAAAACGGCCAAAAATGTACATAACTGCATAAGAGCGACGATAGTGCTCTGTGGCAAATTTCTCTTCTAAAAAGTGCTCCGTGATTTATAAAGTTTGAGAAACGCTGTTCTATTTTATTCCTTCTAATGCATATTATGTTTTAGCAATATTTACAAATACATTTTTCTAAATAAGTTTCAATTGAGTTAATACCAATGGTTAGAACTGCAAATGTATGTTTATCAATCACACCAGTGCAATAAGCACAAACTATAAAGCAATGCCTTTTCTTGGTTTTGAATCTTACGTAAATTCATATACGAGAGTTACCCTAGAAATTGATCAGATTGTTTGAGGAAAAACAATACTAATAATCTACTAAAGACTTCTTTTGTAATCGACACAGAAACAACAGATCATTTTCCCATTTTTCTGAGCTTACATTATAACGAATCGAATAATCACTCTAACCCTACAGCACACTGAGCCAGTATCTTTTTGTTGTCAAAAACTTCAGGCTACTACATGTTCTTGTTAAAATTGATAAAAACTACCACACAAAAAAGTTGGGGCAATATTTTCCTTAGCCCCCCTCCCCCAAGATTTGCCGTCTTATGTACATTTTACATCGCCAAGAGTAACTTTATCTTTTTAAGTAGAAAAAGTTTAGTGGGTGTACAAAGTTTGAAATAATTATCTTTGAACGTTTCGAAAATATTAAACAAAAACGATCCCCAGCACTACACTTTTAACGGCCTGTATCTGGAAAACCAAGGGTTTTTCGGCCTATGGTTATATAAAGTTTTCTTAATATTTCCAGTTCCAGAATTCGCTATTAAAGTTTGGCAGGCTAATTTTGGAACACCTTGTATTTAAAGAATATATTACTATAAGTTGTAAATACTTAATTTTTCTATAACCATCACAGAAATGTGATATTTGTGTGTTGCTATCGATACGCAAAGCTTGGCTTTTTTAACCTTCCAACAGGCGCGCTTACATTTATAACACGAGCGGGCGCGTGTTGTATTTTTTACAACATATACAGTTTTCAACAATTGGAATGTAAATTTCTACAAGATATCTCAGAAACTTTGTTTATTTTATTCTAAATAACTAATATTTATAAATAGAAAGATATTAATTAATATATGTGTCGTAGGAAAATGGTTATTTTAGAAAAATAGCTTTTTCCTAGGCAAATGCTATCTGCCTAGCCAAATGACTTTATCACTTATTCAATCGCTATTTGACTAGGAAAATACTATTTTACTAGGCAAATATTATCTGCCTAAATGGTTTTTAGAAAAATAGAAATGAATTGATTGTTGTAAAGCAGGAATACGTAACAGAGTGGGGGTCGTTTACTTTAGACTATAATAATTTTATTTGTATAAACGAATTACAGCAAGGATACAAGCTTGAAAAGAAACTAAAATTAATTATTTTTGGTAGTAAAAAATACAGAAATGTATGTAACCCAAAGTAGTATAAAGTATAACGTATTAAGTAAAGTAGTATAAACATATTATTTATTTTTACATGAATTGCTGTTGTGTCACCTACTATTACATACATTTTTATTTTTGAAGCAAGCACATCGCTTACTATTACACCGTTTTTTTTTACGGCTGACACTGACATTTTGAAAACTCTTGACCCGAAAACATAGACTGGGTTGCGTAGGCTTCTCTAAAGGAAATGAAGTGTTCTTGAGGAATATCATTAGAATGAAAACTTATTGCCGATACTGGTGCTAAGTCTTAAGTCACTTCTGGCGAACCAGCTTTTCAATTATCCGGCTCGCCCATAAAGGCTAATTTACTAAGCTTGCCACGTAAATAACTATTAAAGGGCTAAAACATTTTTGTAAATTAACAAAATAAATAAATTTTTGTATGTTTGATATTTTCAGACTATTTAGGGAAATTTAGGGGTCTATTTCTGAATTTTCGGGTCTATTTCATATTTTTCTTACTGGAGTATGTTGCTGAGTTTCGATGGTGGCGCCATCTCTTAGTGCACATCGAACTATTTTTACTCGCGCCAATCTCAACATTTTTGGAAAGAATCGAATCTACAATTTCTGGGAAATTATGGAATGTGAGCATTATGGAATACGTTACAAACCCGTGAAAACCATTTGCCTAACGACGCTTCAGTCAAATGCTATTTTCCTAGGAAAATGACATTCGACGAAAAATAAATGTTACAGGCCCATTTGGCTAGGCAGATAGCATTTCCCTAGGAAAAAGCTATTTTCCTAAAATAACCATTTTCCTGCAACATATGCACCGTTAAAACAATTTCAACTCATTAATACAAGATTTGTGAGAAATTATAATACGAGGGCGGTCCGATAACTACTTAGCCTCACCGCCTGATGGCGCCAGTATCGCAAGAGCAATTTACTATCGTGTAGTTCATTCTCCTAGACGGCTACTGTCAAAATTTCAACGTGATCGGACTTGTAGTTTTGTTTTGACAGCGTGTGGAAGCGGACGTGTCTTCGAATTTTAGAAAAATGGAAAAAGAGCAATATCGGTCGGTGATTCGGTTCTTGTTTTTGGAAGAGAAATCGCGCAGTGAAATCAAAGAGCGTTTGGATGCTGTGTATGGCGACTCTTCCCCTTCGATAGCGACCGTCAAAAATTGGTTTAACGGGTTTCAACGTGGTCGCACATCGGCTTTTGATGAACCACGTCCAGGTGCCCCGAAAACAGCTACCACGGAAGATAACGTAACAAAAATCCATGATCTCGTATTAGCAGACCGCCGATTGAAGGTGCGCGAGATAGCTGAGACCATAGGCATCTCAAAAGATCGCGTAGGTCATATCCTGCATGAAATTTTGGGCATGAGAAAGCTGTCGGCGCGATGGGTGCCGCGTTTGCTCACTCCGGACAACAAGCGCAACCGTGCGACTGCTTCAGAGCAGTGTTTGACGCTGTTTAAGCGCAATCCGAAGGAGTTTCTGCGTCGTTTCGTGACTGTCGATGAAACATGGATCCACTGGTACACACCAGAGACCAAGGAACAGTCGAAACAGTGGACTTTACCCGACGAACGTGCTCCGAAGAAGGCAAAGACTGTCCCATCGGCCGGAAAGGTGATGGCCACCGTTTTCTGGGATTCACAAGGTGTGATCCACATCGACTACTTGGAGAAGGGCAAAACGGTCACAGGGCTGTACTATGCTGAATTATTGGGCCGATTTGACTCCGAATTGAAGAGAAAACGGCCCCACTTGGCGAAGAAAAAAGTGCTCTTCCACCAGGATAAAGCACCTCCCCACACCTCCGCCCTCGCCATGGCCAAATTGGTCGAATTGGGTTACGAATTGCTGCGTCATCCTCCATATTCTCCAGATTTGGCCCCGTGCGACTTCTTTCTATTTCCAAATTTGAAAAAGTCACTCGCCGGGCAGAAATTTGAGTCGAATGAGGAGGTCATCGCCGCCACGGAGGCCTACTTTGCAGACCTCGAGAAAACCTATTTTTCAGACGGGTTAAAGAAGTTGGAGCATTGCTGGGTCAAGTGTATCGAATTAAAAGGAGACTATATTGAAAAATAAATAGCCATTTTTCCAAAATTTTTGTTTTTCTTTTGTAGGCTAAGTAGTTATCGGACCGCCCTCGTATGTATACAGTTACTGCACTGAAAAAATAACACGTCATACAATATTAAGGGGGGGGGGGGTATTGGTTATTTGCTTTTTACATCGTTGTGCATGTAAAAGATTTTCCAAATTTATGCAATTTTATTGTGTATGCAAAGTGTTCTGAAGTTTATTTGCTAAAAATAATTGCATTGTATTATTATCGCAAGTCATTTGCCCTAATTCAAATAACCAACCTGTTCACATTGAATAACACGAGCGGGCGCGTGTTGTGGATGCAACTTGTGCATCCGTCAGTCTGTATAGATATGAAATACGTGGAAATTAGTTCCAGAGGCTGTACTGACCGGATGTCCTACTGGTAAACAAAACAATAACGGAATACCTAAAGTTATCTGCCCGTCACTTGCGTATTATGCATGCAATTTCCGAAAATTGCAATTTCCGAAAATTCTCGACTGTTGTACTTTTTACAACAGCGCGCCTGTCGCAAGGTTGAGAAGACAAAAATAGGTTATTTAATTTTTGGGCTAGCAACCTGTTTACTTGTGTTTGAGTTTGTTATATGTATCGGAAAGTTCAAGTCACATCCTTTGGTTACTATGATAACAACAAAATAACATACTTTATAAAATACACTCCCCTCCAAAAACAGCGGATAATTTTTTTTAACTTTTATTTTTATACAACAGATCATTTTTAAATGTCTGAATATGCATTTTATACTTATGTAAGTTTTGCTTACTGACATACCTAAGTAGTAAAGATAATAATAAAAATTGGCAATTTTTTTATTAAAAATATCAGAAAGATGAAAAGATATGTAATATGAAAAACAACAATTTGATTTCAAAAAATCAAAAAACAACTCAACTTTGATTAATACTGTGTATTTCCACCTCTAGCTCTTATTACAGCTTCTATTAGAAGTGGAGGAAAAAGACATTTTCTACGAACAATTAGAACGAGTATACAACGGGCTCTCCAATTATGATATTAAAATAGTAATGGGTGACTGTAATGCGAAGATAGGCAAAGAAACAATTTACAGACCAACAATTGGACGTTTCAGTAAGCACGACAACACAAATGATAATGGGAAAAGACTAATAGACTTTGCTACAGACAAAAACATGATTATAAGTACCACACAGTTTGAACATAAAGAAATATATAAAGGAACATGGGTGGCGCCAAATGGGCAAACTGTCAATCAAGTTGATCATATACTGATAGAATCTCAACATGCGAAGTGCATCACAAATGCAAGAAGCTATCGAGGAGCTGACGCAGATTCAGACCACTACCTTGTGCGAGCGACATTAAATCAGGACATAAAAACAGACTCACGGCACAGCAAAATGAAACAAATAAAATATGATGTTGAACAACTACAAGACCCGGACAAAAGAAAACGCTACCAACATGAAATAGACATGCATTTAAATAAAACAAAAGAAGAACGAAGTATAGAAGGAGAATGGAAGCGGCTAGAAGAAGCAATCAAGACAGCAGCGAAGAAAGCAATGTCTGTAAAGGGGTCTGACAATAGAAAAACGTGGTACGATGAAGAGTATATCAAAGCAGTACAAGAAAAAAGAAGAGCCAGAGAGATCATGATCAGCAAAAATTCTGAAGAAAGTAAAAATAAATACAAAGAAAAAAGGAAGAAAGCAAAGTCAGTGTGCAGGAAAAAGAAGAGAGAATTTAATGAAAATAAGATAAGAATGATAGAAGAGAAGCTAAAAAACAAAGAAATTAGAAACTTTTACCAAGATGTAAAGAAGGAAAAAATAGGATACCAAGGAAGGACGACATACTGCAAAGATAAACAAGGAAAGCTAATAGGAAGACCTGAAGAAAGGATGAATAGATGGAAAGAATATTTCGAGGAATTATTAAACAGCAGCAAGGATAGGGAGGCAGAAACACCCACAGTAATAACCATGAAGGAACAAGAGCGAGAAGTAAGAGAGATAGAACCGCCCAGTAAAGAAGACGTCATCAAGGCTATAGAAAAACTAAAAAATAAAAGCGCAGGAGAAAATGGAATCGTATCGGAAATGGTGAAATATGGAGGCAAAAAGTTACACGAAAAACTGTGGATATTGATAAAACAAATATGGCAGGAAGAGAAAGAACCGGAAGATTGGTCAAGAGCATTGATAAGCCCCATACACAAAAAAGGTGATAAAACTTCTTGTGAAAATTACAGGGGAATTGCTGTATTGGATATAACGTACAAAATACTAGCTACATTAATAAAAGACAAACTTAATATTTATACAGAGGCAATTATAGGAGATTATCAGTGTGGTTTTAGAGCTAACCGTTCCGTAACTGACCAGATATTCATCCTGAAGCAAATTCAAGAGAATTTCTACGAATATAACAAGACTACATGCAATATTTATCGACTTTAAGCAGGCTTACGATTCTATAAATAGGAATAAATATTACGAAGCATTAGAGGAACTGGCAATACCTAGAAAATTAATAGCATTGGTTAAAATGACACTGCAAAATACTGAGAACATTGTAAAAGTGCAAGGACAAAAATCAAATCCGTTTAGAGTCGAAAGGGGCTTAAGGCAGGACAAATGAAAACCAAGAATTAAAATTCGAAAAAGTGGACAGTTTTGTGTACCTTGGGGCACTAATAACATCAAATAGTAACAGCGATAAGGAAATAGAAGCTAGGCTAGTGAGAGGCAACAAAAGTGCGGGTAATCTATTATCAGTGTTACGAGCAAAACAGATATCGCAAAGGACCAAAGTACGAATATATAGTACAGTGATTAGACCAGCTGTAACATACAGTTCTGAAACCTGGATTCTGAACAAAAAAGAAAAGGAGCAATTACTCAGATGGGAAAGGAAAATTCTACGACGGATATATGGAGGACAGAAGGTGGGGGAGATTTGGAAAAGACGAACAAATGAAGAGCTCATGCAAATGTACAAAAACCCAGACATTATAAGCATAATAAAAGCGCAGAGAATAAGATGGATAGGGCATGTCCAACGGCTCCCGAAACAAAGAATGACCAAAATTATGTTATGAGCAGGTTTAATTGGGATCAGAACGAGAGGAAGACCTAGGAGAAAATGGATAGAAGCGGTGGAGGAAGATATAAAGAAGATGGGCGTGCGAAATTGGACAGAAGTAGCAAAATGCAGAAAACAATGGAGACAAATAGTTAACAAAGCCCTAGGCCTACATGGCCTGTAGCGCTTATATATACAGTGTGTCCCCGGATTGAGTTCACTATAGGTATACTCGACAAAAAATTTTACAATTTTATTTTAATGTTTTGGGTTCCCGCCCTGCTTGATCTGAAAACAATTTTAAGTAGAGTTTTAATTTTTAGAAATTAAGTCGGCTATGAAAAATGTGAAAAAACTATTTTCTATTTAGGTAAACTACCCTTTTTGTTCACGATACGGCAACATTTTGTTAAGAAAAGTTGTTTAGAATGATAGTTTATGGCCCTATACAAAATATCAGAAAGATCTGTCGACTTAGAAAAAACCGTTACATTTTAGATAATTGTATTTAATTTTCAGGTAAACTATCCTTTTTGTTCATGATACGGCAAAATGTTATTAAGAAAAGTTGTTCAGAATGAAAAATTATGGCCCTGTACGAAATTTCAAAAAGATCTGTCGACTTAGATTAAACCCTTATTTTTTAGATTCAACAAATTGCATTTATTAAAAATGACGGTTTCATCTAAGTCGACAGATCTTTCTGAAATTTTGTATAGGGCCACAACTTCTCATTCTGAACAACTTTTCTTAATATAATTTTTCTGTATCATGAACAAAAAAAGTAGTTTACCTGAAAATAAAATACAATTATCTAAAAAATAACGGTGTATTCTAAGTCAACAGATCTTTCTGAAATTTTGCATAAGGCCGTAATTTTTCATTCTAAACAACTTTTCTTAATAAAATTTTGCCATATCATGAACAGAAAGGGTAGTTTACCCGAAACGAAAATAGTTTTTGCTTCACTGTCAAGGCCAACTTGTGTTTTCAAAAACTGTAAATATTCTTAAAATTCTCTTCAGACCAAGCAGGGCGGAATCCTAAAACATTAAAATAAAATTGTAAATTTTTTTGTCAATTATACCTATAGTGAACTCAATCCGGGGACACACTGTATATATATTAGTCGTGGCATGCTGCTTATGAGGTCTTGGATACACTTACACTAAAACAGCAAACAATTAATAAATTGTTTTAAGCGAAACAAACACAAATTTTAATTGTTACTAAAAGTGACATAGGGTCACTATGTTATTAAGTAATACTTAAATAAGTTTAAAATGCCTATTCAGACATTTAAAAATTATCTGTTGTATAAAAATATATTTAAAAAAAATTATCTGGTTTTTTTTGGAGGGGAGTGTATAACGGTATTAGAACTGTTACAGAAAATGATTTTGTATTTGGTTACTATAGAAACAACAATCACGCCCTTTATTTAGGAAAACAATATTTTTATAAGTTGATAATGCAAAAAATATTATAGGACACTCAAAAAATTGAAAAATTGGCCCCTTGGTTCTGTTGTAAAACACTTACCGATCTTGTAACGTAAATATTACGTTACCACTGACGACGTGCGATAAAGTATTTTGTGTAACAGTATGATATTCTTTTTTGCACTTAACTATCTCCACTAAAAGTTACATTCTCATGCGCAGCAAAAAACAACCATTTTATGCACTTAATACAAAAATAACTATTTAGTGTTAGCTTTGAGTAAAAACATTTCAAAAACCGAAAATTGGTCTATAAATATGTGTGGTATCTTATCAATAAGTAGGTTAATTACTCAGTTATTTAAAAAAATTATAATTAAATTATTTAGATATAACTTTAGAAAAGGCTAATTAACATAAAAGCTGCTGCTCATTTCTGATAATAGGGAAACTAGAAAATGAGTCTTGTGAATTGGATCATAGAAGTGTAATCAAATTAATCACAAAAGAAGGCAACACTTTGAAACTAAACTAGGGGCGAATGATTGCAGTATATGGAGACAATGCTCCATCGTACTTCGCAATTAAATTTTGGTCAAAGCAGTTTCATTGTGGATGAGAATCCCTCTTTGATGCTAGAAGTGAAACAATAAATATTGAAAATTTGTCGTTTGAAAATGTCCACAATCGCTTCAGCATTGAAAATATCCGAACCTAATGGTTTGACAATAGGCACGGGGTTCACCAAAAGTTGCGTAGACAGCAAACTTGTTAAAACAATTAGGACTTGTTAGAAATTGATCTAAAAAAAAACTTTCCAATACGGGTAGTAACTGGTGAAGTCTTGTGTACATCACTGGGATCTGGAGACAAAACTAGAACCCTTGCTGGAAGTGTGTTTATTTGAACGGAAAGTATATTGAAAAATCACGTCAGATAAATAACTACCCTAGTTCCTTCGTATATTATTTTTGAGTGTAATCAGTGTTTTATGATTGCTAACAATCTTTTCAAATGTTCAAGTAAGAATTGTTTAAATTTATACCTGAGCATGTGGTGCAAATCTACAGAATCAGAAAATGAAATCTTGCTGCTATTACATCAAACGCTGCACTAGAAGGTTCTGAAAGAAGAGAAACTTCATATTAGAAATGCTTGTTGGGCAACTACTTACTGAAATGTTATACAGCCCATCTGACGACGCCAAACACAACATTGAAAAGTTTGTCAAGTTTTGTTATAAATCAAAATTAAATGGCAATATTAGCAAAAACGGTTCATGAATGATAAGATAGCCAAAACTGAGGAATCAAAAATAACAGAAATGTCCAAAACGATGTAGCATCGAAGAATTACAAATCAAAACACCCACAAATGAATTGTGTATTTGAGATGTCACTAATCTTGCAGTTTATGTCGCCCACCTTGAACTACCGTTCCTAGAGCCAGCAATATAGGAACGAGAAATAAATCAACCTTCTTGTTACGGTCTACATACATTTTTTACATTACACAGCAATGTTTGTATTAAATACACACAAATCTTAAATCTGCAGCTAACCTAAATTCGTACCTTTGTACAACAAATATTATTGTCAAATTTCAATCCCACCTGCATTACTAGCTCTAGAAACAGTAGTTTAAAGTAGGTGCCGTACACTACAAGATAACGAGATGTCTCCACGGAGACAACTGCGCTCCAACACTTCTTACAATATTTGATAAATATTTTCACCAGGGCAACCTATTTATATTACAATGTAGCCTACTGCAAACTATAACAAAAGCGACAAAATTCACTTCAGTAACTGTCTCGATTTTTAATTCTTTGATGGTACATGAACACATTTTATGCGCGATATAAGACAGATTAGACAAACACAGGCAGCACACGCCTTGTACCACTAACGTTTCCCTATGTTGCGAATGCCAACAGACTGACTTGATACATACCAGACACACCGCTGGTAAATCAAGTTATCTGTATTTCAAGTTATATTACAAACATAGTTCACACAGTCTGAATTTATTTAACCACACTCCGGTAACGATAAATTATCTCCCTAACGATTGGTAAACAATAGATATACCACGACTGAACTTTTGCAAATGGCCAATATCTACAACTGTATTAATTAACACACGACTTCGTCAATACTGTTAACAATAATTTACCAACGTCGTCGCCATATTAATCTAGTTGACTTTAATTCGCAATCTTGGACTACTCGAGTGTAAAAGACCTACTTTATAAATAGAAGGTCAAAACAAAGACCAAAGTACAGTGAACTCAATGAGTTCACTGCCCAAGTAGGGTGACCACTTTTCAATTTATATACAAACCCTGAGATCCTTCGTAAGTAGAAAAAGAATTTTCTGCAATGAGAAATGCAGAATATCTATAGAAAACAAAAAGCAAGCAAATAAAAACCATGTTTTTATTTATTTCTATTAATGGTTAGCAAATATAATACAAGGTGTAACTGAAATACTTGTCCATATCGTACGTCGTACTAAACACGCATTATTTCTACTATGTATTCAAAACAAAACATTAACACAGACGGTTTGCATTCATATTGAAGTGCCTACAATCGATGACGCAGCTAAACGGATTATAAAACAGTGCATTAAGGCGCAGATTAGACAAAGAGCATATAAGAAGCAACCTGAGAATTATTGAAGATTATAAGAAGTTGCTGGTGGCGTGCTAATCAGTGGTTATTAACTAAAAGTAAAAAGTACGACCAATTGTGAGGTTATAGTTTTCTGAATGACATTTACAAAAACAATTAAAAATTAAGATCAGAGAACCTACACTTACAGATAAGCAATTGTAAATCATGTTGCTTGGTAACCTAGGGAGTCGCATGTATTTTTTTTAGTTGGGGAAGCCAAACCGAAAGCTTGTGTGTTGTTTTGCTTCCCGATTTTGATAAATTTTGTTGATAAGAGTAGATATGTTATGCCTAGTTGTGCATTTTATTTATTTGCCTGTGTGCGGAGGCCAGCTGTGGTTAAATTGGCAGTGTTCCGGAGTGCAATTCCAGAATAAATTGCACCTGGAGCGTAGGTTTTGTGCGATATCGTTTTCGGAGCTGAGATTCTACAAGTTTTAGAACTACGGGAAGCAGAAAGCAAAGTGCAGCACCTAGAAGAGGCTTTATTCGTGATCCAGAAGCAGGTAGCAGCAGCTGAAATATTGCCAGGAAGCAGATACGAGATTGGCGTCCTTTCCAACCATAGCCTGTACAAGTTCGTCCTTTAGAGCCGAGATTCTTCAAGATTGGGAGCTGCGGGAAGCAGGCAGCACTTAGAAGAAGCCTTATTCGTGGTCTATAAGCAGGTAGCAGCAGCAGAGACCTTTCAGGAAGCAAATACAAGCTGTTCGTTCTTTGCGGAAACCGGAAACGAGATCGGCGTTCTTTGAAGAAAAAACAAATGCGAGTTGACTTCCTTTTGCACTTGAAAACCAATTCTAGGTTAGCCAAACTATTTGATTATTATAAAAGGATTGTTGTAGTTTACCTGAGGTGAAGTGAATTTTCTGTATTTTGAACAGCTTTCTTTGGGATTAAATATTGTATAGTTATCTGTCATTCGTCAGAATCGAGTATTTGCCATAGAATGGTTAAATTCATCAACAGTGTAAGAATCTAACCCTGCAGATAGGAGTTTCAAATTGCTAGCCGGCGCAAAAGCGTTAATAAGTTGCAAATTGATAGAATATAGAAAGAGCAACATACCTTTATTACAGTGAAGCATAATCATATTTTTAATTAGCTAGAGAGAGGCAATAAAATTCAAACTAAGCTTTATGTAGTGGATCAATTTTATTTATTTATGGTATTACAAATAATATTTATGTATAGAGTTAATATAGGTACCTAGTAGTAGAGCATTAGAATAAGTATTATACCTTTGATTACAATAAAATCAAAGATTATACGCTCGGACCCCGCGCGAGATTTTTTGTGGCGATTTTATTTTTATTAATACATATATCCGACTTACATTGATGTTAATGTTAGACATTATTACAAAATTAGCGTAACCCGGAGAAATTATAACAAAACCCGGAGTCCGGAGATTTGGTGTTGAAACCCTGAGACTCCGGGTGAAACCCTGAGAGGTGGTCACCCTAGACCCAAGATGGGCAAATCACTACGTACAGAGATGCATTATGTAAACTGAGGTTCCTTCAGTTTCCAAAAAGGTGGCTGCTACTTTCAGAATGCGCGATGTTGAAGGTTTGCGGGTTCCCCTTAATAGAGGTGTATTGTAATGTGCACGTACTCTGGAATGATTAGGTAGGCTTTATAACTTTCGAATTAAAGTAAACACTAGTTGAATAGCGAATTTCACTCGCGTAAATAAAGCCTCAATTTTGGGTACAATTTTTGTTTACATTTTTACACAGATGGTCAAAGGCAATTTACAGAAAAAGACGGGCTAAAATCCGTTAAAATTGCTTATATGCCCCTTTGAAGGTTGGACGCCCCAAAACAAACGTCAATTGTTTAAATATACGCCCAATTGGCATAAATTACGTCAGGCTATCTGTCATTGGCCGAGCCCGCATCGAAAGATCGATCCCCTGTTCTTAAAACAAAAGCTAAATCAACAATAATTGGCTCGAAATACATTATGAAAACGCGATACTCTGACATGTTAATTAATGCTACGCTTAAATTTCTTAATTATGCTACGCTTAAATTTCTTAATTATGCTAAAATTTATATGAGCACAGGTGGCTTCATTTGCGACGCGTCCTTGACCCAATTTTGACTTAAAGCCTCTGTAGGGTTGCTGAATACTTCACCTTCAGAGCGCTGCACCGCTCTCCACTGTTGCCAAAAGCAACAAACTCCAGCCTCCATTTTGTTGCCACCCCCATGGATCTTGCCACTGACATTACACGCTTGCTCCAGTGACCTAATTCCGTGTAAAATTGACCCATATATGGCCGTTCAGGTAAATATGACCTATTACAATTTCTGGCTTTCATATTGTTAATGTCTTTTCAGGGGTGTTCAGTTATGTTCGCAACCAGATTTGGCCTGCTGCTAGAAGCCGCCATATCTTCGCCTTCACTAACACTCTGGTGCAGGTGTTTGGGACAATATACTGCTTAGGAAATTGGTTACGTGCCTTTCCCAAGTGGTTTTGTCTTCACCTCGAATATGTGCTGCACGACCTGCAGGTGGATTTGCTATTGTGCTGTGCTCATAAAACATTGGAAAAAACAAATCTCGAATGGCATCGTACGCTGGTCACATATGTTCGAACTTTGAAAATACACGCACTGACACATAATGTATTACTCTGCCATATTGTACGTCTATAAATTTGCCTAACTCGAATACTTGTTGATATTCAAGATCTATTTAAGACTACAGTACAGTACTGTATGTTAACAATAATTACTTCCTTTTACGATAAAGGAAGTATTGGATTCACCCAAAAATTCGAAATTGAATTTTCAACAGATCTCCACGTTTTAGAGTTCCCTGAACCCAAAACACATGTTTTTGTTCATTGGTCTGTCTGTGAACAGAATATCCCAAAAACGAAAAGAGGTATGACGTTAAAATTTCATATATAAGTTTTGTGTACTATCTAGATGCGACAGCACGCTTTTGAAGAAAATCACATAACCGGAAGTATGGCGTTTACTCTTGAGATTTTTCAGTTTTTTTCGATTTTTGTCAAAAACAACGCCAACGATTTTTTAAAACTTTAAATTTTTAATGTGTATTGATGTGAGATAGGTGATTTTCCAGTTGAATACCTCTAAAATGGGTTTTTTTTGTTTTTTCCTATTTTTTTTATTATCTCCTATTTTAAATAGAACACTGGGTATATTATTACATATTTGAATTCGGCTTAAAATTCTAGAGAAAATTTGTCTCTTAAACTAACGCTCTATTTTGTACGGTTTTCGTAGTATTTGTAATTTTTGAAAATTTTTGACAAATGCTTAAAAATTAAAAATCAAATTTTTGGCTAAATATAAGATGACTGTAAAATGAAGTTGTGTGCGTGTATCACAGCAGATTTTTTTTTTATATTTTAACCATGGACTTTGAATGAAACTTGAATTTATTGCATTTATTTTTGACTACAAACATTTAATTTATTTTTAGAACCCTTTTCATATTGAGCCATCTGCCAGTTTTATTCATCAATTATTCTTACTAATTTACAAAATGTTTCTTTCGCAAAGACTATAAAATAATTTGTGCCCTGAAGAAAACAGCAATATACAGTGTGTTTCACTTTACATGGAAGCACCCCTGTATTTTCTTTGTTTTTGTATGAATTCATTTGAATTTTTTACCAGTTGTACAACTCACCA
The DNA here is from genome assembly GCA_940337035.1 of Agriotes lineatus. Lineage (NCBI taxonomy): Eukaryota > Metazoa > Arthropoda > Insecta > Coleoptera > Elateridae > Agriotes > Agriotes lineatus. Next base: position 272,410 of record CALNHX010000277.1, read on the forward strand.
AGAGGCATCTATTCATGTCCTTGAGCGCAAATGACGTTTTTAGCCTTGCCTACTACGATCAAGAATATGGGTCGTATTGTCAATATTTTGCATCGCGTTAGAGTTACAGCAAAAAGTTATTAAGAAAAGTTGTTTAGAATCAAAAGAATACCCTAAATACCGATTTTCGTTTAATAATTCGAATTTTTAATTTTTATCCATAAATTTGTCCAAGTCCCAAATTTCAATTTTTAATTTGGTATCAAATGGTGCCATTGAGAAACAACAGTTTTATTACTGTTGAAAACGTCATTAGCTCTTAATAATGGCTGAATTACATTTAACTGTTGCTGAGAAAGTAGAAATAATTAGAACTACTGGTGAAAATGCAAGAACCAATAGAGAAGTAGCTAGAATATTTAATGGAAGGCATCCAGGGCGTGCACCTATTTATCCTGGAACTGTTTCAAAAATTAATCAATTTTTTAATTTAATTGGAAATGTTATTAATCCCAAACATATCTCTTACACCGTGGCTCAGACCAAGAATACTTCGAAAGCATCCCTTTGACGAAATGATTTTGGCGGCTTATGACGCTAATTCTCGTAGTAGTATTAAAAGAAATATGGCATTAAATTTCCATCAAAAATTTGGAGCTGCTGCTTGCATCGTCAGAAACTGAGTGCCAGGAAAAATAGTTGCACGCCCTGGATGCCTTCCATTAAATATTCTAGCTACTTCTCTATTGGATCTGGCATTTTCACCAGTAATTCTAATTATTTCTACTTTCTCAGCAACAGTTAAACGTAATTCAGCCATTATAAAAAGCTAATGACGTTTGCAACAATAATAAAAATGTTGTTTTTCCATGACACCATTTGATACCAAATTAAAAGTTGAAATTTGGGACTTGAACAAATTTATGGATAAAAATAAAAAATTCGAATTATTACAGGAAAATCGGTATCTGGGGTATTATTTTGATTCTAAACAACTTTTCTTAATAACTTTTTGCTGTAACTCTAACGCGATGCAAAATATTGACAATACGACCCATGTTCTTGATCGTAGTAGGACAGGCTAAAAACGTCATTTGCGCTCAAGGACATGAATAGATGCCTCTTGGTGAGTTGTACAACTGGTAAAAAATTCAAATCGATTCATACAAAAACAAAGAAAATACAAGGGTGCTTCCATGTAAAGTGAAACACACTGTATTTATTGATTTTGAAAGATAATTGTTTTAGCTAATAAACTCCTTACCGTATTTGAGATAGTGGTGTCTAGCTTTTTAGCTGTTTCGTGATGTATTCTAATTTTAAAATACTTTTCTAAAACTAGTTTTGTTAATTTTGTTGCCTAGTTATCGATATGATTCAGCATCATACAAATGATCACCAAATTAGTTAAAAGAAGAACCTGGTACGTTGTTACGTTTAGATTACGCCGCCTTTCTTAATTTCGAATCGCGCATCGCGTGCTTGGGACATTTGACAGTGATAACCTCGATGTGCTTTTATCTGGGGAAAGCCGATTGCGGACTTCGACGAGTTCTTTTTCCGCTCGCAGCTTGAAACGAGCAGTTAAGTGGCGTAGCAATTCACGAGCTTAGGGGATGCTTAGTAGGGCTTTTGGTTAGTTTTATGTGGTGGTGATATGAAAGCCCTCACGTTTAAAGGAAGTTTTTCCTACGCTTTGGGAGGATTTTTTGTTGATAATTGCAACCACGAGCTGTTTTATGTGCCCAAAACCATCATTTGGGTTGAGTAACTAAACCCGCTAGAGCCCCTGTCATTGTGTATTATATTCGAACGTCTTTACCTTTTCACAGCAAGCAGTACCAGGCAGAATTAATGCCGGTTTTTAATTAGCCAGCCCACCGAAATTTTGGGCCCGGTCGCCGCGCTGAATTCAGGGGTGCCGCTCAATTGTTTCCGTGTCCACGGCAACTTGCTGCAGGTGTTGTGCGAGTCGACGGTGTTAAGCCTTCACGGAGTCCCTTGTCGCCAGCGCCTATTTAGGACACAAGAAGGACCCGTATTAGGGGGTTCATTTGACCTCCTGGTTTTGGCACCTCAACCCTGCTGCCGTAGCGCCGTTGGTGCTGAAAAACACCTACGGCCGTATGAATTTCTCGGCCGAGAGCTTGAAAACCGCGTTCAGTTTCCTCCAAAACTGAGCCCAGGACCTCCTGCGGGCTAAGTAGCTTGCAAAGCTGCTTTATTTTAACGTGTTGTAAATTGCTGTTTGTGTCATAAAACTGTGAGTATAGTATAGCATGTATTAATTAGTTTAGAGCGATCCTGCGATGTCAATTTATGCTATTTGTTGTGATAACTACTGTAAACTTGTACTGTGATATTTACACGAAATTATATATCTTTACTGCCCGTATACAGAGTGAGTTAGTTACGGTTCATTGCATTTACTTGGAGCTATCTTTCAGGAAGTGTGATACAGCCCGGGTATTGAGTTTACAATTTATCGTTAGATCACCGGGGTGCATTCGCCGTTATTTCAAAAATTGTTGGCGCTCTGGGCATTCAGTTAATTATTGTTCTACCGTTTCACTTTCGTTCTTAAGAATTACACGCCTCCAAACGCTAAGCTGGCGGCCATCATTTGCACCTAAGTGTTTCCTTGAAAGATCGCCCAGAATTTAATTTATAAGGCCTAACAATATTTGAAGAAATATTCTTTACCAGCATAGCAGAAGGATTTGAAATATTTTTATTAAAAATATTTACGGTTGTGTGAAAATGGCGAAAAGAAGTTTCTGCCATTTTACAAATATTAAATATAAACGTCGATGCTTTCTTGTTAGGTTTTTGTATTCTTTCACATCCAGAAGATCTGAATGCGATTGCTCTCGTTTTAATGGTGTCCGACACTTTGCGCAGGTAACGCATTTTTTTAGGCATCACGCAACATAGCCAGCAACTTAGTCTATGCTATCTTTCTTACAATCTATGAGATTCCAAATGGGTGACGAAATGGAGTCATGATTTTCAAGTTCTTTACACAGCCCTGTGTATAAAGAAATATATTCTGGCAAATCTTGAAGATTTATGTTTTTTCTGGGTATTTCGCCACTGAAAAATTAAAAATATAAAATATCGAACGATTCGAGGGACAATCTGCCCTCGTTATCAACGGTTAACAATTAAATTTAAAAATGAATAAAGAAAACTTAGCTTTTGGCTGGGACTGAGAAACGATCAACCTCCAATGAATTGCTCGACACTGACAGTTGATTATATGTACTTATACAAGCAATTATTGGTTATTGATTCAATTAACCAATGATTCAAATAAACGAAAGCAACAAAACGTTAAAACTTACTTTCTTGGTGGATATCCAAGCAGATTTGGGTCATTAGGAAGTGCGACAGACAAAGAAAAAGATTCGGAATCCGAATTAAAGTTTCAAACTTTATTTGTTTATTAAAGTTATCTAATTTAGTATCTTACATTTGGACATAAGGAAGTTTACTTTCGAAAGGAAGTAGCAAAGCATCTTTCTGCGAACGTCTGAATCCAGAAGGTGCTCTTATAAAATCATTTGCTTCAAAGTAAATTGAAAACTATATCTTCACTAAGCCCTAGCAATACTAACCAACGTTTACAAAGATCAGTGCCTTTTGAAAATCTGAAAATCATAGGCAATATTTTATGTAGTGAACATTGCCGACATTTTACTTCAAAATGTGCTTTAACACCAATGTTTCGATTTTAAATATAAATGCCCCCATTAATTAAGAAACGGGCTCGCCAGTAATGTTTATTTTTTTTAATTATAAATGTTTTGGAAGAAATTCCCAGCATTGTGGACTCAGATTTATGTTTGAGCCGTGATAAATGCAACATTCTAACATGCAGTGGGGTGAAGAAGGTGTTTCCGAATTTCACGAACCAGCGGACAGAAGGTGCAAGCTTTTACCCAAGTGCCTACGGTGCCCATCTCCTGGTGCGATGGAAGATGATTAAGTGCATTTAGTCATAGGTAGTGTGACGTAAATACAGTCGGTTTCAATAGCCTCGTAGTGAGTAAGTTGCATCATATTAATTCTTGTGGTGTTCATACGGCAACGTTGTTACGGTCTAAAACGACATTTACGACACCGCGCCAGCTCATACGAAAAGTCACGAAAAGCTAGACGGCCAGTGCGTACGATATCACTCAAAATCGGGCTAGTAACTCACATAGGACCGCTGCTTTGCCCGTAACAAGAAGTGCCAACTAGACTCAGTAAAGCAAGGGGTGGTTCAACACGAGATAACCTACGGGCAACGGCCTAATGGACGGTAAACAGATCTAAAATAGATTGAGTGCCACCCAGTTCCATCAATATGGAAGAGAATGCAAAAGTAAGCCCACTGAGAAACCGGGAAGCAAATGAGTCTATCTTTCAACTTTACTCTTGGCAAAAACAGCTAAACGGAGTATGGTAGCTGTGTGTGCAGCCTTGTGACTCCCCGGCACTGGTGACGGGAGCGCCCTGACCTACCTTTGACGCTTACAATTTCGTCCAGGCTCCACCTCACATCGATCTTACACTGCGGACAACTCAGCCTGAAAATATGCATGCAACATGCGCAAGGAAAACACGAGGCAATATCTAACAAACCGGTCTATTGGTCTAACGTACACATATTGTCCAAAAATACACCAACACATAATCGCGGACGTTTATTAGCGTATTGCTACTAAACCTGGCACAAAATCAGATCACTAGCGTTAATTTAGTGCGTGAAATACGGTAGCGGCCATTAAACAGTACACAGAATATAATTATTTACGTTAGTTGGCGTACAAAATGCAAGGGATGAGTATTGCTATTATATCTGGCCCAAAATGGGATCACTAGCGTTAATTTAGTGCATGAAACATGAGAGCGGCCATTAAACAGTACACAGAATATAATTATTGACGTTAGTTAGGGTACAAAATGCAAGGGATGCGTATTGCTATTAAATATAGCCCAAAATGGGATCACTAGCGTTAGTGAAATATAATAGCAGTCATTAAATAGTACACAGAATATAATTATGGACGTTAGTTAGAGTATAAATGCAAGGGATGAGTATTAAGTACACATAGCAACGATATAAAGGCTAACATCTAAAATACACACTACCTTTAGTATCACCTGGCTTTCAACTCGGCGGCTGAATTCCGCTTCACAGCTCGGCATGTCGCAAGGCTACAGCTGCAGTTGCTGATGACGCATATTCCAGAATACCTTGGCAAGACACGATGCGACGGGACTCGCATGAAAACGTAACAGGGTGACCTTTTCCACGCCATCGTACGGTACCAAACCCACGTAGAAGTGGTAAAATGCCTGCACGGTACACGAGATTACGAGGCGTTGCGTTGGTCTACTAAACGGCGCATCACCAGATCACACACAACTGCACGCCTTAACGCCTCGAAAAGCTCCCCTCGAAAACACACTATATAGCGGAACTCACTCTAGGAACCCGCTCGCAGTAACTGCACGAAATCAACTCTTTGTCAAACAACACGGAAAAAGCAATCTCGCAGCCCAATCGAACGAATCCCTTTGCGGGAAAGACATCGCCGAGCGCGAACCTTTAACACTCGACTCTCCGCCTGCACGCGAATAATGCCAGCCCCTGACTGACTCAAAACCGGTTCAAGCCACGTTGCCGAAGGCCAAGAAACTGGCGAGCCGTCAACAACGCAGATAGAAAAACTGCAACGGAGCGAAAAACTTTCATCTCTCTCTGTTGCTCTCATAGACCAGCGTTTCAAATTCAAGGCAGAAAACACGCTAACAGCCAAGCTCGCGAGGGCTGCGAGGTGGCAACAAACACAGGTGTTCAGCCAGACGGCCCATGGCGGTCTCGCAGCTGCGTGACGCGATAATGCCAAAGCCTGCACAAAATTCGTAACACACTTAAATTTAGGCGGAAAATTATGACAAGAAAGTTATATACAAGCGGGGTCGTAATCTTAGAACAAAAATAGGCAATTAACTCGTACATACGTAAAATTTGAAAATGTCCTGACGTTTGCTAGAGCAGACGTCTCCTTGAATGTTTATATTTGAAATGAATGCATTATTCAACGTATACAGATAAGTACACTTAGTACACTTCAAAAGTTTTACAAAATAAACAATTACATAATATATATATATATATATATATATATATATATATATTGCGATCTCTGGTTGCAATACAGATGCAAATAACTGGGAAAAGCCATGTAATTTTATTAAATCAGAATGATATTGGTAGAATGGACGATTAACTTTAAAATCATTCAAATGAGTATACAAATAGGGGAACTCAATTTCAAGTGTTGGAGTTAATAAAAGAATTTCAATTATAATTTCAAAAGTTTGGCAATGTAGAAGCCAGACATGAATTAGTTAAAATTGACACAAGAATTCAAATTGTGCAGAACTTGAGATAAAGCGTTAGTTAGTACAGTAATTAAAGAAAAACTGACGTTGTGAGCTTATTTGATTAAGGTAAGAAAGGATTTACGAATTGGATAATGCAAGCAAGATTAGCATAAAAGAGATTTTGGCAAAAAGGACACAGTTATTTTTGAAGAAAATGAAACAGTAAACAGCAAATAGACAAGTTTAGTGCTATTAGTGAGTCAATGAAGTGATGTGAGCAAAAAGACATTTGTTATAAACAATTTAATGGACAAGAAGATAGGTTATAAACAATTTACTTTGAAAGACAATAATTTTAGTATTAAGATTTCTAGTTAAATGTTTGTAAAATATGAACTTAATGTTAAATGTTGTTAATTTGTACTAAGCTGATTTCCTTGTATTTGATTTTTGATGTTCATTTGTTTTTAGAAGCTTGGATATTCAATTATTATTAAACGTTGACACCAGCAGCATCTGCCTTTTACTCTGCAATTAATTAAAGTTTTTACATGGTTAAAATAAAGATACAGAGTTGAAACTTTACCAAAGTGTGCAGTTTTATGTGTGTAACCAGTGGTGTTAAAAGGGGCGATCCATCTTGAAAGAGAAAAAAATTTCACGCCTCCTTCGACGAACCAGCAACGGCAGGCACCCGAGGAGATTGCAATCGAGATCCCAGCGTTCCGGAGGGCTACGAACGGGTCCAGAAGGTGGATACAGGCTGTCCGAGGGTCCCAGCAGCGATACCGGCATCAAAGGGCGACCGCAGGTACCGGAGGCACCAGGGAAGGCTTTCCGCAACAGCTACCGATGCAAGAGCGAGGTTAGTGTGGGAATTTTCATTAATCGACCGTAAGGTCGTGAAACATATGAGCCTACCTGTGTCTCGTGAGCTTCACAACCGAGGGCCAGCATTAGTTTCTGTCCAGGCAACGATAATCAGCCAAAAATCTCAATTTAATCCAAATTTGGAGGTTAGAATGCAAGAAACAAAAGAGTAGGCGCAAACAACGAAGATCCGGTTTTCCTAGAACAAAAGAATGTACAGACGCTACCACAAAGGCGCGAAAATCAATCCATAACTCACCTGATTTTTAATTTGCTCATAATTTGATTTTACTAGTCATTTCACAACGCAGAAAGTCGCACAAACTGAAATTTATGTAGGTCAAGGTTAACTGTTAACTCGAGCACCGGCGCAGTGCAGTTTTGATATTATTTCCCAGTGGCGTGCTGCTATTTTCAAATAAATTTAAGAAACCCGACACCTGAGAGCTGAGTTTTCATGTTCTTAATTTTGGAGCTAGCAAATATTATCAATAACGGTTATATGCAATGTTTAAGAGGGCAAAATACCATAGATATTACTAGTTAATTTGGTGAACCCAAGATTAGTCAGTTTAATGTAACATTTACCGATCTTTGAAAAATAATAGGTATGGTAGACAATTTTAATTTAATTTATTTTATTCTATAATTAAAAAAAACACACATATCATATCATAGCAATATATATATATATATATATATATATATATATATATATATATATATATAATATAAATGCAAGTGGGGGTACACCGTTTGGCGTTTCTTGCATCCTTGTTTCCACCTCCGTCTGTTTTGCCATTCGTTTTCTTGTAGGTCTCTGCTACTCATGGCTTGTCGAATATCATCATTCCATGACAGTTTTGGTCTTCCTCTTCTTCTCCTTTGTGAGGTCATCTTTCCGCATCCATCCTTCTCATATGGCCGTACCAGTTTAATTGTTTGTTTTCAATCGCATCAATTTCAATCATTTGCCTCAATGGGTATATATCAAGTTACGGTAAACTTCAATTTAATCATGTCAGTTTTTTTGGGAACGTTATAACACTCTTCTATAAAAAATAATTTCCATTAATTTTTGAACTGCAGAAATTAAAAGAAATGATATGTGGATTTTTCAAAAATTGTATTCTTTACAAGAAAACTTTTAAACAAAAGCTGTAGAAAATTGCAATTATGCATCATATATTAATGTAATCTTGCTCTTGAAAATGTTATTTTCTCAAACAATAATAAAAATTTCCTAGAAAACGGAAAAAAGCAAGAGGAAAGTGCTACTTCCGGTTGGCCTATTTTAGACACAAGACACTGAGATCTCAGAATTTATGTTAAAAGCATATAGGTAGTCTATAATTTTTCAGATGGATTAATTAAACCGTCTGGGCCGTAAGGAGAACATAGACAGACTCACAGACTGACAGACATCACTTTGAAAACCACTTTTTCTGAATCAGAAAACACGAAAGCGGATATTTCCGCAAAATCTCGAGTTCGAAAAATAATGCTTATGTTATGATCATTCATGTTTCACGTTTCTTTTGGTCATTTATTTGTGTTGCTGCTCTAAAGTAGATCGTTTACACTCGAGTAGACCAAGAAACAAATTTTAACAGCAGTACACCGTGCCGACCAATTATAAAAAGGAGGTGGAGTTTAGTGCTGACGCCGATTTAAAAAAAGAGATAATATCCGTATAAGAGTACACATAAATTTTAATTATGTTTCGTTTGAAAGAAAATCCGGAGAAATTATCAAAGAGCTCGTAAAGCTTATAAAGTCAAAATATGAAATATATAAAAATTATGCATTTAATATAAAAACATATATAAAAAATGATAATTGAAGTACTTAGTGCTTTACGTTATCACTTCTATACATACCACACATTGTTAATTAATTGATTACCAATTTTAACAATGTTAACATTCACGTGCGTACTGTATGTTAATTCATTAATGTTCATAAATAATGTAACGACCTTCGGGCCGGATCGCGTCAGAACATTCCAGAACGACCTTGCGCGCGAATACGTCAGCGTCGCTGGATTAATCGAGCAAGGTCTAGACGTTTCTAGGAATGACTCATTCGTGATATATAAATACGTGTCAGCCGGAATAGATAGATCAGTTCTCATCAGACTCGAAGCGCGCGTGATATAAACGAACCGTGTGAAATAAATAACAAATAAATACAACCATATAAATCCTTACTGCTAAGCTGTATATAAATAATTATTAAATAAGTGTATCGGTGTTATAAATAGTGCCTGTAGTTTATAAGTAATTCTGCCTTCATAATTCTTGTATATTTAAATAATCATAATTAATCATAGTAAATAAACGTTTAAAACCAGAAGCGTCGTATAATTTTTAAATAGCCCGAACATAAAAACGTAACAGTGGTGTCAGGTGTGGGGCTATACCAGGGGCTATACAAAATTATTGAACAAACATTAAATAAATAAATTGTTAACAAGTGCCGATAAAACGACGGTCAAATAAATCAATTTAAGTGTATAGTGTGGATGCCTTTGACGAGATCCAAGATGGAAGCTCAATTAAGCCAACTTTTGCAACTGATGCAAGTTGGTCAGGATAAGGCAGAGAAAACGCAAGAAGAATTGAAAGCCGGGCAGGAAGTACTTAAGGAAGAGCTGAAAGCCGGACAGGAAGTACTTAAGGAAGAGCTGAAAGCCGCGCAAGAAAAAGTAGTTCAAAAACTTGAGGAAGGATTGAAAGCCACTCAAGAAGAAATGAAAGCGAGCCATGACGAGTTGACAGAGGAGATCAGAGATATTCAGGAAGAAACGGAGAGGAAGATAACCGGATGTCAAGGTGACATGCTGAAGCTGCGGGAACAAGTTGCCAGGTTACTAAGTGGCCAAGGCAAACCAACTCCCTCTGAATCTGCTGGCTTCTCTTCTCCTCCTGCAGTAAATCAGCCTACCTTATCGCAAGTTGCTGCCCCTCAGGTTGCTCTGTCCCCAGTGAGGCCCGCAACATCTGGCTTGCACATGAAACTGCCCTCTTACGATAGGAAAACGCCATGGTCAACATACCTGAAGCAATTTGAAGCCGTAGTCGTCGCTAATGGTTGGGGAATCGCAGACAAAGCGACCGCGTTGATCCTGACATTGCGAGGGGATGCCCTGAATGTTCTGCAAATGATTCCAGAAAATCAGCAGAGGGACTTCCAGCAATTGGCGAGTCGTCTGGAACGACGTTATGACAATGGTCATCTTCAGCATGTGCATTGTGCCCAGTTGAAGAACAGAATTCAGAAGTCGGGGGAGACTCTGCAAGAACTGGAGGCCGATGTTGCTCGATTGGTTCGACTTGCTTATCCATCGGCGCCGGAGAACTTCCTGGAGCAGCTAGCTGTCCAAACATTCGTAGATGGAATGAAAGACGCCGATACTCAGCAAGCGGTACGTCTGGGGCGCCATAGGACACTGGGAGAGGCCTTAGCCCATGCGTTGGAATTTAAAGCGGCAAGGACTGCCTCCAGAGGACATGGTCGTGTCCGCGGCGTCGCCACGACGGAGATGGCGCCTGAATCCATGGAGGACATGTTGCGACGACTTATAAGTAGAGTCCGTCAAATGCTATTTTGCCATGTTTCTTACTGTAGGCCCCTTTAGGGCCAGATTTCGTATTTAGTCGTTTCACGTAGTAAGGGGTGGAATGAACCACATTTTTTGGTGCCATAAATGCTATAAAATGTCTGTTTTCGTGATAAATGCTATACTTTGAATAAATGCCATATTTTAATACTATATTTCAATCAAAATCAATATTATGTGGCTAATTCACAACAAAAGTGCTTACAAATTTTAAAATAAACATGCAGAAGTTTTGGTGAATGCCAGGTACTAAGGTCGATGACCCGGGGCAGGGGTGACCGCTCGTCGCGCGCTTTAACGCTCAGGTAAGTATCCCGTTACGTCCACTCATCAACAACAACCCCGCGTTCTCCCCCTTCCCTTCAATGCACCTCGGATACCTACGTTCCACTCTTTGTCTTTTATATTTGTGTTGTAGGATTTTTAATATTAATGGTGACATTTTTTCTAAAATTTCAACATTTTGATATAAATACTTACCATTTTTTTAAGTTTTATTTTGAAATAAATGCCATTTTATATGCCATATTTTGAAAAAAATAAATGCCATTTTGCTATGCTATATTTTAAAAAAATAAGGAAATATGTTGACGGACTCTACTTATAAGGCAGGAGACGAGGGTGAAGGGGCCTCGTTGCTGGAACTGAGGAGTGATGGGTCATCTTAGGGTTCGCTGTCCGAAGAAAGGAGCCCGAGTGTCTGACGAGCCGTCGGAAAACTAATGCGGGTCGACAAGAAGAGGCCAGAGTCGACTCGTGATTGCCATGCCCCGGAAATTCCCATACATGTATCGTCCGTGCAACACCAGCCTGATAGTCTCTTCATTGATAGGAAAATAAATGGAAGAGTTCTGTCTCTGTTGTTGGATACTGGAGCGACGAAGTCCATCGCCAGGTCTGACGTAATACGAGACGAGGGTCAGCTGCTGCCCACCAGGACACGCCTTCGCACTGCCACGGGAGGCGAAGTGACCACACATGGGGAAATGGATTTGACATTGAAGATTGGGAATCAAACCGTCAAGCATCGGGTCCTGATTGCTGACATTGCGGACGAGTTCATCCTGGGAATGGATGTCATGAATAAGTGTGGGCTCACTTTAGACCTGGGACGCGGCGTGTCGCACGTGGATGGGGAGGAGCTTTCCCTACACCCAAGAGAAGAGATCGCAGTACGAGTGGTATTGGCGGAAGATGTTACTCTGCCTGGACGAACCGAAAGGGTCGTGGATGCATACCTGGATGGCGATTTCGGGGGCAACGTAGTGCGCATGATTGAACCCGATTATGACAAGGAGTTCACTCATGGTATCCTGGTTAGGAAGACGTTGGTAAAGACTGGGCTTAAGGTCCCAGTAAGGATGATGAACGTCAATAGGAAACCGGCAACCGTCAGGAGAAACACAATCCTGGGAAGGTGCACACCGGTCTCCGCCGTTGTCAGAACGATTACTAGTGACAGCGGCAGCAAGGCGAAAGGCTGCCCAAAGGCACTAATGAACACCGTGATGTCTACTTGCAAGGGCATGAGCCAACAAGAACGGAAGAAGATCGAAGATCTGGTGGCCCGGTACCCAGACGTCTTCGAGTGCGGAGATCATCCCAGCGGCCGTACCGACGTAGTTAAGCATAAAATCAATACTGGGGATGCTCAACCGATACGCCAACATCCAAGAAGGTTGCCCAAACGGAAAGAAGCTGAGAAGATTGTTCAAGATATGCGAAACCAAGGGATTATCGAACCGTCCAGCAGTCCGTGGGCCTTTCCTGTCGTTCTTGTCAAGAAGAAGGATGGCTCAACGAGGTTCTGTGTTGACTACCGACAGCTGAATTATGTGACCAAGAAAGACAGCTACCCTCTGCCACGAATCGATGATACCCTGGACACGCTCTCCGGTTCTCAATGGTTCTCGACGCTAGACTTGAAGAGCGGTTATTGGCAAGTCGGAATGGAACCTGCGGACAAGGAGAAGACTGCATTTACTATCGGAACTGGGCTCTGGCAGTTCTCCGTCATGCCGTTCTGTTTGTGCAATGCCCCGCCACGTTTGAGAGGCTGATGGACATCGTCCTGAAGGGTCTATCTTGGCAGACCTGCCTGATATACTTGGACGAAATCATAGTGGTGGGTAAATCCTTCAACGAGCATCTGAAAAACCTGGAGGAAGTGTTCGGTAGACTGCGAGGTGCCAACCTGAGATTAAATTCAAAGAAGTGCCACATCTTCCAGAAGGAGGTACAGTACCTGGTGCACGTCGTATCCCGCCAGGGAGTAGCAGTAGACCCGAGTAAGGTAAAGGCAGTGCAGGATTAGCCAATCCCGAAGGATAAGCATGAGCTGCGAAGCTTTCTGGGCCTGTACTTACCACCGACGGTTTGTGCTGGGCTTTGCAAACATTGCAAAACCGTTAACCCGTCTAACGGAAGAGGGACGACAGTTCGAATGGAGTGCTGAGTGCGCGGAGGCCTTCGAGACGCTCAAGACTGCCTTAACCAGTTCACCTGTACTTTGCTATCCACGTCAGGAAGGCCAGTTTATCCTCGACACTGACGCTAGCAATGTCGGAATCAGTGGTGTTCTATCCCAGGTCCAAGATGGGCAAGAGAAAGTCCTGGCATATTTTAGCAAGGTCCTGTCCAAACCAAAGAGGAACTATTGCGTAACCAGGAGGGAGCTTCTGGCAGTAGTCAAGTCCGTGGAGCATTTTTATAAATACCTGTATGGCAGAAGATTCTTGCTGAGGACCGACCATGCTGCTCTAAGATGGCTGCTGCAGTTCAAGAACCCTGAAGGACAGGTGGCTAGGTAGATCGAGCGCCTACAAGAGTACGACTTTGAACTAAATCATCGACCTGGCGCAGCCCAATGCAACGCCGATGCGTTATCCAGGAGGCCCTGCCCTGCGGACTGCAACCACTGTTCAAGACTGGAGAGTCGTGCGCTACTCATCAATCGTACCACTGTACTCGATGACTCGTGGGAGCTAGACGAGTTGCGGAACAGCCAGGAGAACGACCTCGACTTAGGCACAGTTATAGCCTGGAAGCGAGATGGCCGTCGACCTACCTGGCAGGAGGTCTCCGCCACTAACCCAACGGTGAAGACCTATTGGGCGCAATGGGACTCCTTGCAGCTGGACAACAACGTCCTGACCAGAATCTTGGAAGACGAGGACGGTAGGGCAACGAGATCGCAATTGATGGTACAAGGAGTAAAGTGGCCGAGGTTCTGCGCCACCTGCATGATGGCTCCTCTGGGGGACACTTCGGATTGAAGAAGACGTTGCAGAAGGTCCGGTTCTACTGGGCGAGCTGCAAAGATGATGTCCGAGACTGGTGCCGGAGGTGCGAAGCCTGCGCTACAGGAAACGGACCGGTTGGTAGACGTAGAGCTCCGATGCGGCAGTACAACGTCGGTAGTCCGTTCGAGAGGATAGCCATCAACATCGCTGGACCTTCTTCTTCTTCTTCTTCTTATATTAGGGTTTAACCCTGTTTCTTCCATTTCCTCTTTTTCCTTACGCGTTATCTTGTGATGTTGACGTCCAACTCTCGTGCCAACGTTTGTGTGGTCTTCCTGGGAGCCGTTTTGTGTTAGGTGTCTGCGTCTGAACTTTTTTCGCTAACCTTTCTTCTCCCATCCTTTCAACATGGTCTCTCCAGTGTCTTCTTCTCGACCTAGTCCATCTGACCACATCTTGCACTTCACACATTTCGCGGATCCTTTCGCTACGTACCCTATCGCGCAGGCTTACACCGGTGATGGCTCGCAGGGTTTTCATCTCTGTGGCTCTCATGATTTGTTTGGTTTTTGTTGTTTCGGCTTTTGTTTCAGCTGCGTATGTTAATAGTGGTCTGACGCATGTCTTGTAAATTCGGGTTTTGCTTTCTACCGTCATGTTTTTGTTCCTCCATATGATGTCGCGGAGACAGCCAGATATTACTGCGGCTTTAGTTGCTTGGGTCTTCACTTCGCTTCTGGTATTGTTGTCGCTTGAGATATTGGCGCCAAGATATTTAAATTGCATAACTTGTTCAATTGACTTTCCATCGACTTCTAACTTGCATCGTGTCGGAGTTTTAGATATAACCATTGATTGTGTTTTGGACGTGGAGATTTGCATATTGTATTGTTCTGCAGTTGTTTTCAGTTTGAAAAGCAGTCGTTGTAAATCGTTTTCCTTTTTGGCTGTCAGGACTAGATCGTCAGCATAGCCCAGGACTTGTATTTTACAGTTTCCCATTCTATATCCTATATTGGTATTTTTGACGCTGTTTATTACTTGATCCATAATAATGTTAAAGAGAACGGGGCTCAAGCTATCCCCTTGTCTAATGCCATTTGATACCGGAATTTCTTCCGTTAGTCCATTGCGGGTCCTAATTTTTGTATTGCTGTTTTTGTTTAGTTCCTTTATAATATGTATCGCTTTTTTATTAATTTTATGTTCTTGTAGTATTTTTAATACGTCCTTCAGCTGTATTCTGTCGAACGCTTGGGTGAAGTCTACAAAGCAAAGGTAGAGCGGCTTATTGAACTCAATGGATTTCTCAGTTAATTGACGCAGTATAAATATTGCGTCGACGGTAGATCTATTCGATCGGAACCCTTGCTTTTCTTCATTTATTTCTATTTGTGTTGTTATTTTCTGGGCTATGATTTTCGTAAATAGTTTTAGTATACTGCTCAACAAACATATACCTCTATAGCTTTGTGGGTCTGTTTTTTGTCCTTTTTTGAATATGGGTATTGTTATGCTCGTTCGCCATTGGTCGGGGATGTTACCGAATTTCAGTATTTTGCTTAGTAAAATGGTTATTTCTTTTGCAAGCGCTTGTCCTCCGTATTTAATCATCTCATAAGTGATTGCGTCAATACCTGTTGACTTTCTGTTTTTGAGTTTTAATATTGCCATTGCTACATCGTCTTGAGTGATATCTATTTTCATTTCATCATTTTCTTCGTAATCTATCGTTTCTTCTAATTCTTCATTATCTACAGTATTGCTAATGTACAGGTTTTGAAAGTGGTCTGCCCATACGTCTTTAGATATTGTATGTATTTGGAATGATTCGTTTATTGGTTTTTTCCTATTTCTGAGCATGTTCCATATCTTCTTTTGTCCCCCGTATAGATCATGTTCCATATCTTTGGAGAACTTTTCCCAGTATTCCTTCTTCAGGGTTTGTATTCTATTGTTTACTGTATTTCGTATCTGCTTGTAATTCTCGTACTCTTGTGGCGTTTTGTTACTTCTGTATTGCAGGTATGCTGTCCTTTTTTCTGTTGCTAGTTTTTTTACGTCTTCGGTAAACCACGGTTTCGTATTTGTTTGTTTATTAGTCTTTACGCTTCTCACTCCAATGGCTTCCTTTGCGCTGCTAAGTATATTTGTACTTAGTTTTTCCCATGCCTGTTCAACGTTGTCCTCTTCGCTTATTGTGTTATGATTGATTTGGATTGTTAGTCTTTTTTCGTACAAATCCTTGGTGCTTTCGTTGATGAATGATTCTATATTAAATTTTGTAACACTTTCCGTTTTTTGTTTGTGCTTCTTTAGGTTTAGGTTGTAACGGAATTTGCATATAATTAGGCTATGGTCGGTTCCTATATTTGCAGAGTTTAATGCTCTAACGTCTAGGATTTGGCATGGGTGTATGTTTCTGTTCGTTATTATGTAATCCAGAACTGCTTCTTGCCCTCTGCTATTAGACCATGTACATTTATATCTCCATTGATGTGGGAAGAAGGTGTTGTTAATACGTAGTTCATTTTGAGCGCAAATCGAGATTAGCATTTCACCGTTATTATTTACCGCGTCTTCATTGAACCGCTGCATTACACCGGGTGTAGCTGTGTTTCTAATTCTTGAATTGAGGTCACCCATCATGAATATCTTTTCGTTTGTTGGTATTTGGTCCAGTACGTCTTGGACATTGCTGAAAAATAGTTCTCTCTCTTCTCTGGGCTTACTCATATCAGGTGCATAAGCACTTACTATATGGATTTTATCTTTCTCGAAGTTCATAATTGTGTGCATCAGTCTTTCATTGATATATATATTGTCTTCAATGTGTTGTTCAAACTTTTCGTGAATAAGTTTCCCCACACCGGCATGGGCTCTTTCGTCTTTGTTTTTTCCACTATAGAACATGCAGTAGTTTTGATATTTTTCACTTCCTTTGCCCTTTTTCTTCGTTTCTGCCAGAGAGCATATGTCGATTTTATGTCTATTCAGTTCCATGATGATTTCTTGGTCTCTCTGGGTCCATGAGGTTATGTTCCAGCAACTCATTCTGATAACTTTCTTTCTCCAATCTCGCTTTTTCCGTTTTCTCGCCGTGTCGTTTTTCCGTGTATTCCGTCCTGGTTCAGAGGCTTGAATGGTACTATGAGCGATATTTGGTTTTTACGGTGGGTAGGCTGCTAACCTGTTCCACCAACCCTCCTCTTTTACCCGGGCTTGGGACCGGCAGTGGCAGTTGTTGGGCTAGTCAATCTACCCAACAACTAACCACAGGCTGGACCATTCCCCGAAACCGATTCGGGAAATAAATACATCCTGGTGTGCATGGACTACTTCACCAAGTGGCCCGAAGCGTACGCCCTTTCGAATCAAGAGGCTGGTACTGACACTGATGTTCTGGTGAAGGAGTGCTTCAGCCGTTTTGGAGTCCCCGTAGAGTTACATTCCGACCTGGGCCGGAATTTCGAGTCTGGACTGTTCCAGAACGTTTGCAAGCTACTGGGGATACACAAGACCCGGACCACTGCCCTCCATCCTCAATCCGACGGCATGGTGGAAAGGATGAACCAAACCATGGAGAAGCATCTGTCCAAGGTGATTTCCGAACATCAGCGTGACTGGGACCTGTACATTCACCTGTTCCTAATGGCCTACCGATCGGCAGTACAAGAGACAACCAACCACACCCCAGCTACGGTACTCTTTGGGCGCGAGCTGCGATTGCCACGTGACCTCAAATTTGGAAGAAAGCCTGGTGAAAAAACGGCCGGCGAGGACTATGTGGGGAACCTGAAGAAGAGGATGGAAGAGATCCACGACGCCGTACGCCGAAACATTCAGGGTGCCAGCGACTGAATGAAGGACCTATATGATGCCCGCGCTGAGGCCGGTGGTTTCCAGCCTGGCGATTTGGTATGACTTCATAACCCCCAGAGGCTTCGTTACCTCCCCCCCAGCTCCAAATAAACTGGGAAGGCCCCTACACTGTAGTTGCTCGACTGAATTACGTGGTATACCGAATCCAGAAACCTCGAGGAAAGTGCAGGGTGGTGCACTTCAATCGGTTGGCCCTCTATGCCGGAACCAATGAGGAAGTGGAGGCTATCACGGAGCAACCCCTGAGACGACTAGGGACCGGAGGAACCACCTTCCAGGAGTTTATGGCCGTTTATGGGGGTACGAAGACTGCGTGATTTGGAGTCACTACAGAGGTGCAGCGTAACCTGTTCGACACCCTGCGGCAGTATTCCCTAGCACACTGCGTCGCCCAGGACCTCCGGATGTCTAGGGGGATCGCCACTGCCTTCCGGGAGAAGTTTGGCCGGTTAGACCTGCTGCGAGAGCAGGCACCTCAGGTTGGCAGAACCTGCAGCTGAAGGAAGGCAACAGCTCCATTTATTACCTGGTAACGAAAAGGTTGTCTTAGGAAAAACCTAGTTACCAGGAGCTCTGGTCTGCTCTTTTGGACCTTAAGGAGCCGATGGTGAAGAACGGCGAAACCCAGCTAGCGGTGCCGAAATTAGGATGCGGCCTGGATTCGTTGAACTGGAGGGTTGTACGCAGCATGCTGGAAGTAGTATTCAACCGGACCGGCATCCAGATCGAGGTCTGCTGTTGCAGCCCGTTGCGAAGCATTGAGCCCACGGTGGACTGCTACTTCTTCAACAAGTCCGTGTGCAAGAAGGGCACCGCCTGTAAATACCGTTATCAAACCCCCACAAGAGCGAGTGGCAGGTACCCGACGCAACTCGTTCTGGGACAGAACGACCTAAGGTGGGGGCAGTGTAACGACCTTCGGGCCGGATAGCGTCAGAACATTGCAGATCACTCCAGAAAGTGTAACGACCTTCAGGCCGGATCTCATCAGAACATTCCAGAACGACCTTGCGCTCGAACACGTCAGCGTCGCTGGACTAATCGCGCAAGGTCTGGACGTTTCTAGGAATGACTCATTCGTGATATATAAATACATGTCAGCAGAAATAGACAGATCAGTTCTCATCAAACTCGAAGCGCGCGTGATATAAACGAACCGTGTAAAATAAATAACAAATAAATACAACCATATAAATCCTTACTGTTTAGGAACCAAAACATAATTTTAACTTTAAAAATTAAATATGCATACATTTCGTAAGCAAACTGTTGCATGCGGAAATTACAAAGCATCAGCGTTTATTATCAGCACTGGTCGAATGACCCCGGTCAACAAACTGCAATTCTGCAAACTGGCTGTTTGTTTGTTATGAAATTGAATACGCAAGTGCATATGCGAGCTGAAACTAGGGCAAATATTAAACTTTGTAAGCTAAGTCAGTATTTTTATATGTATAAATAGGAAAGAACTAGTCATTAAAATAATACAGTTTGAAATTTTGTTTCACTGTGTTCACGCTGACCAACGGCCCCAGGTCTTTTTTGCTACATCATCTCGTGTGAGACCGCACGAGACCGTTGGTTTGCACCCCTTTTTAATTCCTGCACCCCTAAGATATTCCTGCAACTGTCCAAATTAAATTCATACAGTCCACTACATGCTCAACCCTAAACATTTTGATCCTTTCGAGCCTTTAAACGTTCCTGCCCCTGAACATTTTGGTCCTTTCGAGCCTTTATACGTTCCTGCCCCTAGTATCTGATATTTCGAGCTTTTCAACGTTCCTGCCCCTAGCATTTGGTCCAGTGATCCCTTAAAACGTACCAGCCCTCATCGAACAAGACCGTTACGATGGCGCAGCGACGGGAGATTTTCACAACCCAAGAAGATTTAGCAGAATCCATTCGCAGGCAGATTATCAACGTGAGGAAGGATGGCCCATCAAGAAAAAATGCAGCATATATCACCGCTCGCAGATCCACCCTAAAACAACTTTGGGAAGAATTTGAGGCCAACCATTCAGACCTGGCGAAGGAAGTCGAGGAAGAACACCCTTATTTTAAAAACAATTTTTTTCAGCAAACCAAAGACGTTTACAATGAAGGGGTTGCCCTGCTCGACAAGTGCGAAGAAAATCTAGCCACGCTAGGTGAAAGTTCACAGCAGCCAGCTGGACCAAAAGAAGACACGACAGCACGTGCTGACAAGGAGGGACAGTTTCGAATAAGAAGGCTACAGATCAAGGTGAATTCACTCCAAAGCGACATTCAGGAAGTCTGGAATAGGTTGAATGAGGAATGCAATAAAAGGTATTGTGAATACAACATTAAGAATTTTAAGGATGATTGGGATGACATCAGAGCTCTAAACGAGGAGATACTATCCCACGGTAGCTACGACGACAAGGAGTTCCGTGAGACCAAGAAGATGGTCAACGAAATAATTGTAGTCCTGTACCAACACATCCAGGATGGAGAGGTTCAAAGTGTCAAGGAACACAGCCATGCGAATATAGTGTTGCCTACTCTTAAAATTCCATTTTTTGAAGGGACCTACGAAGCATGGCCTAGCTTTCATGATATTTTCCGAAGAATTGTTCATGAAAATTCACGACTAAGTAAGGCGCAAAAAATGCATTACTTAAAGTCACAGTTACAAGGGGAAGCCAGCAAGTTAGTGCAACACCTGGAGGCAACTGAAGCCAATTACGAGTCTGCATGGTTCATTATAAGGAACAGATACGACAACACCAGGCTGCTACTTGCGAAGTATTTGGATGACATAGTCAACCAGGCAACCCTGTCGAACGAATCTGCAGAAGGGATCAAGAAACTCCATGACACGACTGCAGAATGCCTAAGAGCAATTGAGAACTTAGGAATTGAAACGGCCACATGGGGGCCTATCATGTGTCATATAGTGACACGGAAGTTGGACAAGGAAACCAACAGACTGTATGAGCAGTCACTAACGGCACCAAGAGAGGTGCAAAAATTCGAGCAGCTACTGAATTTCTTAGAAACAAGATTTCAGTCGCTGGAAGCTGTACAACGACGGAACAAACTCGAACCCAGAAAACAAGGAATTGGGAAACCATGGGAAAGTCACCAGGATCGGTGGGCAATGAAGACGTACCACACTGCTGAGATATCGTGCTTCCACTGCGGAGGATCACACAGCATTAAATCCTGCCCAAAATTCAGCAATCTAAATATATCCGAACGTTGAGACTTCATAAAGAATAAAAAAATATGTTCAAACTGCTTCAAGCCTACAGGAAAATATAACTCCAGACACTTTTGCCCAGGGAAATGCAAGGTATGTAATAAAAGACATCATTGGCTTTTGCACGAAGATTTTAGCAAACAACAGCCTCCCAAGACCACAACGGCAATTTCCAGTGCGACAGCAACCAATAAGAACGAAAACATTGTTGCAAGCCTAGTAGGAAGACAGCATCGCAACGTTTTGCTTGCAACTGCCTAATTAAGGTCCAGTCATCCTCAGGGAGTTTGGAGTATCTCAGAGCCCTGATAGACTCCGGATCACAGGCATCATTCATCACAGGAGATGCAGCTCAAACGCTGGGTCTACCAGAAGAAAAGGTGAGAGTGCACATTTCTGGATTAGGCAAGAAAGGAGCAGGTACAGCCCGAGGACGATTAACTGTAAACCTACGTCCACGATTTCCAAGCAACTACACAACCCCATGTGAGATGCTGATACTGCCACATCTAACCAAGTCACTTCCAGAAAAACCAGTCGAAAACTATCAACTTCAGGACTGTAAGAATAGGGTGTTGGCTGATCCACTATTTCAGAAACCTGGACCAATAGACGTTATCCTAGGAGCAGACATCTACAAGGAAATCATTTTGGAAGGAGTACGAAAATTCAACGGAGGCCTGTTAGCGCAAAACACGGAACTTGGATGGATCATCACGAGGAATGCAACAGCACCATCAGAAGAAAGGAAAATTCTTAGCATGGTAGCATGTGCTGCAGAAGATGAACAACTCACAAAATTTTGGGAGATTGAAGAAGTTGTACCAGAAAAGATGATGTCCAACGAAGACAAGGAATGCGAAGAATTCTACAACTGCAACCACCAGAGAAATGCTGATGGTACATATACAGTGAAAATTCCGTTCAAGGAACCAATAGAAAAGCTTGGGGATTCAAGAAAAAAGGCAATCGCACGGTTCATTCAACTGGAGAAACGGTTAGAAGAAGATAAAGTTCTAGGTAAAGAATACAAAACCTTTATGAAGGAATACTTAGAACTAGGACATATGAAACGCGTTCAACCAGGAGCCAATATACGAAAAACCTACTTCATCCCTCATCAAGCAGTAGTAAAGGAAGACAGCACAACCACGAAATTAAGGGTAGTCCATGATGCTTCCTCAAAGACCACTACTGGACTTAGCTTAAACCAGCTAATGACTGCTGGACCAAGACTACAACAAGATTTGAAGCATATCCTGCTGAGGTGGAGAAAACACAAATTTGTTTTTTCGGCAGATATTGAAAAGATGTATCGTCAGATTAAGATAGCCGAAGAAGATCAGGACCTCCAAAGGATAGTATGGCGGTTTTCTCCAGACGAACCTATTCAAAAATTTAAACTCACCACTGTAACTTATGGAACAACAGCAGCACCATACCTGGCAATCCGTACCCTTTTGCAGATAGCCGAGGATGAAAGACAAATATACCCAATGGCTGCAGAAATAGCAACCAAGGACTTCTACGTGGATGATTTAATGTCGGGAACTGACTCCGTAGAAGAAGCAAGGCATCTCCAAGTAAGTCTAATCAATATGTTAAAAAATGGAGGGTTTACCCTCAGAAAATGGGCAGCCCAGCTCTTGTTGAAGAATTTCCAGATAACTTACAGGACAAGAATTTACTCGAGATCGACGAAGGAGAAACAAGGAAAACCTTGGGAGTACACTGGAGTCCAAAGGCAGACGAATTTAAGTTTCGAGTCAGTCTTCGAGCTGATGCAAATCCTACAAAGAGGGTAATCTTGTCAGAAATATCCCGTTTGTTTGACCCATTAGGATGATTAGCGCCAATTGTAATAAAAGCCAAATTAATAATTCAACAACTTTGGTTACAACAGCAATCATGGGACCAACCAGTGGCCACAGAAATAATGAACGAGTGGAAGCAGTTTCAAGAAGAGTTACCATTGGTTGAAGGCATATCCATTCCAAGGTGGTTAGGGTACCACAGCAGCATCCGGGAAATGGAGCTGCATGCATTCTGTGATGCGTCGGAAAAAGTTTACGGTGCTGTAATTTACAGCAGGGTAATGTCTCAAGACGGACGCATTCAAGTAAGTCTATTGACAGCCAAGTCAAAGGTTGCACCTATAAAGATGAAGAAAACGTTGCCAAAGCTGGAGTTATGTGCAGCATCGTTAGCAGCAAAAATGTTGAAGGAAGCTATTAGTGCACTGGACGTCCCCAGCATCTCCATCTTCGCGTGGTCAGATTCCATGATAACCTTATCCTGGATAAGAGCAGGTCCGGAGAAATGGAAAACATTTGTTGCAAACAGGGTAACAGATATATTGGAAGTAACCACCAGCGGAAATTGGCATCATGTGCGCTCAGAGAACAATCCAGCAGACGCTGTTTCCCGAGGGCTCACTCCTGTCAAACTACAGCATCATCTATTGTGGTGGAACGGGCCGCAATGGTTACGAACTAATCCTTTGCCACTGACGGAAACAACTATTCCCATAACAGCTACAGAAGAGGAAAAAATTCACCAAGTCCAAGCATTTATCGCATCAAAAGAAGAGTTGGACATCTTATCCAAATATTCGTCACTGCAGAAGTTACTGCGGGTCACTGCATACTGTAACAGGTTTGCTCAAAAATGCAGAAGACAACCGTTTCCGACCGAATACCCTACGGCAGCAGAACTCAACAATTGCCTCATTCAAATCATCCGTATAGTGCAAGCACGCAGCTGGGCAACAGAGATTCAAACCTTGAAGAAAAACATCTCGGTTCACACAAAAAGTTCCTTGGCACCATTACGACCATTCATCGATGATGAAGGAACTCTTAGAGTGGGAGGACGACTTCAAAATTCAATGTTGCCATATAATGAGAAACATCCTATTCTCATTCCCCATAATAGTCATCTAGCCCACCTAATAGTGAGAAACGTCCATCAGAAACTGCTACATGGTGGAAGTCAAGCTACAGCAGCATACATCCGTAGAAAATTCTGGATCATCAATGTGAAGAAAATAATACGCAAAGAAATTCACACCTGTATGAAATGTTTTGCATTCAGAAGACAACCGTTGCAGCAACTCATGGGCAATTTACCTGCGCCTAGAGTAACGCCGTCCCTGCCATTTTCTCACACTGGACTGGATTATGCAGGGCCGATACAGATCAGAACCGCAAAAGGAAGAGGGAATAAGTCATACAAAGGATATATTGTCATCTTTGTATGTTTGGCTACCAAAGCAGTTCATTTGGAGGCTGTCAGTGATCTAACAACAAACGCCTTTTTAGCAGCCTTCAGAATATTTACATCCAGAAGAGGAACATGCCTTCATATCTATAGCGATAACGGAACCACATTTGTAGGAGCAAATAGAGTTCTGCAGAAGGACTTCAAGTAAACTCTAGGAAACTTTAGCGTTCAAGAAAAACTTACTCAAGAAGGAATCCAGTGGCACTTTATTCCACCGGCAGCTCCCCACTTCGGAGGAATCTGGGAAGCAGCGGTGAAGTCAACAAAGTATCACATGAAAAGGATTGTAGGGAACAGTACCCTCACCTTTGAAGAACTATCGACCCTCCTGTACCAAATAGAGGCATGTCTCAATTCGAGACCACTTTGTCCATTAACCACAGATCCCAACGATGTGGTAGCGTTGACCCCTGGCCATTTTCTAATTGGAAGGGAACTTATAACACCAAATGAACCACCATTAGAAGTACAGTCAGAAACACTGACAAGATGGAAACTACTTCAAAAGATGAAAAACGACTTTTGGAAAATATGGTCTAAGGAATACCTATCTGGGTTACAACGCAGAACGAAATGGACTTCGAAGAAGAGAATTTGCAAGTAGGGGATCTAGTGTTACAAAAGGATGAAAACAGTCCTCCCAATCGATGGCCTTTAGCAAGAGTGACAGAAGTGCATCCAGGTACAGATGGCATTGTCAGAGTTGCAACCGTTAAGACAAAGGGAGACACAATTCTCAAGCGTCCGATTACCAAGCTCGTTCCGTTACCAAGACAGGAGGCAGAGGAAGGAAGAAGAAAGCAAAGCAGGGGTAGTGGAGTGTCAACAGTAACAAAAACTATAACACTCTTACTTACGTTATGCACCATAATTTCGGCAACCAAGGGGTCGTATGCAGTAAAGTATCCGTCACCTGGCCTATTCATTGAAGAACTTGGCCACGCAAAACTCTCGAGGGGAAACTTCAGGATCGAAGTAGCAGTGAACATCTCCAGCATCCAAGTAGATGAAGAAGATATAAACAAGACAATCCAACAAATGAATACCTTATGCGACAAGGCACTGGTATTATCTGCAGAATCCCATTGCAAGGAATTAAATCATCACCTGAGAGAGCAGCAACGACAGATCATCTGGAATATGAGAAGCATTTATAGTCAAGATGTCAGAACCAAGCGAGGATTATTAGGGCAGCTACTAACCTCAGTGTTTGGAGTCAACGATGAAGTCTACCATGACATCGAATCATTGGAGAAAAATCAACTAGAATTAATACATTCATCTAATCGTCAGACGAAGATCATGTTGTCAACTGCAGCAACTCTAAATGAGACTGAAGCCAAAATATCCCAGAAGTTGGATAATTTTCGAAGAAAACTCAATGAAGGGTTGCTAGCAATCAATGAGATGGAACCTTGGTACAAGAAGACGGACGACAACAAGTTAAACGTACATGTGTTGAGATCATATCAGATGGCTACCAACTACTTACAAGAGATGGGTGAGAAGTACAAACAACTTCTAAATGTAAAATTTAAAAGGGCAGACATCATGCAATTTATTCCATCGTCACAATTTGACAGAATAATGACTAATGCAATGGTCAATCTTCCAGCAAACCTAGAGATTCTTACTACGCCAACGCACAAGATGGAAGTTAGCTTCAACAATGAATCAATCGAGATCTTCAGTTATTTTCACATAACTGAGAAGCGAGAGTACAACTTGATAAAACCAACTCCTATTCCAACAAAGAAAGGAAATGGAACCTACGCATCACTGAACTTGCCAATGGAGTTCTTAGCTATCAACTACAACGAACAAACCTATTTTGAAATCCAAGAGGACAAGTTAAAGGAGATCGAGCCAATAGGAAAACATCTTTACCTATGTAGGCCATCCGCCGTTCGAAGTATTGAAGACAACCCTAATTGCATCATTGACGAAATCTATCAACGATTAAACAAGATCAAATGTTTGGTCCATCAGTTTACAGTTAAGACCCTGGTATGGAAGAAACTGTACGCAGCGAATACATGGTTGTTTATTCCCAATCAACCCACAACAGCAGCAGTACAATGCAGCGGGAATCGAGAAGATGTGAAGATTCAAGATGTTGGCATAATCCAGATATCCCCAGATTGTACTATATACACCAAACGGACTACCTTGCATACTCAGCTATTCACTACTATTCCTGTCGTAGCTGGGTTCAACAAACCAATGCAAGTAATTATTAACACTACTTTGCAGAATACGAGCACCCACCCTCAACTGCAAATGGAGGAACCTGTGTTGCTACCGTCCGATCATTTTCAACGCCTACAAGAAGAAGAAGACGAGTTGCAGCTACATCAGGAATATCCATTGTGGCACCATCAACATACCATCATGGTGAACACTGGTACTACAATCGGTATCTTTGTATCAGTTTGTATCATCTGGACATTATGGAAGTACTGGAGAAAGAACAGGAAACCGCAGCCACGCCCAAATTCAGACCCATCAGAGAGCTTCAGGTTACAACCACTGCCACCTGACGAAGAAGATGGAGAGACAGCCTCAGCCACACCATCCCGGCCCTTTGTCGCTCGGCAGAATGTTTAGGAACCAAAACATAATTTTAACTTTAAAAATTAAATATGCATACCTTTCGTAAGCAAACTGTTGCATGCGGAAATTACAAACAAAGCATCAGCGTTTATTATCAGCACTGGTCGAATGACCCCGGTCAACAAACTGCAATCCTGCAAACTGGCTGTTTGTTTGTTATGAAATTGAATACGTAAGTGCATATGCGAGCTGAAACTAGGGCAAATATTAAACTTTGTAAGCTAAGTCAGTATTTTTATATGTATAAATAGGAAAGAACTAGTCATTAAAATAATACAGTTTGAAATTTTGTTTCACTGTGTTCACGCTGACCAACGGCCCCAGGTCTTTTTTGCTACATCATCTCGTGTGAGACCGCACGAGACCGTTGGTTTGCACCCCTTTTTAATTCCTGCACCCCTAAGATATTCCTGCAACTGTCCAAATTAAATTCATACAGTCCACTACATGCTCCACCCTGAACACTTACTGCTAAGCTGTATATAAATAATTATTAAATAAGTGTATCGTTGTTAGAAATAGTGCCTGTAGTTTATAAGTAATTCTGCCTTCATAATTCTTGTATATTTAAATAATCATAATTAATCATAGTAAATAAAGGTTTAAAACCAGAAGCGTCGTATAATTTTTAAATAGCCCGAACGTAAAAACGTAACAATAAATACAAAATGGGAATCATTTCAGGCTAACTGACAAGTCAGTGTGCGATTGTGAGCTGCGAGCTTTGCCCACCTGGGGTACTTTTATTGTTGAATTCGACATTTGCATACAATATTTGAGAGGATAGTAGGCTTTGAAACTCCGCGCTTGCCATTGCGTGTTGCGAGTGGTAGTCAGATTTCCCTGACCGTGGTCGCAGCCGTTGATCCTTGGATTCTTGTCCCCATCTCTCCTTTCTACTGAGCCCTTCCTTCACATCGTGTAGTGGCCTCAGCAGAACCCCCTTCTCTCGTATGTTTGCTTACTCTGCCTTCAGCTGGGGTTCTAACCACAACCTCCAGCAGAGTTGCTCAGCGTATTGGGGCCCACCATCGTGAAGGTGAGAGCGGAGTTGAGATGGAGAGGCTAGAGAGTATCTCTTATTGATACTCTTGTATTGCGCTTCACATCCCCTTGGGCCCCTTCAAATAATGCACCATCTAAAAACAAACAACCTGCTATCAGTTATACAATCAAAATTCCAACCTTCTTATTGCAGCACCACTGTGCTGAAACCGTTACAGACGATATCTTTAAGACAACTGACACTGGAAAATTGACAATACTTAGGTACCCTGTTGGATTGTAATAAAGCATGCGAAAATATTAACCACGATCTGTTATTTGTCTCAAGGTTCGCTTCTTGGCCCACTACTCTATATTTTATATACCTCAAAATTTTCTGAATTTGTTGAACATATCAATATGCGTTCGTGCCAGTGCTGGTTGCATGTGTTCCAGACTTTTTCTTAACTAAGTAGGGCGTAGTAGATATCTGTATGCACATGACCAGCCGGGGAACCCCAACACGGCGCGTCGCCGGGTGGTGGATAAGGGAACGCCCTATAGATATATAGGGTAGGTCTAGAATATACCCGCGGACCAAATAGGGGATGGCAATGGGCAGCAGTACTGTCAGTACTAGTGTATGGCTGAGAAGAAGGGCTTCGGAAAGACATACTACTGAATTATTTCAAGCGCAGCTGTAGCAGCAACAACGGTTAGAATACTGCTGTGCAGAAGGCCTTGAGCACCCACTGCACTAATGTCCCACGAACACACCACCATGAACTCTACAATTAACCAATTCTGCAATTTGTTTGGCGATCCGACTAACAATCGGTGTTCTCCCGAGTCCGGGTCGTAAAGTGCAAAATATGCTACCGGCCATGCAGATGTAGACCCCCAGGCATCGCGCGGAAAATATGCGACTGGCGAAAAAACACAAACTTAATACAAGAAAAGTTGGAACATGGAATGTCCGAGATCTTATAATGAACCCTGGTATTTATATAATAGAACGAACCCTACGTCGGTAACATGTTGCAGTTGCTGGAATCTGCGAAATTCAATGGTTAGGCAGCGGCCATTTTAACATCGAGCAGAATGTCATATATTACTCAGGACATGACGAAATCAAGAGAAATGGAGTTGCATTCACCATCAACAAAAAGGCAAATTAAGCAGTGATGGGTTACAACCCTATCAGTAGTAGGATGATATCGATCAAACTTAGAACAAAACCTATGATAACAAATCTTATACAAGTATATGCCCCAACCTCCTAGGCAGACGATGAAGAAATTGATGATTTCTATATACATCTGCAAGACATAATTGACGGTATACGCAACAGAGGAATGCTGATGATAATAGGAGATTTCAATGCCATAATAGGAAACACCCAGAACGATGACCACATTAGAAGAAAGGTCGGAAAAGTTGGCATTGGAAAACAGAACGAAAGAGGTGAGATTCTCTTACAATTCTGCCTTACAATAATCTCAATATAGCAAATACAACCTTCAAACGACACATTAGAAGACTATACCTACACCTGGACATCTCCAGGAAATATGTCTAGAAATCAAATAGATTTTATAATATCAAGAGCAAGATGGAGATCTACAATTAAAAATGAAAAAACAAAGCCTGGTGCAGACTGTGGCGCAGATCATCAGCTACTATCAGCAACACTACGTTTAAAACTGAAAAAAATAAATAATAAATCTATTAAAAAACTGCAAATACAGGATAAAGAAAAATATGCTCAGGTCGTTACTAACCAATTCAAAGAGATTGCTAACGCACAAAATCTCTCCACCAAGGAATTATGGAATAAAACTAAGCTTATGCGCTGCTCAGAAATGCGCAGTACAACAAATAAAAACTAAAAGGCAGCACTGGATGTCTCGAAACACTATCTTTAGTTGAAAACCGCCAAAAATTAAAAAGTAAAAATAATCCTAATCCAAATGAGAGAGAAAAAATGGCCCGATTGAATAAGATAAATCCAGAAGGGATAAAAATGTATACATCAACATTTGCAAAAAAGTAGAAGTACATTCCAACACAAACCAAACAAAGGATCTATTTACTAAGATAAATCTGCTATCAAAACAATTCCAATCTCGAACATGGACAATCGAAGATCAAGATGGTAACCTAACTACGGAAATTAGAGACATAACTAAAGTGTGGCGACTCTGCTGTAGTAATCTGTACAAAAACAAACAAGTGGATAATATCAATATTCCTTTAGATAACTATGAGGAAAGAGAACCGGATATTCTAAAAGAAGAAATTCGAGCTGCACTCAGACGCAAAAATCCAAATAAAGCCATGGGCGTAGATGGAACATCAATAGAAGCTATCACATTAATGGGAGGAACAGGCACAAACATATTACATGTAATCTGTAACAAGATATGGACAACTAGAGAGTGGCCTGACGACTGGACACAATCAATATATGTTCCATTCTTCAAAAAAGGATTAATCAAGTACTGCGACAATTATCGACTCATAGCCTTCATATCACATGCTAGTAAAGTTATGCTATATATGTACAGTGTGTCCCCGGATTGAGTTCACTATAGGTATAATTGACAAAAAATTTTACAATTTTATTTTAATGTTTTGGGATTCCGCCTTGCTTGGTCTGAAGAGAATTTTAAGAATATTTACAGTTTTTGAAAACACAAGTTGGCCTTGACAGTGAAGCAAAAACTATTTTCTTTTCAGGTAAACTACCCTTTCTGTTCATGATACGACAAAATTTTACTAAGAAAAGTTGTTCAGAATGATAAATTATGGCCGTATATAAAATTTCAGGAAGATCTACCTACTTAAATGAAACCGTTAAAATTGTACCTATTTATTTTGATTTAAGTAGGTAGAACTTTCTGAAATTTTGTATGGGGCCATAATTTCCCATTCTGAACAACTCTTCTTAGTAAAGTTTTGCCTTATTATAAACAAAAAGGGTAGTTTACCTGAAAAGAAAATACAATAGTGTGTCCCAGGATTGATTACAAGAGGCGAGATGGATTAAAAATTTTTGAATTTTATTTTAAGGTGCTGAGATTCGATCCTGCTTGGTTTGAAAAGAATTTTAAGAATATTTTCAGTTTTTGAAAAACAAGTAGGCCTTGGCAGGGAAGCAAAAACTATTTTATTTTCAGGAAAACTACCCTTTTTGTTCATGATACGGCAAAATTTTATTAAGAAAAGTTGTTTAGAATGATAAATTACAGCCCTATGCAAAATTTCAGAAAGCTCTGTCGACTTAGAAACCACCATTATTTTTCAGATAATTATATTTTATTTTCAGGTAAACTACTTTTTTGGTCATGATACGGAAAAATTGTATTAAGAAAAGTTGTTCATAATGAGAAATTGTGGCCCTATACAAAATTCCAGAAAGATCTGTCGACTTAGATGAAACCGTCATTTTTAATAAATGCAATTTGTTTAATCTAAAAAATAACGGTTTAATCTAAGTCGACAGATCTTTTTGAAATTTGGTACAGGGCCATAATTTTTCATTCCGAACAACTTTTCTTAATAACATTTTGCCGTATCATAAATAAAAAGGATAGTTTACCTGAAAATTAAATACAATTATCTAAAATATAACGGTTTTTTCTAAGTCGACAGATCTTTCTGAAATTGTGTATAGGGCCATAAACTATCATTCTAAACAACTTTTCTTAACAAAATTTTGCCGTATCATGAACAAAACGGATAGTTTACCTGAAAAGAAAATTGTTTTTTCACATTTTTCCTGGCCAACTTAATTTCTAAAAATTAAAACTCTGCTTAAAATTGTTTTCAGCCCAAGCAGGGCGGGATCCCAAAACATTAAAATAAAATTGTAAAATTTTTTGTCGATTATACCTATAGTGAACTCAATCCGGGGACACACTGTATATTAAACGAACGTCTTAAAAATTTTATCACTAACCAAAGTCCACGAGAACAATCCGTTTGTTAAAGGAAAAGGAACGCGGGAACACATACTGAATATCCGTCAAATAATAAAATAGGCTCGGGAATTCTATCTCCCCATATACAGTGTCCGCCAAAAAGTCGGCATCAAATGGGAAAAATTTTATTTTTGATTTTTCTAAAAAACTTTTTACGTCAATAATTTGTGCTTGTCTAAAAACCTATTTAGCCCCTATCATGTATACCGAGTGACTTGTTTAGAAAATGGAGTTTTTCGAAATTGTCAAAATCGAAAGTGCTATTTTTCAGGAATTAAGTTGTTAAAAATTAATTTTTCATTTTTCAAATTTTTTTTTCAAAATTTCACATACAAGGACTTAATATTAAAGTTCAAATTTTTTTATGTGAACACTTAAGAATTATAATTGGTGAATATAATATAAAATGTTCATTACTTCTTTAAATTTTTTATTTACCAAAAAAAAAATGTTTGCATAATTTTTACGTTTTCTATGCAACTTGGGCCTTGTCTATCCCCATACAATCAAGTGTATACAAAAAGCATAACTGAATCTAAAGCTACTGTATCCACATAAATTGAATCTGACTGAGGATCAAAAGAAAATGCTGTGCGACGCTCTAGTGCTCCGCCAGTTCTAATACTGCTCAGAGATATACTCACCTCGCCTAGATTATGGTTCTTCTAGAAGGGTAAAGAGTTCAAAATGCCTGTTTAAGATTTATTTGTATTTGTAAATTTTACAAAATTTCACAAAAATTAATAAAAGCTAAAAGGCTAAACATGCAAACACACGCTTACTACATACAATTTCATTATATCATCAAGTTATTACAAATAAAATACTGCCTTATCTATATAATTAGATAAAATTCCAAAGAGATATATATATATACCGGGTGTCAACGGATTTATTAGACAAGTCATATCTTCTAGAGTATTAGGTGTATTAAAATGAGATTTGGTATAGGTAAATGGTATAGGGAGAGGAGAGTTTTCGCATATTTTTCACTTTCCGGTAACTTCCTGTTTCACCGGAAATGGCTCCGATTTCGAATTTTTAAATGGAACACCCTGTATATTTTTGCATATTTGGATTTCTGAGACAATTTTGGATCAGAATGTGACATTTTAAAAAGTTTTTAAGCCTACTTGATTTTTTTAGAGCCACTTTTAATATGGCATCTAGGTGGCCATGATCAGACGCAAACTAATCTAAAGACCTCAGGTGATGTAAGAAAATTACAATCGCAAAGTTTTAGTGATTAGTATGATAGATAGGAATAAGACAAGTTGGCAAAAGTACGTTTTCTTGTCTAACTATTTTTTTTCAAATGGCGACCCTTTTTTGACAAGTACTTTCCGAAAAGAGGATTTTTTGGCGAATCTAACGATACTAATTTATTTGCGATTGGATTAAAAATAAGCTCATAAGTTAAATATTTCTAAGCAAAATACTGGATAATAATTTATTTACTTTTGTCAAGTGTGCCATGGATAAGTTTTTAAAATGTCACATGCTGATCCAAAATTGTCTCAGAAATCCAAATATGCAAAAAGATACAGGGTGTTTTATTTAAAAATTCGATACGGGAGCCATTTCCGGTGTAACCGGAAGTGACCGGAAAGTGAAAAATATGCGAAAACTCTCCTCTCCCCCTACCATTTACCTATACCAAATCTCATTTTGATACACCTAATACTCTAGAAGTTATGACTTGTCTAATAAATTCGTTGACACCCGGTATATATATAACTTAAACTTAAAATACAAGGATCTTATATAAGATTTTTTCCAGTATGAGATTTTACATGTGTGACTAAACTATTTTTGTAGGCTGTTTTTTAATCAAACAGAACAAGAATACGGTTTTTCACTTGTATGAGTTTTTATATGTGTGATTAAACTCTTTTTGTGAACAGTTTTAAATTCACAAACAGAACAAGAATACGGTTTTTCCCCTGTATGAGTTTTTATATGTGTGACTAAACTCTTTTTGTGGGCAGTTTTAAATTCACAAACAGAACAAGAATACGGTTTTTCACCTGTATGAATTTTTATATGTCTGACTAAACTATTTTGGTGGGCAGTTTTAAATTCGCAAACAGAACAAAAATATTTTTTTTCACCTGTATGAGTCCTCATATGTTTGACTAATATACTTTTCTCAACTGTTTTATATTCACAAACAGCACAAGAATATGGTTTTTCGCCTGTATGAGTTTTTATATGTGTGACTAAACTATTTTGGTGGGCAGTTTTAAATTCACAAACAGAACAAGAGTAAGGCTTTTCGCCTGTATGAGTTTTTATATGTGTGACTAAACTACTTTGGTGGGAAGTTTTAAATTCACAAACCAAACAAGAATACGGTTTTTCACCTGTATGAGTTCTCATATGTTCGACTAAATTATTTTTCTGAACAGATTTAAATTCACAAACAGAACAAGAATAAGGTTTTTCGCCTGTATGAGTTTTCATATGTGTGACTAAAGTACGTTTCTGAGCTGTTTTAAATTCACAAACAGAACAATAATAAGGTTTTTCGCCTGTATGAGTTCTGACATGTTCGACTAAATGCTTTTTCTCAACAGATTTAAATTCACAAACAGAACAAGAATAAGGTTTTTCGCCAGTATGAGTTTTTATATGTCTGACTAAACTATTTTGGTGGGCAGTTTTAAATTCACAAACAGAACAAGAATACGGTTTTTCTACTGTATGAGTTCTCAGATGTGTGACTAAATTACTTTTCTGAATGAATTTAAATTCGCAAAAAGAACAAGAATAAGGTTTTTCGCCTGTATGAGTTCTCATATGTCGGACTAAATGATTTTTCTGAACAGATTTAAATTCACAAACAGAACAAGAATAAGGTTTTTCGCCTGTATGAATCCTCATATGTTTGACTAATATACTTTTCTCAACTGTTTTATATTCACAAACAGAACAAGAATATGGTTTTTCGCCTGTATGAGTTTTTATATGTGTGATTAAACTCTTTTTGTGTGCAGTTTTAAATTCACAAACAGAACAAGTATAAGGTTTTTCGCCTGTATGAATTATTATATGTCTGACTAATCTATTTTTCTCGGCAGTTTTAAATTCACAAACAGAACAAGCATATGGATTTTCGTCTGTATGAGTTTTTATATGTGTAACTAAACTCTTTTTGTAGGCAGTTTTAAATTCACAAACAAAACAAGAATACGGTTTTTCGCCTGTATGAGTATTTATATGTGTGACTAAACTCTTTTTGTGGGCAGTTTTAAATTCACAAACAGAACAAGAATACCGTTTTTCGTCTGTATGAGTCCTCGTATGTGTGACTAAACTATTTTTGTGGGCAGTTTTAAATTCACAAACAGAACAAGAATACCGTTTTTCATCTGTATGAGTCCTCATATGTTTGACTAAACTATGTTTCTCGGCAGTTTTAAATTCACAAACAGAACAAGAATACGGTTTTTCGCCAGTATGAATTTTTATATGTCTGATTAAACTAGTTTTCTTGGCAGTTTTAAATTCACAAACAGAACAAGAATAAGGTTTTTCACCTATATGGGGCTTCATAGATGTAACCAAACTCTGTGCTGTTGAATTCTGAGCCATATAATTTTGGCCCGTAATTTCAAAGTCACATTTAATATCAATTTCCGAATAATTACTGATGTCATTACTGCTTTCTATGATTTCTGGTTTGATAGAAAATTTCTTAATATGTTCATTGCCATCTAAGTCTCTTAATGTATGCAGTGAAGTGGCTGATGAACTATAAGAACTATTATCTGCTGCTTCTTGGGTAGTGGTCATCTTGGCCACTTTAATGTCGGCTTGGGAAGTAATAATTTTTCGCTCAGTAATATAAGATTACGAGAACTTTGAGACTGCAACACCTGGAACAAGTAGGTATAATTAGAATTAGCAAATTACAGATAATTACATTTATTTTATTTTGGAACCATAGGTTAGTTTAGTAGCCCTCGATAGTGGGCAAAATATGGATTTTATGGCCCGAGGGTCTATAAAGTTGCTAAGTAATTCAATATACAATATAGCAACACCAACAATCTACAAAATAACCATAGCACACCAAAAATTTACAGCGCTAGCATTAACCTGTGCCCAAAATACTAAAATCTTGAATTTTGCCCATTTGGAGAACTAAAATAAAATAAAACGCATGTACCACATGCATAATCAAGATTATAACTCTCAGGCAATTTAAAGCACTTCACATAATCTATTGATGTAGTCTTAATATAAAAGTAACTACAGTCAGACCTCACCGTTCGCGGATTTGCGGTTCGCTGATTTGATTTTATGCGGGGAACCTTTGTGCTCCCTTTTCTTTGCCGTTCGCGGATGGAATTGCCAACTGTTTCAACTTTCACACACTAACGGCCGGTCTTATGAAGGCCACTAATCTGACGTTAACTTTAATTCGCTGTTAAAATAAACAAAAGCACATACAAATTTGTTTACTAATGAATAATATGTCATAAGCGCCAACGTTTTGATGAGCTTTTGTTTATTTTAACAGTGATTTAAAGTTAACGTCAGGTTAGTGACCTTCATAAGACCGGTCGTAAGTAAATAAAGCAGACGTATGCGGTTTATGTCATGAACACCTAAATAACATTATTTATCACGAACTTGTAAACACACTGATCGAGCCTATTTCTTTGAATCTCTTATTACCAAATTGGACCTGAAATAAATTGTAAAATTATAACTTGAATAAACAAATCGACATTCGAGCTCTAGATTCAAGTGGCAGACTTATTTTACGTATGGAATTTTAGTTTGTATACGCACGTTTATGTATTTTTGAATTTTTTGAAGATGCATAGTATAAATAAATCTAGTTTATGGAACCTAACCCCGTTTTTATCATTTATGTGTTTACTTGCGCATCGCGGTTTTGCGCTTCGCGGTATTCTTCTGGAACGTAACCCCCGCGAACGGCGAGGTCTGACTGCATTATATACTCTTTTGTAAAGAACTGGAGTTATATTAAACAGAATAGTTATTTATGTATAGAGGACCGAAACAAGAGAAAGTTTACGTCTGTGGATGAAGTTTGAGGCCTGTCGTATACCAAGAGGCCTCTATTGGTTCACGAGAGTAAACATTCTGAACGTTTTGGATTTGAGGACACTTCAAAGGCACTTTCTGTTGAAAATGTTCGGTTTTACGTTTCCAATTTATTTTTAATATTAACAAATAAATGTATAGCTATCCTGACAATGAAGCTTGCGAATCATATACTTGAGCACACACCGGTGTAAAATTGTACTTTCGGTTATGGTAACTATGATATAAAAAACCATTCTGACCCAGTTGTATGTACTTAGATAATGTATTAAAAACAGAATCCCTGTAACTAGCAATCTATCATTATATCAGTTTAAAGAAGCTATAAAAAAGTTGAATGTTATTTTTTATTTGTTCTCGTCATGTGCTCGGGAGTCCATTAGGTAAATATTTAAATGTAGCTACAGTTTTGCTTTTTATGTTGACTAATTATTGCAATTTACTTTCAATAAACAAGGAGAAGCTTTTATACATTGGGTGGAACGATCCAGCACTACTGCAATAACAAAATCATGGCCATTCAAACCATAAACCATCTGCACAGTAAAGAATAAAACTTAAGGCTGGTTTATACAGATTTCTTAGCCCTAACATTAGTATTAGCCCTAGCAAAGATGAATCATTCAGTTGCCACTGACGTATTTATACAGTCTTAATTTAGTTTTAGTCCCAGCTAATCCTAAGACCTGACCTTGAACGTTTTCCAACTTTTAACTTAGTCCTAAGAATTTCTTAAGATGGAATTAAATTTCAGCGGCGCCCATGCATAGTATACAATGAGGCGGCAAAATTTGAATATTATTGAAGAAAAACAATAATTGTTAAAAGTGTATCATTGTGCGCATCTGTAAAAGTAATTAGGGAAATACTGCGGCATCTGGATTATTATAACAAAGGCAAGCTTAACATTTTTCCTTGAATGCAATAAGACTAGGCACATTTAATTTTTGGAAAGTTTATGATTAATTCAAAATTGCACACAAATACACTTATTTGCTGTTTAACAACCCCTTTTTGTAAACGAGCCTCCAACATTTCGGTTCATTCTTGTCCCAGAGCTGCTTTGAGCTGTATCGAGTGAGTGATTTGAAAATTTGTGGTTATCGGTGTTTCTAATTAATTTTTTTTTAAAATTAGTTTAAATTTTACCCATTTTAAAACTTTTTACAACACAGAACCAACTACAAGAAACGGAATACCTAGTAACGAATTTATAAATGACGCGAATTTACACATATTTGCGCATGCGCTTTCGTAAATTTCCTAAACCAAAATAGGTATATCTGTATAAACACCTGTTTTTCTTCTTAAGACTAGTGCTAAGTTAGGACTAGGATAATACTAATGTTAGGGCTGAGAAAGCTGTATAAACCAGCCTTTAATAACTATTATTGAGAATGCGTATAATACTTAACCTCAGTTTCAAGTATTTTTTGCAACTGCCACTCAAGTGGAACTAAATATTACGATTTCGAACGTCAACGTTGTCACTGTTGTCAGAGAGTTGAAGCTGGGTATTTTATCAGATACTAGGCGACGAAAACGAGAGGATTAATTAATTAGTCACACTTGTTGGATGAATTTGTACTCGTGGGATCAATATGGGAAGCAATATGAACTACCG
Organism: Agriotes lineatus; assembly: GCA_940337035.1. Taxonomy (NCBI): domain Eukaryota; kingdom Metazoa; phylum Arthropoda; class Insecta; order Coleoptera; family Elateridae; genus Agriotes; species Agriotes lineatus. Next base: position 311,177 of record CALNHX010000277.1, read on the forward strand.
ATTCTAGATCTAGTAATGTAGGAAGGAGACTCCACAATTGAGAAGTCTCTTAAGAAGCTAGAACTTAAAGTAAACGATACAAATATATTAACAATTGCAAATCGAATTATAGTACTAGACGAGAATAGTAATTTACGATACAAGTGCGTAAAGCTAGTCTTTAGTCACGAGTAGGGCACAGTTAAAACAAGAGTTAGCGAGCGTTTTAAGCCCCGCGAGTGACTAAAGATGCTTTACGCATGTGTATCGTACAATATTTTATACGATAGAATCTAGAAAACACGGTACATATAAAAAATAATTTAGCTGCAAACTAGGATTACTAACAACAGGTAATTTTAGGAACGGCTAAAGTTAGGATGGCGCATCAACGTTGCCATATTTCCTATGTTTGACATTCTGGTTGAACATAACCTCGATATTACACCGAGCACCGAGTTCCGAGTCGAAGTAAGTTTTCAGAATCCTGAAGTTTTCTATTACTGTATTGTGATTAGAAGAACATGGGTATAGTTTGTTTAGTGTGTGATAAACTGTTTTCGAGTCAGAGCAGCTTAAACAGACATCGCAACTAAGTTCACAGTTTTTAGAAAGCTTTAACATAGAGTATAGTGGAATACCTAAGTAATAGTTACAAATGCTTAGAAGACAATTGTGATCATTTATTGGTAGTGCTCCATTAAGACTTCACTTAAAGACAAAACATAATATAGATGATGAAGAACTTTAAATTTAATTCCTAGGTTATCAAGGCACATACGTTAATTTCAATCTATGCACATAAAGCACCAGCCTCTACACCGCAAGGTAAAATGAGGTTAGCGATTATACATATATACATTATACATATACATTATACATTTACAATTATTCTACCTGCACCCATCTATCTCGCTTATCCGTCTTTTGTTTCTATCACAAAGTGGCCATAGAAGTCATTTTAAACCCTGTATATATATTTTTTAGATTTCAAGAAGTGGCTAACTAATGAGGAAAAAGAGAATAATATTCAGTACTTTAAAGGAGCAGGAACAAAAAAATAAAAAAATACTTCAGTTAGTAGAAGCTGTTGTTTTCGATCAGGTAGGTACTGTGCCTAGGATCTTCTGTGTCTTGGAGTGTGATGTGATAAGAAAATGAGAATTTGCATTTTTAAATTTCAAACGTTTCTACCTGAAGTATAAGAAAAAATGAAAATAAAAAACTTTGATTTGAAAACAGAGAATGTCGGAGAGCTAGCTAATAAAAAAATCGAAAACAGGCCTCTTTTTATTCAACACGTAAACAAAATAACAACCGAAACTGTAGCCGGAAACCCAATATTGAAGAAACTAAGCTAATTACATAAACTTTATATGGCACGCGCATTCAGAAATTATATCTAAGGATCTTGGAACTGATCCTTTATATCAGCAAATAATTAGGAAAAAAATATTTTGTATGTATAATCGCTAACCTCATTTTACCTTGCGGTGTAGAGGCTGGTGCTTTATGTGCTTGCATCTGGCGGTACAATGCTCAACTTGCCCCGGATTCGGGATACAAAGTTGGAGCGCGCCTTTTGTGCTTGCACAGCAACCATTGTGTGAGGTGTGTGTATGTGTTATGTTGACCTTGTTACTCTATCTCTTAGTAGGCCAGTCAAATTAGATATTTACTTGACAAAAATACTACCTGAAAAGTGAGCATGTAGTTTTATAGAACAAATCACGTAGAATTGAATGAACTAAAAAGTAACAACTGAATTAGTGGAGAAGTGATTCAAAATTGAGGTCAAAGTAATGAAAATAGTAGAAAAACAAAAGAAGATGAACGGATTATATATTTCAATTAAAAGTTGAACTTAATGGTACCTACATAAAGTCTACTTTAAATTCTTGTTAAAAAACCAATTAAAATTTCTCGTAATTATTTAGAAAAATTAGGAAGAAATACAGGCAGACGATACTTTTAATTTAACATAACTATTTAGACAATGTTTCTTCAAAAATATATTGGTAATGAAGCTCTGAAAAGAAAGAATACGTATACTTATAAAAATAAAATAAATCCACACTTTATTTTCTGCAAAAATTACAAAAATATTGCTGCCTGCAATCCACAGGTCCTCCGATACATATTATGTGCAACCATTGGAAACATAAGTAACAGCGAATACATGAGTAATCCCCTATATCTATCTCACATTCCTTGCAGATCCAAATACATAGATAGATAGATTAAAAAAGCACAGTAGAAAAATAAACACATAAAACACCGGACTTAGCGCGGGTGCCAAAAGAACAGAGTTTTGACGCCCGCGTGGGCGCCGACCGGAAAATTATCTTCGGGCCCGCGCCGGTGCTGGAGGCAGCGCCTTTCAGATATTCCTCTTCTTGTTGTTTATATAAAGTAGGTCTTATGCACTCGAGTAGACTAAGAAAGCGAAGTATAACAACTAATTTTATTTAATATGGTGATCTGGGTAAAATGTCTACCGTGTTGAAGTTATAATCGGCGTTTTATTACAGTTGATACTAGGCATTTGTCATTATTAATCCGTGGTATGTACCTTTCTCCAATTACAGGAGTTTGGTTTCATTAATTTCAGACTACTTGCAGTATATCTGTAATATTACCTAAAATATACCAAACTTCGTGGTTACGAGCGGCATGAGGAGTGACTGATATGGTACGTATGACGTATGAAATACAGTCTATCTAAAGGCCGCTACAGACGATGTGTCAAACGTCGGCCAACGTTGGCGTTTGTGAATGCGTATTGATTCGGGCCAACGTTTGTCAAACGTAAGCATTTGCCACATGTTACTCCACACGATGTGTCTAACGTTGGATTTCTTAGTATAGGCGAACCTACTGTACCAATGTGACAACGAACGCAATGTGCTCGTGTATGTATTATTTTTATGGTTTTTTGTTTTTTCAATCCAAAATTGTATATTCTAAGAAATGAGTAATAATGAAGCAAAAATTATAGCTGCAAGTACTATTTTACTTACTTCTTGTGTTCACGTATTAAGACAGAGGTATTTGAAAAAAATGAAGAGAAGATGGTACCTATTTCGAAAATAATAATAATTTAACTTTAATAGTTCTTACTCACCTTTTTAAACAATCACTTTAGTATAATAAAACTAAAACTCAACTGTACAAAATATATATCTGGCACGTTGAAGACACTTTAATAACAAATGTATACACGTCGTGTGTACGGAGAGACGCATGCATCTGCACACCTGGGCCAACATTCGTCTACCCTTTGATTTGTGGAATATTTACCGCCTCCTAAGCGAACGTCTCCGAACGCCAACATTTGTGTGCATTTGTCAGGTGATGATCATACACACGGTGTGGCAAACGTGCATTTGCCCAACGTTGGCCGACGTTTGGCACATCGTCTGTAGGGGCCTTAAAGGCATACACAACATAGGGAAACGTCATTGGTAAATTGTACTAAGGTTCAGCGGTGTCTTTAAATGGTGTGCACTGTGCAACAATGCTTTGTCAGATCAGTCTCTTTGCACACATAAAATGGATTCATTTACCTCGTTTTGCTCAAGTTATTTATCTAATCAAATTCCTCAGTTTTGACTCTTATTACAATTTATGGTTCATTTTCGTTTACAGTCCCATTTAATTTTAAGTGAATGATCCTCTTATGTTGCATATTCTGTGAGACATACTGTAAAATTAATGTGTAATAATATTTCAGTAAGTAAATGACTGACAAGCATTCGTAATATGAGTTTTCTTCTCTTTCAGATCCTTGACAAAACAAAGTGAAGCATTTGAGGGAATAACGCCAAAATGTCTTTTTTGATTCTGTAGATTCCGTACGTCACAGGGTGCAGGTATAATTTTAAACACTTCTCACTTGAACATTTGAAAACATTGTTAGCAATCCTAAAACACTAACACGCTTAAAAATAATATATCAGAAATGAGCAGTAACTTTTATGGTAATATTGTCTTTTCTAATGTTGCTTATAAACCAGTTAATTGTAATTCTTAAATAACTGGCTAATTACGTGAATTAGCGTTTTCAAACTATGATACGTGGAATCCGACCGGGTGGTACGCAATCGTATTCCAAAGTGTTGAGTATTTGTAAGAACTGGGTTTGGCTGGGGACTAGTGGTACCGGAATCAGGCAGAACTGTGAATACGTTAAAAAGTTTGGGAACCACTGGCTTAAATAATTAATCTACCTTTTCCGCTGTTGATGCATTATTGCTGAATTTGATTACTTATTGATTTGGTACTACACATCCTGTTCCCCAAAGATAACTGTGTTGTTGAGATTAGAGATGGGAAATACTGCTACTGAGTAGTAACTTTACATTCGTTCCCGTTACTGAAGTATAACGTTCTGAAATAACGTTACCACGTTACTGATAAAACTGTCACATACACACGGCATTCCTTAATAATGTGAGTCATCCGTGACCGCTGACCGGTAATGCTGTTATCGTTGACGCTAATGAACGCCCTGAAAGACCCAAATATTGCAGACCGCGACATCTGCATTTTTATTGTTTGTTGTATATTTCAGCACGTGTACATTATTTATTGTATTATTGTTCTTCTAAACGACTCCAGCCAGCCTAATATTTTTTGCAGTACCTATTCACCCTTCACTTACCAAAACCTAGATTTTTAATATACATTGTTATAGTATCGTGTGGGTGCTTGCGGTCACAAATTTAGCACTAGAAATGAGTAAGAAAGATGTGTGATTTGGAACTTTTTTTATTCCGAAATCAAAAAGTACTAGAGCAAAGTTGAAATGTAAAGACACCAGCATACCATAAGGTTATGCTGGGACGCTGGTGTCTCTACATTTCAACTTTGCTCTAGCATAGCTCAACGTTATGTTTATAACTAATTATGTATAAGATTTTTTTATTATTATAAGCGAAAAACCATCCACTGAAACCTCTAATTAATAATTTTTAATGATTCATTTATTCAATTCCATTTGTAATATTTGGATCGACATCTTAGCATGCGCATATCGTTGTCAAAATGAAGGGTGTAATGCTATTTTAACGTAACGTGTCAAAACTCGCGATCTGTTCCATAACGCTAGTACCACTGTCCGTATCTCACTGTGTACCATTGTAATCGTTAACAAAATAACAAGTTACTTAATGAATGAGTAACGAAACGTAACGTTGCTGTAAAATAACGTTACTGAAATAACGACTCATCTCTAGTTAGTTGAGATGCTCAAGAGAGGGACAAGGAGACTACCACCTGTTCAACAGAGAAAACGTGCATGGCATAATTTCAATTTGTAGTAAAAGTGCAACACATACATTTGCGGAAATTAACAAAAAAATAAAAAATTGAACTTCGAGGCCCTATAACTTCTTACTGAAGGGACTTTGTACTAAGGTATATTAGGTTTAATCGATTTATTATGACGTAAGGAATCTATGATTAATCGGTGTTCCATTATTTTAGGGACACCCTCTATATTGCTACGATATTAGCATAGTTAAAAATATCTTATAAAAATAATTCGGTATAGTAACGTGCACAAATAAATAATTAAAAAAAATGTATTCTAATAAAGTTGAATCACTTAGAACTGGCAAAGATTGGATTACAGTATTAGTCCGGGAGCCCGTGACACTTTTCAATGTCACATTAGTTTAAGGTTGGTTGAAACAATTTTTTAGCTCCGCTTAATTGTTCCAGGCCTAACCTGTAGATTTTTATTTGAATTATAATCCATGCATTTCTAATTCTTAAATTTTCCAATTCAGCGAATTTTGTACCTGTATTGAGTTGCTATCGTTAGCACGGTGCACTTTTGACCCGCTCTATCTGTTATCGCTGGCCGTAGGAATGCGAACTTTCTTTTTTAAGGGAACGTTTCGGGCCCGGCATTTTTCTTCTAGCCGCGGCCAACGCGTTTTGCGCGGTCGAGGTTTGATTTTTAAATAAGTCAAAAGTACGTGCGCTCAACCAATTTTTACAAGCATTTTATTTCCAAGAGCTGATAATTTGATTCAGGTACGATGAGTTATTGTTTGCTGTTATCCTCATATTAATTGCATGTCTTTAGCTTTCACCTGGAATTCACAAATTGCACTTGGGATTAACAATTTTCACCGGATGATTCTAAACTTGGAGTCCAGTTTCCTGTCATAATTCGAAACGAACACCTGCTATTTTCTGCATTGTTTCTGTTTCTGCACCGAGGGCCAACACACCCATGTTGCGTGAGGCTGATTTCTTGCTGTATGCGGGTTACCAGTTATAGCAGCTCCCGGCTAGCGGTTATACCCTAAACTTGTGGGCCTAGGTCAGTTGGTTCGTTTTTTATTACAACGCCGATCGAGGACGGGTTATGTACCTACCAAGTCAATCTTGTGCTGGTGATACCGGATACTAAATTTATTACTAACATGATAGTTCATTCACTCAGCAAATTTAATTAAAGATAGCATTTAAAGCTATTGAATTTTTATGTGTACTCTATACCTTTTTTGTAAAAGGAGTACCCACGTTTTTATCTCTCATCAACCTAGAAAGACAGGTTTTTTATGAATGACAGCGATATGCATATCTCTAGATTTACTTTGCAATTTCAAGTAATTTAACGACCCAAAAAGGGGTTATTTGTGGTAATGCGTGTGGCCATCTTCAACTAGTTTTGGCTGCATAGTGTACCAAAATGTTCAAATACTTTATAAATTAAATAAATTACATTTGGTAATTACCAGATTATTATGCATTTAATAAACTCTAATTACTGTAGTTGGTTTATTCTAATCGAAACCATTTGATTTCTTGGGCCCATTTGTTTTTTGTCTTTGGAGCTATTCACAGGTTAGTACAGCTAATAAAGAATCTACGATCCAAGGCCGCCGAAATTGAGCTAGTTCGACCTACGCGGTAAGTGTCGGGAAAACTTGTATTTGCCGTGTAGTAAGCGCAGTAAGCATATTGCTGCCAGCCCCGCAAACACGTAAAAAAAGTCGGTCGGCCGGACATTTAATTTAAGGCTGAACTTTTTTTTCAAGTACATTGATGTATATACTAATAGAAAAACATTTGCTGCCGATGATCTGATGGGACAGAGGCCAGGCAGTTGCAATCAAAGGTGACGCAGCGCTTGCCAAGCGAACATGCCGCGCAAGGACTTGCAAGTCATGCAATTGCACTGTATAAGTACACACTTTTTTATTGTTATATTACAAAGAACTGTTTATTTATGAAAAGTATAAATACTGAAAATTTGTAATTTTCGTGGGAAGTATAATTCGTGAACATCATGTATGTCGCTATAAATAGATTCATTTTCATTGAGTGAAAGGTCATCTTCACATTCATTGTTTCTTCTTCTAATGATCCACGTGTTCCATCTTTAACATAAATATAGAAATTGTGAAAAAGTATATATTAGTTACAAACATTATTTCTACTTTGCTATTGACGTATACGTACAAAAGTATAATTAATGAAAATCATCAACATCGCTATCACTAGAATCGTCTTCATTGTCTGAAAGGGCATCTTCAGAGTCATTTTGACTTTCTTCAGGTTGTCCAGGTGTCCCATCTTCTACATGAATGTACAAACTGTAATAAACGATACATTAATAGCAAGGGTATAAACGAAATTAGATGTTTTATTGGAGGAAATTGTGAAACATGATAATTTCAGGGACTTTAATGTTACACAATATTTTCAAGCGCTTTCTCGAAAATATATTGTTTATTGGAGTTTTTTTCATAGAAAAAGGTATAAGTATATAGTATATTGTTGAAACATTGAAATACTGAAATATGCAAGTGAAATAATTTTCAGTAAAAGACGTAAATAAATAATCAATGTATAAAATATTTACAAGTAATACAAAACATTTGCATTAAGTAACTCCATTATCTTCCGTCGATTCCTGGACCAGTACTTCGGTGACGGACGAATGTAATTGTTCAGCTTCAAACCATTTGAAACGATATTTGTCGTCTTCAAGTTCCCAGCCACATTAAGATGGTGACAGGTTTGGTGGGCTTTTCAAATGTGCACTCCTCCATATCGATCCGATGTACGCAGCTCAGGGCCGTAGCTACCACCGGGGCAGTGCCCCGGGGCCCCCAAACATAGGCGGCCCCCGAAGACGGAGGAAGTTTTTTACGAAATTGTCTTAAAAAAATTTTGAACCACACATAGCCTGTTTAAACGTTAAGTACAGTTTTATATTAAACTCAATGTGACAAGTAAATATGTATTTTGTCTATTTTAAATGTCCATTCTTCTATCTTAACAGAAAAAAAACACCATATAGTAACCCTATTAAAAAAGTCTTACTAAATGAAAGTTTTTGGTTTTTTGTTGAAATTGCTCGTCGATGTCATTGCATTGAAACGTTTTCATGAATAAGAGAAAGCTGGCTTCGTCGACACTAGATGTTCTTTTGCATCCATACATCCTGCACACAAATTCTTCCAAACACGAAAAAATCGGAGTTATGTCGGATTCTTTAAATTCGTACAAATCCACGAAAGCTTTCTTGTAAACGTCAGTCTTAAGTAAAGTGTAGGGCCGCATTTTACCTTTTCTGAAGAAGGCAGGGTTAAAATCGCACCCTGTAAATGCGTGGAATGCTGGTAGCGAATCACACACTTCTTGCCCCAATGCTTTGTGTATTTCATTTATGCTGATATATCGCTCCAAATTTCCAACGCCAACCTTCAACCACACTTGTTGGTAGATGTGCTATGTTACCTAACATTATGACCAAAATGTCGGTATCTGAGCACCGTATCACGACATTGGAATTGGCAGCAGTGAAATATAATTTTCGTGTCTGACTCTTCATGCTTCGATTCTTTATAGTTTAGGATAACTAGAACTGCGAGATCGTGTTTTGTTTATATCACCGTCTATTCGTTGACAAAATGTTTGACCGCTCGCTTTGCGTGCGATTGTGTTTTGTTTATATGCGCGCACTTTGGGAAAAGAGATATTGAACCAATCGTTAGTAAAGTTCAGAAGTATGTACAGGGTTATTCATTATAAATTACCCACCCCTTATCATCGTTATTATTGCCTATAGAAAAAAAAGTTTTAAATAAAAGTTATGTGGTTATAACTGAATTTTGTTAAAATGCTATCAAAAGTACAGTGGCGTGCATAATTAAGGGGATACAAAAAAGTAATATATTTTTTTAAATGGAACACCCTGTATATTATTAAATTTTTGGAACGACCTTTCTTTCCTGATTTCAAAAATATACCATATGTTACCCTTACCTTATACCGTTTTTGAGTTATTAAACGTCAAATATCTTAGTTAAACTGTAATGCTAGCCCTCTCATAGAGCTTATTTACAATCTTACACCTCGGATAGCTTAAAATCAGTCGAAGAATTATTTGGTTCTTTCAGATATGTATCACAGCGTAGCATAAATATCAACAACAGACTTTTAAAATGTTTATTCTACTTATCTATGCTTACAACAAATAAATGAAATGTATATGATTAACAAATTGAAAATCTTCTGGAATAACGGACGTTGTGTCCCTGGCACGTCGGCAACCAGCCTCCCACGGTCGGAACACAGGCAGGCCTACTTCACAGGGTTGTGTGTTTGAATTTTTACACTCGTTCGGGTGCCGCCTCGCCTTCGGAGTTCGCCTCGAGAAAGTCCGTGTTTGTTGACAGCGGCTGTCAAGCGCCTCGTGGTGTTTACGTCTTTACTGAGATTACAGAAGCCAAATTAATACAAATAATGTATTTTCTCACCTACACGGGCAGCTACGATTATCGCCTAGGCTTCGGTGTGTGTTTCCACGGGGATCCGGGTCGGGCTTCGCGAGTTACGAGTTCGGTCCGTGTGAATCAATTTCCACGTACTTACGCTCTCTGAAGATGGTCCCCCAGGTGGTGCGGTTGCTTACAACGCCGTGGAAGACTTTGAGGTAGGTAACTGATTCGGTATTCAAAGTAATTAATAGCAAGGCACGTAATCGCCTATATTATTAACTGGAATTTGGGCTGTTAGCCGGGGGAATCGAATTACAATGTTTTCGAACTAAAACTCGGACCTAGTGACAGTTATTGACGAGGAATATTAGAGCTTCCTCTTAGGGCTGGTTAAATAGTAGTCTGGGCGGTCGGATAGAGCATCTCGTGGAGTTGTTCCACTCTACTGGGTTCGGGGAAATAACAAAGGTTCGGAGTTAATTAGTAATAATTTCGGCGATGAGGGCGCACTATCTTAGCCACCAGATCAGCCGAAGTTCGGAACAATTATTAATAATTTCAGCGATGAGGGCGCAATATCTTAGCCACCAGATCAGCTGAGGTTCGGGATAATTATTAACAATTTCAGCGATGAGGGCGCAATATCTTAGCCACCAGATCAGCTGAGGTTCGGGATAATTATTAACAATTTCAGCGATGAGGGCGCAATATCTTAGCCACCAGATCAACTGAAGTTAGGAATATTATTAACGGTATCTGGTCGGGATCGGGTTTTCAGGAAAACAAGTGTTTCCGGGAAAATCTCTCTTCGGCAGGAACAGGGATACGGGCAGGTGGAACTGGGATCTGGAACTGGGATAGAAGTAGAGCTGGGGAAGTAGGTTCGGATCTCTGTGTCTCTCTGGGAAAATCTGCCTCGGAATCGGCTCCGCTGTTCGTTTTATGCGGCTTCGAGCGCTTCTAAAAGTGGGGAGAAACAGCGCGCGACGCACTTTTGTACTTACGTGACGTCGGTCACTGCGCTCTGCTTATCGCCTCGTGCATTGACATTACGAAAATTACGATAACGTGAGGTCGGACAAGGATCAAATTTAAATATTATATTAATATTCGGAAATACAAATTTGATCTGCAGGCAAACGTTACAAAACTAGTTAACATTATTAAATATAACAAAGTTTTATTCAGGAAATTTAAATATAAATAAATGATAACTAATTTTTATTATTTTATTAAAGAAATGTCACTTATCAAACAAAATAGTTGCATTTTCATAGCTTACTTTAATAATTCCTATTTACAGTAACTAGTTTAACTAAGATATTCAACGTTTAATAACTCAAAAACGGTATAAGGTAAGGGTAACATATGGTATATTTTTGAAATCAGGAAAAAAAGGTCGTTCCAAAAATTTAATAATATACAGGGTGTTCCATTAAAAAAAATATATTACTTTTTTGTATCCCCTTAATTATGCACGCCACTGTACTTTTGATAGCATTTTAACAAAATTCAGTTATAACCACATAACTTTTATTTAAAACTTTTTTTTCTATAGGCAATAATAACGATGATAAGGGGTGGGTAATTTATAATGAATAACCCTGTACAAAGAATATTATTCCAAAAAAATTTTTATTTAACCCTTAAAAATTATCAATCAGTAACAGTATGAAATATTATATTTAAATGTCTTTCTTGTAGTACATTATATGAAATGAAAACTGTAATATAAATGTAAAAATTTGTTATCGATGAGCCGATTCAGGGAAGTTGGGGTTTATTGTTATATTCCATAAAAATACCAAGAGTTTTTCTCTTTCTCTTCGTGTTTTTATTATATCTAAAACCCAATATTTGCTGACTCCGTTTATCGATACAAAATTTTTACATTTATAATATCCCTTACCGAGTGACACAAATTAAAAGACATTGTGTCTTTACAATATCTACTCTATTCGCAAACGGTTTAATTTTCGAAAATGTACATAAATTAATAAATAATATTTTATTACTCGCGCGGCATGTACGCATGGCACGCGCCGCGTCACCTTTGATTGCAACTTCCTGGCCTCTGTCCCACCAGATCATCGGCGACAAATGTTTTTCTATTAGTATATACATCAAAGTACTTGGAAAAAAAATTTCAGCCTTAAACTAATTGTCCGGCCGACCGACTTTTTTTTACGTGTTTGTGGGGGTGGCAGCAATATATGGCTCCGCGATTTCGCTGGCAGCAAAGCATTTTCCACTATTTTTCAGTACCCTTAAGCACTATACAAAGTTTTAGCCTTAAACTTGTTTGACATTCACCCTTTCTTTTTCAACACATTTGCAACCCTGCCGGTAGCGGTGGCCCCACGGATGCACCGGCAGCAACCCATTTTGGGGATTAGTAGCATCGCAATAAGAGAACAAAGAGTGATTTAACCTTAAACTAATTGTCGCGAATTTGGTGTCGCGGGCTCCCGGACTATCTGCTTGCAGATGTATAACACCTGCAACGATGACAAAAAGTCAATTAAAATAGGTAATATAGTTATAGATTATTATCGACATGAATAACATACCAATGTTCATTCAAGGCAATGTTTCCAAGGCTTGAATGACAATGGAATGGGTAATTAGGACCAAAGCAAGTAATTTGAACAGTTCATAATTGATTGTTGTTCACATGGGATGCATTGCGGAATATTACAACGTGCTGAGGCATGCAAGATTTCAATAAAAGCCATATAAGCTCATGTGTCTTTTTTCCAAGTTTATGATTTCGTTTTAACCTAAAATGGAATTTTAAAGTAAAGAAAAAGTTTACATTACATAGGATTAAGTTATAATTTACCTTTGTTAGTGTAGCAGTTTGTTTATAAGCAGGGAAAAGTTCAGATGCATTTAAAATATGATAAATAAATATTACTAAAGTAAAAAAAAATCCTTGCGCAAAAGCGTGCCAAGACAGTGAACAACCAATTGTTTTTGTTTTAAAAAGGACAAGCTGGCTGGTTGCGAAAAATTTTCAATGATTTGACGGGTATGAAAATAGAACTTCCATTAATCAAAGTCAGCTTAATAAATTTCGAGTAGAACCCATGATAAATTTAGTTAAAAGTGATTGCAAGTGTGCGTTACCTACATTTAAACAACTTTCATGAGACGTTGAAGATATCACCACAGAAGCCACAGAGAGTGAGCCAACGGTCGACGTCCCAGAGGCGATTTCTAGCAGGGAGCATTTGCAGATTCTTCACAACAAAAAGTGAAAACGCAAAGTTAGTCTGTTTTTAATTAATTGTCAGTACTGAGCGACGAAAGATAATAATTCAAGAGATTAAAAGGCCTATAAAAAAGGTTCTAAATTCGTAAAAATTTATATTTAAAATTAAGATTGGTTTGTAAACCTAACAATTTTCCATTTGTTTGTTCATTGAAAGCGTTGTTTAACAAAAATTTGGTTGAAATGTCATAAGAACCAGCAACCTTAAAAATAAACATAAACAATTATGAAAATATTTTATTAAATAAGATTGGATTTAAGTACAAAACATATGATAATTGCCATTTTCAGGGTTTACAATTATGTGTGTAAATAAAATCTTGATATTATCTGCTTAATTATATCATGTTTGATTGTTTTGAAGTGCATTGCAATAGTCTGCAGTGTACTATCAGTTTTCGTGCTACAGTTACCTTGCGGATACAGAGTCATAATGAGCTAGTCGAGTAAAGAATTATATAAAAAGAAAAATACCTACAGTCGCGGCCAAAAAAAAAAAACGGGACACTTTTTTGACATAGCTCTCAAAATACGAAAACGATGCCTGACACTGACAATTCTAATTAATAAATGTCATCAAACGTCATTATTCAGATGTAAACAATGACTTTTCATGACATTTATTAATTAGAATTGTCAGTGTCAGCACTTGTTTTCGCATTTTGAAAATTAATTTAAAAAAGTGTCCCGTTTTTTTGGCCGCGACTGTACAATGTTACGGTATTAAAAGAACTTTACGACACCCACCCAAGGTGAGCATCGCACCACGGAATCAGTCCTGAAAAACTGGCACACTTGCCCTGAAATCGGTTCGAAATAGGCTAATAGGCCACGGCTGGAACGCTCAGGGAGTCGGGCGTGAGTCACACGATACGTTCTGGGCAAGCGTGTTGCGGCATAATATTTATATAGGGTATGTCGAAATCATGAGGGCGCCACCAAGCCTGTCTTAACCCGGCTAACCGGGCCTGGACGGTTAGACGGGAGCGAAGCACGCAAAATACTCCGCCGATAGGATTACTCAAGAAATGCAAGGTCAAATAACAATTTCGGGATTGCCTTATGCAAGGATTGTAATTAGGTGTCAATCCGACCGCGACTACGCAGCTGTCTTACCCACCTGTACGCTCAAAGCTCCCTCGTTCCGTCGCACCATAATCAGTACACTGAAGGGGGCGCTTATGTGTAACAGAACATGCACAAGTCGAAACAAAACAATAGTTCCCTTAGCTAACAAATCATGTATTGACTAACGGGTTACAATGGGGCAGCAGAGTGCGTCGCCCTATATCTATAACTAGATTATAACTAAGAACACCAGCTGGCGCGCGCTTTAAACCTAGCGACAGATGTTGAACAGTAATGAACAAATTAGCACTCGCAACATGGACAGTCTGTAATTCTGAATGAATGCACAAATATGCTGGCGCGACGCCTTATGCAGCGAACGGCAAAGAACAAATTAGCACTCGCAACATGGACAAATATGACGACAGTGCCTGTAGGCACCAGAGATGTGACGGCTCGCTCGCGTTCACAGCGGTAATCAGTTCAAAGACACATACCTTAATATGTAGGCGGTTGGGGAGCCTGGGGCAGTTGAGTTGCGACAGGCTGCAGTCTTAGGTGGCAGGTACCTTCGATGTTCGACGGCTATAGGGATGAGTGCACATCCGCCATAATGGCGACGTGCGACGCGTCAGGACGCGTACAACGGGACGACGAGAAATGGGCCACTTTCGTTCTGCGGGACAGATCCTCGAAGGTCGAGATGAAGGGGGCACGACCCCTTACTTACGGAAGCAGGAACTGGGCTCAAAAATACCCACGCTACGCCGAAGACAATTCGAAACTCACACTCACAACCACCACACGAGCGTTCTCTGCAACGGGCTGCCGTCAACTGCCACTCAAGGCGAAACCGTTTGTCACATACGGGCTGAAGCAGCACTCGACGGGAAAAAGGCTGACGCCCCCGCCAAGGGCGGGAGCGCCGCACGAACGCACACACACTATCCGACCTCTTATACGATCGACGGCTCTCGGCTGAATGCCCAGAGGGAAGCGCTGGCACGGGTCACCTTGGTCGCGTCCCCACGTGACTAAACCTCGGCAGCCAATCGCAAGGCGATAAAATGAAACAAATTAATGCCGGCACCAATGGTATCACGCCTCAACGGCGTGCTTTCTAGAAGATCCGGAATTCTTGCGGGCGATACGCTCGGCTGCCACAGCGCCATCAGAGGGGGGCTCCAACCGACGAGAAATACTGCGTTTGGGGCCAAATATGTGCGAAATCATGATTCTGGAATTAGGCGATGGAGCCAAATAAAGAACTAAAAGGGTTTAGCATACGGGCACGCTGCCCTAAAGCCTAGGTGGCTATTTAAAATACCAAAATGACCTGAATCAAATGTGCGGAAGATAAGATTGTACTTGTGCGCAAAGATTGAAAATGGTTTTAACATAGCAACAAGTTGCCCTAAAGGCGTGAAATGCAATTAAGCATCTACAACAGCAAAATGACTTAACACTCCCCTTACTTGAAAGAGAGTTCCCTGAAGTCTCTTATAAAACAACGAGGCATTTTGCGACAACGTAACGAGAACTCAAACGAAAACGCAACAACGAAAAACGAACAAAACAAAAAACATTCGATACGATAGAGCGCACCCCCAAAGGGATTACGCACACTGGCCACCAGATAGGGTGCAAAGGTGGGAAGAGAGAAGAGGAAGAAGAAAGACGATACGCCAGTAGAAAATACGTAAATTTAAGTCAAAATCGGGTAAAATAGGTCTTACACCTGTGGACACTTCCGACCAACCGTTCCAAAAGAACACAGGGAGGGGGGGGGGTATAGAAATGGAAGTCCAAAGTCCCACCCAAGGGTTACCTGAAGAGGGCACGCTGCGCGTCACGAGATCGGCGCATTGTGTGGATCCCACAACTGGTATGAGTACCCAAGAGAAGAGGATGAACCACCAAAAAAAAGGGAAATGGTTGTGACAGAAACTGTCAAAAATAGTCATAATCAGTAATAGGAAAAACTCAGTCCACCGAAATCCTCAATCAATGCCGATGCCGGAGCCAAGTCGACTATTAAACCGCAAAGCGCGAGCTCGAAAGTGACTCCAACACCGAACACCAAAAGAAAATCCGGAAGAACCAAGTCTCCAAGGGTGTAGGCGTTCGATGACGCATGCCCAATAAATCCTTTTCAGAACTCCATGCGGCCCAAAGGGACTACCTTACGACGACAGGGTCCGCACGAAACAAAATGACCAGAAACACGCTCTCTTTATGTAATCCCACATAGGTGGTTGAAAATGGCGACGGCCAACGGTACGGTAAAAGAGCGCTAGGCCACGAAAACAACAGGGCATCACTACAAAGAAAAACTCAAAAATCTGTTGAACACTCAAACACTATACACTTAAGAAACCTTATGCGAACAACCGGGCCCTGGTGTCACACAAAGCTCAAAAGCTTCAACGAAACTGTTCACAAAGAACACGATACGTGACAACATGACGTCATCCGACAAAAAGAGTACGATAAATGACAACAAAACGTCAACAAATACGAAGCATTCCGACCAGCGGTAAAGACTCGTTAAATGCTAACGGTGAGTGTACAAAACACTGCGATAACTTTCGGGGTGTCCATGAAGAAGTCGGTAAACAAAGTTGGGCGGTACATGATAATAATGAAAATGAAATAAAAGTCCAACGAAAATAACTACGTCAAACCAACTAAGAAGATGGCCTGAGGGACGTAATAACCGCACGAGCGAATCTCCCCAAGCACACCAACAGCACACCATAACTTATCAACAAACCAAAACACGGTCATGAAGGTGAAAAAGAATTCCAGCCTGCTTACCAAACATCAACGCGGTACAACACCAAACGATAGCAAAAAAAAATTGTCAAAATCGGTAATCATCAACGTCAAAATCGATAAACCTCGCTAACGTGAACGTCAAAATCGATAAACGTCAGTTCGGTACAACTAAAGTGTCAACTTAGCCCAAGGCTAAACAATGTAAACGACAGGGAATCGAAACTTCCAACTAAGCCTTCGAAAAGACTTTAAAAAAACAAGGTCGGTACCTTCACTCAACAACATCTGGTACTAAATCCGACTAATACGGGATAAAATCTGCACTAAATGCAACAAGAGATCTCGGTAGTATGAACTGGCTAAGAAAACCAAGAAACGACGGTAAAAATGACGAAAAAGATACTCAAAATATGAAAAGACATGGAAAAACACAAAAATAAAACTCAAAAAGGCGATAAACAACAAGAAAACACAAAACTACAAATAGAAAATAAGAAAAGACAAGAAAAAACATAAAGAAAACAAGAAAAGAAACGTAAAGACAAATGACAACTAAGAAAAAACATATACACGGTCAAGAAAACTAATGAAAATAAACTAAGAACAGGAAAAGACAAGAAAAGACATATAGAAAACAGAAGAAAACAGGAAAAGACAAATAGAAAACAAGAAAAGAAGTTCGGCAAAATATTCTACTAAAAAAAAAACGGTTTACCAGTCCATACCACTTCGAAATGACAAAAAAAAACATTTGTGACAACAATATAAATGACACAACAAGGCTAAGCAAAGCAAAGCCAGAAAGGCCTGAAAGGCCCCGCGTTGAGCGACAAAATTAGCCTGTTACGGTATTAAAAGAACTTTACGACACCCACCCAAGGTGAGCATCGCACCACGGAATCAGTCCTGAAAAACTGGCACACTTGCCCTGAAATCGGTTCGAAATAGGCTAATAGGCCACGGCTGGAACGCTCAGGGAGTCGGGCGTGAGTCACACGATACGTTCTGGGCAAGCGTGTTGCGGCATAATATTTATATAGGGTATGTCGAAATCATGAGGGCGCCACCAAGCCTGTCTTAACCCGGCTAACCGGGCCTGGACGGTTAGACGGGAGCGAAGCACGCAAAATACTCCGCCGATAGGATTACTCAAGAAATGCAAGGTCAAATAACAATTTCGGGATTGCCTTATGCAAGGATTGTAATTAGGTGTCAATCCGACCGCGACTACGCAGCTGTCTTACCCACCTGTACGCTCAAAGCTCCCTCGTTCCGTCGCACAATAATCAGTACACTGAAGGGGGCGCTTATCTGTAACAGAACATGCACAAGTCGAAACAAAACAATAGTTCCCTTAGCTAACAAATCATGTATTGACTAACGGGTTACAATGGGGCAGCAGAGTGCGTCGCCCTATATCTATAACTAGATTATAACTAAGAACACCAGCTGGCGCGCGCTTTAAACCTAGCGACAGATGTTGAACAGTAATGAACAAATTAGCACTCGCAACATGGACAGTCTGTAATTCTGAATGAATGCACAAATATGCTGGCGCGACGCCTTATGCAGCGAACGGCAAAGAACAAATTAGCACTCGCAACATGGACAAATATGACGACAGTGCCTGTAGGCACCAGAGATGTGACGGCTCGCTCGCGTTCACAGCGGTAATCAGTTCAAAGACACATACCTTAATATGTAGGCGGTTGGGGAGCCTGGGGCAGTTGAGTTGCGACAGGCTGCAGTCTTAGGTGGCAGGTACCTTCGATGTTCGACGGCTATAGGGATGAGTGCACATCCGCCATAATGGCGACGTGCGACGCGTCAGGACGCGTACAACGGGACGACGAGAAATGGGCCACTTTCGTTCTGCGGGACAGATCCTCGAAGGTCGAGATGAAGGGGGCACGACCCCTTACTTACGGAAGCAGGAACTGGGCTCAAAAATACCCACGCTACGCCGAAGACAATTCGAAACTCACACTCACAACCACCACACGAGCGTTCTCTGCAACGGGCTGCCGTCAACTGCCACTCAAGGCGAAACCGTTTGTCACATACGGGCTGAAGCAGCACTCGACGGGAAAAAGGCTGACGCCCCCGCCAAGGGCGGGAGCCCCGCACGAACGCACACACACTATCCGACCTCTTATACGATCGACGGCTCTCGGCTGAATGCCCAGAGGGAAGCGCTGGCACGGGTCACCTTGGTCGCGTTCCCACGTGACTAAACCTCGGCAGCCAATCGCAAGGCAATAAAATGAAACAAATTAATGCCGGCACCAATGGTATCACGCCTCAACGGCGTGCTTTCTAGAAGATCCGGAATTCTTGCGGGCGATACGCTCGGCTGCCACAGCGCCATCAGAGGGGGGCTCCAACCGACGAGAAATACTGCGTTTGGGGCCAAATATGTGCGAAATCATGATTCTGGAATTAGGCGATGGAGCCAAATAAAGAACTAAAAGGGTTTAGCATACGGGCACGCTGCCCTAAAGCCTAGGTGGCTATTTAAAATACCAAAATGACCTGAATCAAATGTGCGGAAGATAAGATTGTACTTGTGCGCAAAGATTGAAAATGGTTTTAACATAGCAACAAGTTGCCCTAAAGGCGTGAAATGCAATTAAGCATCTACAACAGCAAAATGACTTAACAACAATGTAGGTTTTAGGTGATTAATTAAAAAAAAACAAAAATGCATCTTGGGTTTAAATTAACTTTGTTCGTAGCAATATAATTAAGTTAAATGTTGTGATATTACTCCTCTGTTCTCTGGGTATTAAAGCTATATGAGGAGTTAAAAATTTGCAAATTGAATTATTCTTTTTTTCAAAATGAAACACCTTATATCTCTGTAGTGTTGAAAAGCCCTTTTAATGAACTTCCTTTTGATATTGGATTTCCTACACCTAAATTCGTCGCCAACGTGGCCGAGCGGTTAGGGTGTCAGGCTGCGGCGCCACGGTACGGGATTCAATCCCCACGTATGGCAACTGCCGGGCGGCCCACCCAGTCGCTTTAAAAACTGGGTACCGAAACCATAGTTGTGGAAGTAGGGAAAGTAAGGCAGTCGTCGAAGGCGTGATCAACATCACCCAGTACGCCGTTAACGTGCGCCAGATAACCGGGTTTCGAAAAGAAATATTTCGGCGACCCTGACTCGCCTTGTTTCAGGCCATGTTCCTTGTCAGGCCATTTTTAATTACCATAGGTCCGTAACCATTTGGAGCAGTTTTTGGTACAAAGTTGGCGAGTCTGCCTGTATATTGGGTCCGTACTGGTCATATTTTATCATATAATCCTTCAGCTTTTTGCACCAAACAAAAATTCAAACACGCACGTGGCTTTCGGCTTTATTTAAAAGTCTGGCGTGGCGCCCAAATCTCTATGCCATGTTTAGCGCAGCTGTTTGTCCCATCGCGCGTAACAACGCTTATTTTCAACATTTTCAAAAACACAGTCAATGAGAGCGAGCGAGATACCTTTCTTTAAATATTAAAAACATCAGTCGATTTCTCTCGCACGCAGACGGTCTCGGCGTCGTCATGCGAGGTTACTGCTTTCCTATTGGTTACATCTGGCACGCCGCAGACAGGCGTTTGGCGCGTAATTTCACGTGGCGTAGGGCGATGTAGCAAACAACCCAGAAGAACTTCAAACTGTATTGCAACATCTTGAAGAAATTAGCGATGAATATGGTTTAGCAATAAACTATCACAAAACCAAAGTAATTATTGCTGACAGGGAACATGACAACCATCCTGATATAAAACTTCGAGGGAAGTGTGAGGTTGTGTCTGAAATAATATACCTGGAAGCCCTTATTAACAACAGAGGCAATTGTGAGTATGAAATCCGACGTAGAATTCAGCTGGGTAGAATAACTATGACGAAGCTGACAAAAATTTGGTCCGACCGTAACATACTTAAGGAAACAAAAATTAAGCTCGTTAAAACACTTGTGTTCTCCATATTCCTGTATGCCGCCGAGACATGGACCATAAAGGAAAGTGACAAAAGAAGAATCGACGCCTTTGAAATGTTTTGCTGTCGTAGAATGTTACGCATCCCATGGACTGCGCATAGAACAAATGCGTCGGTTTTAGAAGAAATAAAGCCAAAAAAGCGCCTCTCAAGCATCGTGTGCACTAAGATCCTTCAATTCTTGGACCATATTGCTAGACAAACTGACAACCTGGAAAAAACTATCATTCAAGGAAAACCCAATGGGAAAAGACGGAGAGGCAGATCCCCTAAACGATGGCTTGATATCACGCAGGCAGTATTAAACGAATCCCCTTCAGTTGCCATGCAGACAGTTCAAGATCGACTGCAGTGGAAAACTCTTATTGACGGAAGGGTTGCAAATTGAATGCATAATGGACCACAACACATCAGTGATGATGTAATGATGAGAGAGAGAGGGCGATTTAGGATCTGACACGAGTGGTTGTACTGCAGAGCGCACGCAGCGGCGTCCCCCCTCAAGGAATCGCGACCGTTGGCGTGTTGCGTTATTGGATTTGCGCCCGATGTTTCTTTTGTGCTGTTACAGCCAAGTTTCTGTGACTTTGTTTGTTCAGACGGTCCTCGGCAGTGGTGAAGGTAGCAGCGTGTGCTCGGAGTTTGTGTCGATGTCCTAAGTACGCCGATGCCGCTCATTCAGTAATTACGACGGCTTGTTTAGCCGGTATTTCCGTCATCTGAGATGGGATCATTCTCTCGAGCAGGCTAGCTATCGGCTCCGCAGGTTTGTGGTCGCCAGGTGAGCGTTACAAAACCGCCCCGAATATATTAAGGGAATCTTCCGGACATGATCGAGTTCCGCCACCCCCAGGTCATTTGACCGCTGTGCGACGGACGCCGTCCGTTTGCTGCAGTCAGAGTCACCGCTGAAAGGCCGACCCGAACAGAAACAAGGTATTTAGTGTTCCTTAATTTATACGCTAATTGCTATGTGTTGCCGTCAATTTGGCTAGCGTGTGTAACTAAATGACTCACGCTTACTAAATCGAAGCTGTGTGCATTCATACCTG
Organism: Agriotes lineatus; assembly: GCA_940337035.1. Taxonomy (NCBI): domain Eukaryota; kingdom Metazoa; phylum Arthropoda; class Insecta; order Coleoptera; family Elateridae; genus Agriotes; species Agriotes lineatus. The sequence continues at coordinate 333,064 of CALNHX010000277.1, forward strand.
CATTCCAGCGTGTGTAACTAAATGACTCACGCTTGCGAATAACTTTCAATTAAAGCGCTACGCGTTCTTGTCTGCATTCTAGCGTGTGTAACTAAATTAATCGCGCTTGCTAATAACTTTCCAATCGCAGCTGTGTATGCTCATGTCGGCATTCTAGTGTGTGTAACTAAATTGATAATAATCGCCAGTGGCACTTTCCTAAAGCAGTGCGCGTTCGTTGTTGAAGCGCTTTCTGGTGTAACTAATTAAACCTCTTTGCTAGTGTCATTTTCTTAGAGTCATGGGCGTGCATTGTTGTGTTTCAGTTTGGTGCGCTTAATTAAATCTTTGTAAATAGAATTTAACTCGAGCTTGGTGCGTTCAGTGCTGTATTTCACTCTTATGTACTCAATTAGATATATACTGGCTAGCAGCATTTGACCAAAGCTGTGTGCGTTCAGCGCTGTATTTCACTTTTATGTACTGAATTAAACATATATATTTTCCAAGTACCTTTTACCAAAGCCGTTAAACTCATTACGGCACGTCACTTTCTCTTACTCAATTAAAGATATTTGCTGGTAGCCTTTTCCCAAGCACTGAGCGCTCCTTCTAGAATGTTCTTGTACTTATGTAAGTGTCAATGCTAGATAAGGCGCTCCCAGCTGGGCCTAAATCTTATTCGTCTAGGCTAGGCCTTGTATATTATTGTATGCGCCGATCTTTGTCGACACTCTTGTAACTTTCGGCCATGGGTTTGGCCCAATCGACTTATTTACTGTATTTGACTTATGATTATCCCTGGTATGTGTGCATGCTTATTTACAGGGTGATTTCGCTTCGAAGTCAAGATCGATGTAAGGTGAGCCCGGGAAGCGAAGCGCTTTTGCCAATTGAATTCAATTATTTAAAGCAATGTTAATTATATTATTTGTTGCAATAATGTCATGTGGATCAAAAGAATGGTAAATTTGGGTATTGTCGGCATAAAAGTGAAGACACAAGATTTTATGATGGTATTAAAATTAAAAATATAAGTTGCATATAATAATGGACCTAAAATTGATCTTTGAGGCACACCATTGCTTATGGAACTCAGATTTCTGGTTTGTTAATGTTACAAGCTGCGAAACCGTAAATTGTTAACATATTCCCTATTTACAATGCTGCTCATATCAGCGACTTCTTGAATGTTGTAACCTGTAAAATAATTTTCTTTAATATACCTTATACATAACCCTTCTTTTATATTTAGTTACCACAATCACTTATATTTCTGGCATGTGACCGTGTAGTAGAGCTTACAGAAGTATAAGATTCAGCTAAAAATAACATTTCGCTTTTTTTGGAGGAGGGCTGTAAAAACTTACTACTGGAATGGAGTTAATGCAATTCTATTTTAATAATTTCTTGTTGTCGATTCTTTTACATTCAAATTGATCTCTTCGAAATGAAACTGATGAAAGTCACTTGCGTGTATGGAAAAGGTAAAATTGAACTTATGCACTACACGAATACTTGCTATGAGGGACAACTTTCCTATATGGATAAGTTTTTGTTATTTGACATACGTATAGCTGGTTACATATCTGTGCACAACCGTCTTGATTTTTTACCACTACATACCCGCCATTTTAACTCCAAAAATGTAAGACACTAGCACAATCAATTGTAGTACTCAATTAATACACGACTCTATGCCTAACTAGTTTGTTATCAGTTGACCTTGCTTGTTCGTTAAAACCACTTTAATTAAGATTACCTCACTAATTTGGTTATTCACTTCACTTCCTTATTTTCCATATGAATTACCCGTTCACTTAATCACAGTGACTGGGCCCAATTTCCAATTTGGACAAAACAAATGCTGTATTTGCACCGCCAATAAGCGAAGCCGACGTACTCGGTTGTCATGCCTTACCGCTTTTTCAACATCGTAAGTTTAAATTGACAAAATGCGCCACCTGGGCCACTTACCTCATGCATTGAAGGTGCATTCCCTCAAACGAAAAACTCCTAACTATAACAATATACCTTCAACATTTTAAAGATTCTTAATTGAAAAACGTCTGTCTTAAAAATAAGGTGATTCAAAACTCAAGGCGAAAGCTAAACCAGCTTATACAGCGTCATATAGTGATTGAAAAATGTGAAATAATTTGTTTGCCGGAATCAAATATCTCTAAAATTCGTGCCAACCGACTAATGAACCTCACTATACCAAATCTCCGTCTCAGCTGTGCGGATCTTTTGGTGAAGACTCCAGCCCACTGGATCCCTCCCTCGTATTGGGGGGTGCCTAAACGTGCTGTGCGGTATATGTATGTTCCTATGTGTACACGATTCCGGTCGCCAGAAACCTTCCTGAAGTGTTGGATTGTTTTCATACGATAGGTCCTCCGAAAATGAACTTTTGAACTTTTGAAATCAACTTTTGAGGTATGGTCGTCGGAATTTTTTTTTTAATAAATAACGTTCATAACATTTCATTGTATTAGCGAAACGGAGTGATGCTGAGTGTCGAAGTATTTATGGAACGCACGGAATGACGCTTTTCTTGGGTGGGGGGTACCGTATATTTTCTAGTTAAAATTACAATACGAAGCAAGGAATTACTGCGACATCTTTGGCAATTGTTTCAATGAATGATTATATGCCCAAGATAAAGGGGGCTTACCCGCATCCAACACGAAATTATTGCGTCATCATCTGCTAACGCAGCGTGGCCGCTTGAATTGAACGTACTCAGGCAGCGTTCGTATTACGGCGTGTTCCGGCAACAAGCGCATTTAAAGAATGGACAACTTCGCCTTGTGCATTTGTGTCAAATCAAATATCTCTAAAATTCGTGCCAACCGACTAATGAACCTCACTATACCAAATCTTCGTCTCAGCTGTGCGGATCTTTTGGTGAAGACTCCAGCCCACTAGATCCCTCCCTCGTATTGGGGGGTGCCTAAACGTGCTGTGCGGTATATGTATGTTCCTATGTGTACACGATTCCGGTCGCCAGAAACCTTCCTGAAGTGTTGGATTGTTTTCATACGATAGGTTCTCCGAAAATGAAGGCAACATCAACTTTTGAGGTATGGTCGTCGGATTTTTTTAAAAATAAATAACGTTCATAACATTTCATTGTATTAGCGAAACGGAGTGATGCTGAGTGTCGAAGTATTTATGGAAAGCACGGAATGACGCTTTTCTTGGGTGGGGGGTACCGTATATTTTCTAGTTAAAATTACAATACGAAGCAAGGAATTATTGCGACATCTTTGGCAATTGTTTCAATGAATGATTATATGCCCAAGATAAAGGGGGCTTACCCGCATCCAACACGAAATTATTGCGTCATCTGCGAACGCAGCGTGGCCGCTTGAATTGAACGTACTCCGGCAGCGTTCGTATTACGGCGTGTTCCGGCAACAAGCGCATTTAAAGAATGGACAACTTCGCCTTGTGCATTTGTGCGCGAAGTTAAATACATTTCGCACTATCGGAGTTTGACTTTGCGTCGACAGTTGGACATTAACGCACTATTTAGAGTGCTTTATGTATTTTTATGTAATAACGCGAGTAGAAACAGCTTTCGCTCGTAGATAATTAAAAGTATTGTTGACAGCGTCACTATATGTTTGGGCGTCGTTTATTCTTGGCGTTTTATGTACATGTATTTGTGTTTTTCTTACAGATTATATATCTTTCTATGTAAACTGTTGGGTTTTTATTGCTGGCAGTGTTTGCATGCATAATTTCAGCATTCCAGGTGACAACGAGCAACCCCAAAACAATATTAGCTTTGCCTTAGCCGCACTGACTTGTCTCTACGTCTGCTTAAGCTAGTGAACCCAGGTCAATATAAATTAATAGTACAGTAGAGTATATGGCGAAGCAAAATTACCCTTACAATATGGTGCCCACTGTAAGGGCTGAATAAAAGTACTGTTACATCTTTCTCTGCCAAGTGTGTCGCCGTTGAATGTCGTTTTTTTAACATGTGTTATAAATTATTATTAGTTTTTGTCCTATTAGTACTGTTAATAATAACTATTTTGTTGAAATAGTAAATAATTTTAAAGCTTTGCACATAGTCTTTAACTGATTTTTATGACATGTCAGTCGAGACCTGCTATGTGGAAACTTAGAAGTGTAACAACTGAGAAAATAAGGATTTTCCTTCAAAAAAATATTTCACATTTTCTGGCAATAATATGATGCTGGTTCTAACCAATCGCGTATCTCGATGCGTACACAGCAATAGTTGATCCTTTTAAAATCGGACAATGTTAATGTTTTTATGTCAGACACTCTACGAGACTCACTGTATAAAAGAAAATTATAGTTACCTTTGAGACTTGAAATTTAGCTTTTGCTGGTGTCACAAAAATTTAGTTTTTCTTAAGACGTGCTTTAAACTCGCTCGAGTTATCTACATGTAACAATTCATGATATCATGGAAGTGTGTAACACACTCCTGATGGCAATATACCAATAGCATTGTTAGTTAGGGAAACGAGTTTCAATAGTGCATTTACCTCTAAAGTGCATTGATTCTAACTCACCTTAAAACTGAATAAAATATTCAGACTACTAATTTTTATGTATTTGTGCGCGGTGTAGCCTATTTGCAAACAAAATTTTGTTTTACAGAAATAACACATGAGGCATGAAGCTGTGAGAATTTGAAATGAAATTAAATATTCGCTGTTCAGTTCTCAATGCCGCTATATGCATGGTCAAATTCATAATAAGTTAATGACAATTTTGTTTTTGTTGTAGGTGTGAAGGAAACGTTTTTAAGCAAACACAATTAACATTAAATAAGAAACTATGGAAAATAAGTGTTGTAGTTCCACAGGAATTCCATCCTGCAAATTGGAGAACATGAATAGCAATGAAAATTTTGATAAGCTATCTATTAAACAAGAACACTTCGAATTAAAGGCTGAAAATGATGAAAACCAAACATTTGTCAAAAATAACATAAATACTGCTTGTAATGGAGAGAAACCCTATAATTGCTCTGTTTGTCAATACAGGACAGCACAAAAATGTCATTTAGTGGCACATATGAGGACACATACAGGAGAAAAGCCTTATAGTTGCGTTGTCTGTAAATACAGAACAGCACAGAAGAATAATCTCATTACACATATGAAGACTCATACAGTGGAAAAGCCTTATTGTTGTGCTGTCTGTGAATACAGAACAACACAGAAAAGTAGTTTAGTTTTACATGTGAGGACTCATACTGCAGAAAAACCTTATAGTTGTTCCTTTTGTGAATACAAATCAATACAGAAAGGTGATTTAATTACACATATGAGGACTCATATAGGAGAAAAGCCTCACAGTTGCTCTGTTTGCGAATACAGAACAGCACAGAGAAATAATTTAGTTAGGCACATGAAGGTTCATACAGGAAAAAAGCCTTACAGTTGTTCTGTATGTGAATATAAAGCAACACAGAGAGGCCATTTAGTTACACATATGAGGACACATACAGGAGAAAAGCCGTATATTTGCTCTGTTTGTGAATACAGAGCAGCACAGAAATGTCATTTAGTTGGACATATGAAAACTCATACAGGAAAAAATGTATAGCATGATGGCAATTTACAACTGTTTGTCTATTTTTATGTATTAGTAACAATAAGTGATATTAAATATGCATTGTAAATTTTCCTTCTAATTAGGTGTTGTTGATAATAATTGTAAATATGATGGTTAATCTAAGTAGTTAAGTCATACGTACATACCTGTATTTTGCTTTTTATGCTTACGTTAAATATTGAAAGCATAAACATTTGCCTTTATGAATTGTTAGGATATTGTACCCGCAAGTGGTTCCGCGTAATCCATTAGTTATGTTTTATAAATAATTAAATCAAAATAATAACAGAATTGGTTATGGTTTAATCATTAAAAATGTTAATATTGGCTAAAATAAAGAAGCTGTTTAATAAGACGATGCATGATATGTCAAAATAAAAGTTAAATGAGTTTTTTTGGTGACCATCTTCGACTTAAATTGTAGTGAGTAGCATTTCAGAGACTAGTAACTGAACACAAATGTTAACAGATCGCTTTGCGATCAATGTAAGACAATGTCACATTTAATATGCTAACGTAAGATAATTATGCAGAAGTTTACTTTGAATTGACTTTAGAAGTAATGTTTATTAATTATTAATACCTGTTAAAATTGAATAACAAGTTCTTTAAAAGAAAGTAAAGATGACCATAAGGCATGTAAATATGTACAAGAAAATTGGCACATGAATGACGTAAACACTAATTGAATATAAGAAACTGTAGCATTCCACAGTCAGTGCTACTAAAATGCGTTAATTCTAAATTGTAACAAAACCTAAAAGTTATACAACTTATAATACTAGGAAGAGATACAGGTTGCATAATTATCACCAAGTAATTAATTTTAAACAGAAAGCTTGTTGGGGAGCCTTCTCAGTTTTCCGTTATTTGGAAAATTCCTGATTGCCAGCTCGCCTTGGAATTTAATGGACTGTATGGATTTATTTTCTTCACTGAATTATACACTCGTTGAAAGCAAAGTAGGTAATTTATTTGCTATAAATTTACACGAACAGTTTAACATTTAAACATGTGAACAATAATTACTTTCGCAGAGCGGACCTGTTCGCATGCTGCCACGTTGACAGATGGAACGTAAGTGAGGTTTTAGAATCGGAAGCCCGCCCGGCAGTCTACTGCGCACAGTATGAATTCAGAATGCAAGAGAGGCGGCAAAAGTTTATAAAGTCCTTAACATACCGCCCGCCTTGGAAAGGGTAACCTTTCAAATAAAACAGTACAGAGTTGACATGTAACAGCTAGAGTAAAACATGTAACATGAACACACATATATACAAAGCATAATAGTACATGGATCTTAATCGCGCTGAACGCTAACGCACTAGTTCACAACACTAGGTAGCGGGCACAATTTGGCGAAGGATCGTTTCACGATTCCTGACACAGTGTTCACTGACGCCACACGCGTAACGCCGTCAAGGCCAGGGTGCAGCTCGGTGACCCGGCCTAACCTCCACTTCAGAGGGGGTAGATTGTCATCCTTGATGAGGACCATGGAACCAGGCTGGAGGTCCGAAAGATGCGTGCGCCATTTGGTGCGCTGTTGGAGTTCCGAGATGTACTCTTTACTCCATCTTTTCCATACATTCTGGTGGAGCTGTGGTATTCTTTGGTATCTAGACGGCCGAGACTCGGCTATCTCAGTAACGTTGGGGTCAGGCAGTGACACCAAAGGACGGCCGATCAGAAAATGAGCAGGAGTCAAAGGCTGAAGGTCGTTTGGATCAGCGGACAAAGGGGACAGGGGTCGGGAGTTTAAGGTCGCTTCCACCTGTGCCAGCAAAGTGCAAAATTCATCGTAATTTAGACTAGCGTTACCTATAACGCGCCGTATGTGATGTTTGGAGGACTTAATTCCGACCTCCCACAATCCACCAAAGTGGGGACTGTGCGCGGGTATAAAATGCCAAGCTACTCCGTCGCTCGCGACTGATTCGGAAATAGAAAGGCCTTGTTCCGCAAGAAAATTGCCTAATTCGATTAATTCGGAATTAGCGCCGACAAAGTTAGTGCCATTGTCTGAATAGACATGAAGCGGTTTGCCTCGACGAGCTACAAACCGGCGAAAGGCCATTAAGAAGGCTTCAGTAGAAAGATCAGCGACCAATTCAAGGTGCACTGCCTTTGTGACAAAACAATAAGCTGTAACTCGTTGTAAGCGAGCGAAGCTTGAATACTGATTGAACGGAAATGGTTTAACAGAGGTTACAGGAAGACTCTGAACTTCTTTTTTGAATTCTGGAAGCTCAGCACGAACATGTTTGGAAGCAGGCCAAGATGCCTCGCCTTCGCTTAGCCAGGTGGGACCATGCCACCAAAGGCTTAACAGACCCAGCGGGTCAAATATCTGCGATCTTTCAGACAAGATGCTACGCTTGGTAGCCTCACCACTTGTAGAATTTGAAATATGGGATATTTCAGACAAGCTGCTGCGATTGGTAGCCTTACCACTTGTAGAATCTGAAATATTGAACATGGAAGTAGGCCAAGATGCCTCACCTTCGCTTAGCCAGGTGGGACCGTGCCACCAAAGGCTTGACAGACCCAGCGGGTCAACTATCGGGGAAATTTCAGACAAGCTGCTACGATTGGTAGCCTTACTACTTGTAGAATCTGAAATCTGGGATATTTCAGGCAAGATGCTACGCGTGGTAGCCTTACTACTTGCAGAATCTGAAATATTGAACATGGAAGTAGGCCAAGATGCCTCACCTTCGCTTAGCCAGGTGGGACCGTGCCACCAAAGGCTTGACAGACCCAGCGGGTCAACTATCTGGGAAATTTCAGACAAGCTGCTACGATTGGTAGCCTTACCACTTGTAGAATCTGAAATCTGGGATATTTCAGGCAAGATGCTACGCTTGGTAGCCTCACCACTTGCAGAATCTGAAATATTCTCTACTGATAAGAATCTTTTCCGAGCGATTTGCAATGAATCACCCAATACCTCTACAGGTTCCTTGAGAGGGATAGAGACAACGAATCGACCATTCGCTTCTCGTTGCGTATTTTGCACGAAATGTGCCTCACAGGCGTTCTCTTCATTTGTGCGGACCTTTTCCTCTGGGTAATGTTCGAGTTGCCAAAACCTAGCAATGGGGTCAGAAGCATCCTCGATCGTGCTAAGATTGCACTGTACAGGGTACGCAGAAGGGGGGCCTGTAGGGCCAGAAACAATCCAACCAAAACGAGTTTTTTTGGAGGATGGGAAGGTTTGGGCCTAGACCAATTTGTCCAATACAAATGAGCTGCCAGAAAATGGGCGAACCAATCAGAATGTCGATGGTGCCCGGTTGGTCGTAGGACAGATCTGACAACTTGATGTTATCAGGAACCTTGAAACTGTTTCGCTGGACGCGAAAACTTGGGGTTGTACCTGTAATCTCATCGAGAACAAGACAGGATAGACCAATACTGTATGAGGTGTGAGGGGCTTGCAGCTTGATATCACACCGAGCCTTGATTTGAGAAGTAGCTTTACTTAAGCCAGAAACAGTAACGTTGACTTCGCGAGTTGGAAGCTTCAACCTTTTACACAAATCTGAACGTATGAAGTTCGATTGGGAACCGGAATCCAGCAGGATTCGCACAACATGAGGCGTACCATCATCAGCGATGAGTTTAGCGGTAGCCGTAGGTAATAGTACCTGCAAAGCATTCGAACAGAATGCAGAAATCGATTGATTTAGTTCAACAGGGGTTTCTGCCGACATCGCAGATCCTGGTTGACAAGAAGAAGCATTTTGAGGTTTATCCTCATGAAGAAGTGTGTTGTGCCTTGATTTGCACTTTCTACACGTATATTTGGAGCTACAGAGGCTCGCAAGGTGACCCTGAGTTAGGCAATTAAAGCATACACGGAGCTCTTTTGCCTTTGAATTTCTGTCAAGTGAAGACAGCTTGACAAACTTATCGCATTTGTACAAGGAATGAGATCCTTTACAAAGACACGAAGGGGTACCTGACACAAATGATTTCGAATGTACCTTGGAAGACTTTTCGGGTACAAGCTTAATATTTTTTACTTCCAGAGTTTCTAGAAGATTTGCTGTGTTTTGTAGAAATTCCTTGAACTCATCAAGATTAGGCAGGTCAGAACTTGACCGGTTTCTAAGGACCTCCCATTCACGGAATGTCGTGGGGTCCAGTTTTTTAGAAACGACATAAATGATAACAACATCAAGAAGCTCGCTTTCGGTAGCTAATGATTTGATTGCTGTAAAATGTTTGAATAACATATCGCTAATCGTACGTAATTTAGTTGCAGATTCCTTACTGCACGATTCAAGTTCGAATATAGCATTGAGGTGGTTATGAATCAGAATTTTTGGGTCATTGTAACGATTACACAATGCATCCCAAGCTAGAGTATAATTACTCGCAGTAAACTCTAAACTTTTTATAATTTGGCTTGCATCACCCTGTAAACTAGCCTTTAAGTAATGCAGCTTTTGAATATTAGTCAGCGTTTGATTCTCATGAATTAAACTAATAAAAATCTCACGAAATTCCAACCACTCTGACACGTTCCCTGAATATTTGGGAATCGAAATGGCAGGAAGGCGTACAGCTTGATTATTGCAATGCGAACTGCAATTTGAATGCGTTGATCTCACGCTACCATTAGGAGATCCAGAACGATCTGGTGCAACATCAGACTGCTTGTTGTATTCATTAATCAAATATTTAGCTTGTGAGATTGCAAAATAATAAGAATCTTCAAATTCAACTTGATGTTGCATTTCAAATTCTGTATCCTTTCTGTTTTCTAAAATTTGCTCATGAACTGCATAATATTCTGATAACAAGGTGGCTGTATCATTCAATCTTTCTTGCAATTGAATAATCTGAGCGCTAGATAAGAATTGATCTTCATCATGAATTTTTTGCAAAGATTGCACGTGATTTGCGAAGCGCGTAAGCTTGCCTTTGATAGAGCCTCGTACTCTTACAAGCGAATCCATAATTGTTGAAATTAAAACAATTTAGCAGATAGAACTAACTTTTCGTACGCCACTGGCACGGAATTTGTTTACAACGCAGACAGCGCTTGATAACGACGCGAGAAACTTGTCGCTAACGACGCAGAAAACGACCCTGGTACAACGCGAGATGATTCACTTGTGACTGCTTCGACTGCAGTATGAAACATGCAGGGGATATCGCGAACAAACGTAATAGCTTGGCATTTCACGCAATTAAAAATGTTTATATGACTCATAAACCATTTGTTTACGCAATAATACGCAGCTGAAATTATGCACATGCATAACACAGATGATAGAAAACCAAATTCATGCATAGGAATTGCAAAAATAGGAAATTAGGCTTACATTGATATTGGTGTGTTTGCCGCCTTTTCCTTGTTGTGGCTTGAACTGCCGTCTCGTCTGCAGCTGCAATGCACACGTGCACGAACTTGGCGCGAGACTTGGCGTTTGGCTATCTCGCTCTCACGTTGCTAGCACCGTATGCTGTCTTCCTTCCTCTCGTTATGGACGAAAACTGCTTGTTGTACTTACTTGCCTTGTACAACTGCGAATTTAGGCTGCTTTTCCGGGCCGATGGACCATGCGGCTCGAAGGAACAATGTGGCTTTTCCGGGCTCTTACTAATCCGGATCGAATGGACCAATGACCAATGTTGTCGAATGCTGTCGCTGTTGATTGGACTCGCAATGACCTAATGTGGTTTAATCCTGGCTCTGTAGGACCAATGTGGCTTTTCCGGGCTCTTACTAATCCGGATCGATGGACCAATGTTGGGGAGCCTTCTCAGTTTTCCGTTATTTGGAAAATTCCTGATTGCCAGCTCGCCTTGGAATTTAATGGACTGTATGGATTTATTTTCTTCACTGAATTATACACTCGTTGAAAGCAAAGTAGGTAATTTATTTGCTATAAATTTACACGAACAGTTTAACATTTAAACATGTGAACAATAATTACTTTCGCAGAGCGGACCCGTTCGCATGCTGCCACGTTGACAGATGGAACGTAAGTGAGGTTTTAGAATCGGAAGCCCGCCCGGCAGTCTACTGCGCACAGTATGAATTCAGAATGCAAGAGAGGCGGCAAAAGTTTATAAAGTCCTTAACAAAGCTAATCTGGAAATATTAAAAAAAATAAAAGAGAAAAGGCATTTCCTGTTTTGTAATAAAAACAAATTTGGTCTTGATAGCGTCCAGCGACGAATAAGTTGGGTGTTCTTTCTCAGCTCAAGGATATGTGAATTTGAGACCCCCAATCTGTAAAATTACAATTAATCTAATTCCACATTCAGTTATATTGTAATGGTTTTTCAGGCGAATAGATTTAATTCCTTGAACATATTAATTATAGAAAAAGCTCTTCTCTGAATGTCATTTTTTGGCAGCGGTCTATTATGATATGTTTTTCGGACTTTTTCCACTGTCTAGGGTGTAAATCACACAACGTTTCGGGAGTTTTGTTCTACTCCCGTCTTCAGGTGTTCCTGGTTAGTCCTGAGAAGGACTTATATTCTACGTTTTTCTCCGTAAATTTGTGCCTCCCCCGGGGTTTGAACCCGGGACCGCTGATCGCTAGTCTGCCACTCTAACCACTAGGCCACCAGGGCGGTTATATATTTTAGTTGTAAACTTATATATATATTACCGCTGTATGCGCAGTAGACTATTTTTGTAATTCTCTGCGCAGTAGTGGCATCCAAATGGGCTTTAGTTCTGCGCTAGCCTGGCTAATTGGTTCTACTGCCAGCGCTATGTATGTAGCTTCTTTCAGCTTCCTACGGAATCTGTTTTCCTCTTTAGCTACAATTGATGCGTTATCCCATTGTATGTGGTGGTCTTCGTTCCAGACGTGTTCTGCGATCTTGGATTTGGTGGTTTCGCCCATTCTAACATTTTTGCGGTGTTCCGATAATCTCACTCGTAGGGGTCGTTGTGTTTCCCCTATGTATTGTCTTCCACACTCACACGGTACGCTGTAGATACAGTTCTTTGAACTCTGATCTTCGTTCTGAGGCTTGGTATGCGTCATCATGCCTCTTAGAGTTGTTGTGGACTTGAAGGCAGTTCTTATATTGAATCTGTTTCCTATTCTTCTCAGTTTGTCGGAAACTCCTCGGATGTATGGTATTACGGCCGTGGTTGTTGGCTTCGTTTTCTCATCCCCTGCCGGTGTTGTATTTCTGTCCATCTCTTTTAGCGTTTGGTTTAGAGTTCTTTTTGGGTAGCCATTAGCTTGCAGCATTTCTGTGATTATCTCAATTTCCCGTTTAAGGTCTTCTTCCTCCGAGCATATGGTCTTGGCTCGGCTATATAGGCATCTCGCGACGCCACGTTTCACGCTATTGTGGTGGTTAGAATCGTAGTGTAGGTATCTCCCCGTATGGGTTGGTTTTCGATATACCTTTGTTTGTACCGTGTCACCATTCTTCTGGACTAGTACGTCTAGGTATGGGAGTTTGCCTTCCGATTCTATTTCCATCGTGAACTTAATTGATCGGGCTTGATTATTGAGATGTTCCAGGAAGCCGTCCAGTGTCTCTCTTCCATGGGGCCATATTACGAACGTATCATCTACGTATCGCAGCCATAGACTAGGCTTGTTCTCATATTGAGATATAGCTCGTTCTTCAAAGTCTTCCATGTAGATGTTACTGACTACTGGAGATAGTGGAGATCCCATGGCCACTCCGAAATCTTGTTGGTAGAACTGCTCGTCTGCTTGGAAGTATGTGGTCTTAATGCAGATCGTTAACAGCTCCATTATTGTATCTACCTGTAGATCTGTGCGTTCGGCAAGTGTGTCATCCAGTTCCAGCCTGTTTCTGATGATTGCTAGTGCGTCATCTGTCGGCACATTTGTGAAGAGGCTTACTATGTCAAAGCTCACCATCATGTCATTCGGAGCTATGTGAGTTTGTTTGATTTTGTCTACAAAGTGTTCAGTATTTTTCACGGCGGATGTTGTTTTGGCCGCTAGTGGGGATATTATTGTTAACAGGAACTTTGATAGAGGATGGCATGGTGAATTTATGGAACTAACTATCGGTCTTAGGGGTATTCCCTCTTTGTGTATCTTGAGTAGCCCGTATAGGTGAGGCGGTTTGCTATAATGCGGAGTAAGTTTCATTCTCTGGAAGTTTGAGAACTCCTCTTTGTGTTTATACAACGTCTGGTATATTTTCCGTTCGACCTTCGGTGTTGGGTCTGTGGGAAGTTTCTTGTATTCCCCCGCGTTGATCAGGTCTTGGATTTTCTCTGAGTAGGTGTTTGAATCCATGATCACTGTTGCATTGCCTTTGTCTGCAGGTAGTATCTTGATGGTAGCTTCGTTTTTGAGAACTTTGATCGCTCTAATCTCCGCTCTGGTGAGATTAGGTTTAATTCTCCTTGATGGCTCAAGGGCTTCCCTTGCTCTCCATCGATACTCTTCTGCCTCTTCTGTCTTTAGGCGTGCTGCTGTTTCCTCAACGGCTGTTATGAGATCGAATTTAGGAATATACCTTGGCGTTACCGCGTAGTTTAGTCCCTTCTCTAGTACCGTCTTTTCAGTTTCGTCCAGCTGTCTGCTGGATATATTTATGACGGTCTTTCCTCTAGTGTTTGCTGGTTTCTTGTTCTTGATTAATTGATCCAGCTTTCGTAGATGTACCTGTTTTTGCTTTTCCCCAGCCTTATTGTAACTTAACTTTGTAGCCGCGTCTATCCTCACAAAGTCTTCTTCACTGACTGTATTCCTTATGGTGGTGTGAAGGTCTTCGATTTGCACTTTAAGTTGTTGTTTAGAGAACCGGTGGTAGTTAATTCGTTCTCTAATCAGTGCTTCGCTTTCTCTTCTCGCAATTCGGGCTGCTCGTTGACTGTTTATCGGAACTGATAGGAGTAGTCCTTTCGGAACTACGTTGTTGTCACGGGCTTTACAGAGGAATTTAAGGTGGTTTTCCTCTAAGGCCAGCTTGATTAAGGTCTTTTCAGACGTTGTATAAACACAAAGAGAAGTTCTCAAACTTCCAGAGAATGAAACTTACTCCGCATTATAGCAAACCGCCTCACCTATACGGGCTACCCAAGATACACAAAGAGGGAATACCCCTAAGACCGATAGTTAGTTCCATAAATTCACCATGCCATCCTCTATCAAAGTTCCTGTTAACAATAATATCCCCACTAGCGGCCAAAACAACATCCGCCGTGAAAAATACTGAACACTTTGTAGACAAAATCAAACAAACTCACATAGCTCCGAATGACATGATGGTGAGCTTTGACATAGTAAGCCTCTTCACAAATGTGCCGACAGATGACGCACTAGCAATCATCAGAAACAGGCTGGAACTGGATGACACACTTGCCGAACGCACAGATCTACAGGTAGATACAATAATGGAGCTGTTAACGATCTGCATTAAGACCACATACTTCCAAGCAGACGAGCAGTTCTACCAACAAGATTTCGGAGTGGCCATGGGATCTCCACTATCTCCAGTAGTCAGTAACATCTACATGGAAGACTTTGAAGAACGAGCTATATCTCAATATGAGAACAAGCCTAGTCTATGGTTGCGATACGTAGATGATACGTTCGTAATATGGCCCCATGGAAGAGAGACACTGGACGGCTTCCTGGAACATCTCAATAATCAAGCCCGATCAATTAAGTTCACGATGGAAATAGAATCGGAAGGCAAACTCCCATACCTAGACGTACTAGTCCAGAAGAATGGTGACACGGTACAAACAAAGGTATATCGAAAACCAACCCATACGGGGAGATACCTACACTACGATTCTAACCACCACAATAGCGTGAAACGTGGCGTCGCGAGATGCCTATATAGCCGAGCCAAGACCATATGCTCGGAGGAAGAAGACCTTAAACGGGAAATTGAGATAATCACAGAAATGCTGCAAGCTAATGGCTACCCAAAAAGAACTCTAAACCAAACGCTAAAAGAGATGGACAGAAATACAACACCGGCAGGGGATGAGAAAACGAAGCCAACAACCACGGCCGTAATATCATACATCCGAGGAGTTTCCGACAAACTGAGAAGAATAGGAAACAGATTCAATATAAGAACTGCCTTCAAGTCCACAACAACTCTAAGAGGCATGATGACGCATACCAAGCCTCAGAACGAAGATCAGAGTTCAAAGAACTGTATCTACAGCGTACCGTGTGAGTGTGGAAGACAATACATAGGGGAAACACAACGACCCCTACGAGTGAGATTATCGGAACACCGCAAAAATGTTAGAATGGGCGAAACCACCAAATCCAAGATCGCAGAACACGTCTGGAACGAGGACCACCACATACAATGGGATAACGCATCAATTGTAGCTAAAGAGGAAAACAGATTCCGTAGGAAGCTGAAAGAAGCTACATACATAGCGCTGGCAGTAGAACCAATTAGCCAGGCTAGCGCAGAACTAAAGCCCATTTGGATGCCACTACTGCGCAGAGAATTACAAAAATAGTCTACTGCGCATACAGCGGTAATATATATATAAGTTTACAACTAAAATATATAACCGCCCTGGTGGCTTAGTGGTTAGAGTGGCAGACTAGCGATCAGCGGTCCCGGGTTCAAACCCCGGGGGAGGCACAAATTTACGGAGAAAAACGTAGAATATAAGTCCTTCTCAGGACTAACCAGGAACACCTGAAGACGGGAGTAGAACAAAACTCCCGAAACGTTGTGTGATTTACACCCTAGACAGTGGAAAAAGTCCGAAAAACATATCATATAGAAAAAGCAGTGAAGATTAAACTGGTACGTACGTACAGCGGTGATTATTGTTTTGTGACGTTAGCGGCGGCCGAAATTATTATTTCTACACAACAATGCGTGTTAATTTGGTCGCCGCCAAAATTTCTTCACAATAATCAGAAAGAAGCATCTTCAAGGCGCGTGGATTGAGATAAAGCGAGGAGACCATCGTTCACGCAGTCGTACCCGAAATCCAGCGCAGATAAACAGGATTGGTAACGTATAAATTTGAAAACGCTCGCTGCAAGGCTCACTTGATTCCTGCGACCAGTATTTCCTTAAAAACCTCCCTGAAACCGCTATTTCCTGAAGGTGTTTGTGGCTTTCTGACTAAGAACCTGACGCCCTTAAGAACCTCTCTGAAACCGCTATTTCCTGAAGGTGTTCTTGGCTTTCTGACTAAGAACCTGATGCCTTTAAGAACTTCTCTGAAACCGCTATTTCCTGAAGGTGTTCGTGACTTTCTGACGAAGAACCTAATGCCTTTAAAAAACCCCTGAAGTGTTTTAATTAAAGTCACTTGCAAAAGTTCAGAGCTTCACTCACCTTTCCGGAAACAAATTACATGCTTACAGAAAACCACCTGCAGTGCCTTCAATTCTTACCATACCAGGACACGGGAGTTATTCATAAAACTTAAAGGAGCTTTACTCACCTCTTAGAACGTTGGTAACTAGCTTCCAGCAACCACCCGGAGTGCTCTTGCATTAAACCAAAAGCTTCACAGCCGAAATTAAACACGTAAACTGGGTTTGAGGTTAATGCAACACAGGACCGTACAGTTAGTAGATTCACTGTTATTTCAAACGATTCTGGGGCACTGCAGTATAGTTAACGAGGCGGGCTTACGCCCTGCACAAAATTCAATCACAGCACCCACAACAACCCCGAAATAAACGAAGTTCTAACCCCTTTTATGGTACAAATTGAAAGGTAAACAAAGTTGACCTCGTTTTTTTGTTTCCAGTGTTGGCCGTCAGAGGACGCCCTCGCCAACCACGGCCCAGAGCCAGTAGATATAGAGAGTACCGCCACGTCCGCCATGTTTGTTCCTTTGTCATATGCGTCACTTTGAGGTTTGTAACACAATTCCGTCAACGTGACATTTATTGGCAATCCGAAATTTTACTTAAAATTGGCAAGACTGTAAGTCTATGTCAAATTCGAGGTTAGTAGGTTAGGTTTTGTTTGTTATTTGACACAAACTGATGGAAAACATAACCTGATAACCTCGAATTTGACATAGACTTACAGTCTTGCCAATTTCAAGTAAAAATTTAGACATAACTCAATCAGTCATTGCTAATGGGAACAAAAATGGCGGCGATGGCGGCATTTTCACGGATCAAAGAATGGCGGTACTCTCTATATCTACTGGCTCTGCCACGGCCTAAGGTCACATACATAAAGGTACCGCCATTCAATTCCAAGATTTTCTTCCCCTAAATTAAAAAGGATAGAGCATTGTAAGAAAGTGGGAGTGAGAGTGAGACACTAATGGCAGGAACCCCAAATTAAAAAAGACAAAAGATACATGTTTGCACAGTTGGCGGTACCTTTATGATTTAGTAACCTTACCACGGCCTACAGTGGCTATATAAGGACAGTGTGGTCAATTTTAAAAAAGGCAACAATTAAGAGTCGTCCTCTACAACAACCAGCCACGCCCTTAGGTATTGTTCTGTGCAAGGCCTGATAAATTGTAAGACAAACGTCACCCTGCTAAATTATGACATAAACGTCATTTTATACGGACTGGACATATGTGAAGTTCCGCGATACTTTACAGAGCGGTGTATACCCACGGTCGAGAAAATGTGTGCAATGTGAGGTGGTCAAAGGTGCAGTGTAGCATTAATTTTACAATAATATCAATAATGTTACTCAAACAGAATTAAACGGCAAGAGACGACGTGAAACGTAAAGAATCGCTGTCAGCGATTAAAAATCCTCGTTAACGAGCAACCTAATATCGGAATATAAGTCAATGTGTCCTTTATTATCTTCTTTATTGTGTTTTTGTACATACAAAACGAGAATTTACAACATTTTGCATTGGTCGACACAGAGACTACGTACAAAAGCTCAACAAAAACTGATTTTTTTGATATTCATAATCAAACCGTTCTATTTATACCACCAGTTAATTTAGAGGAATATAATATTCAGTGTTAGATAACTCATAAATTCTCTTTAATTTGATGCAATAATCTTTGTCATTAAGACATTTATATAGAATATTATAGCTTTTGATTTGGGCTAATGCGCAATTTTCGCAAAAAGTATTTTACTTTAACTCGTTGACATTTACTTAGGCAAACGAAAATTGGCATTCGCTTAGACCAGGGGTGGCAAACCAATGGCACGCGTGCCATTGATGGCACGCGACAAAATAATTTGGGCACGGTCTTAATTAAGGAATTTAGGTACCTCATCGAAACAATGTATTTTTCGTCTACATTTGAGATCATAGTAACAAAGTTCATTGTGAACAAGGCTACCGGTGCCGGAACGGCAACAGACTGCGCGACAGAGATAAGTAGGTAGATTTCGCGCAAATTTCTGACCGAACGGATGAAAGTCAGCTAGCGCGGGCGACGCGGAGGGATGGCGAGAGGGGCGCTGTTACGCTTAGTTTGTAGTTCGCATGCAGTATTTGAAATAACTAGTTGGATTTTAAGCATTTATTTTGTAAGTTTTCCCCTGGATCATTAGGCAGCCCTATTCACATTTATTTTTAAATATTGAATAAATTTTCCCCTGCATAGCTAGGCAACCTTATTTTCATTTTGTGATAACATTTTTCAGCAAATTACAGCTATGTTGCTATCAATTTAGACCACTCTGCATTCCAATAGTTTGTAACACCTGGACCCTTCTTTTTAAGGGATTAATTATTAATTTACCTCGGATAAGCTCATTCGTCGGAAACAGAGTTCAAACACGCTTTTCAGCCACCATACGAAGTTAACAAATACTCAAACAGAATTTACTATATACACTTTTATTTGTTTTAACTATGTACAAAATGATAGAGCATAATTTAGCGAAAATAAAAGATTTCCAATCAGTTTGACAAATGATCAATTACAATAACGGCACGAGTTGCCCCTTTGCAAGCCGCAACCAAATTCGCATGCGGAGGAAGTTTACATCGACGGCTGGAGTAGCCTTCTTCGGGCGGTTCGGATTTCTTCGCTATTCTGGCACATACGTGGACCCGCGCAGTAGCGGCGCCGCAGGAGTTAGCTGTCAAAGTTCTCGCCTCGTGTTTCTGTAATCAATCCCCAAATTAAATCTATCAATACACTTTTTCCACCCTTTCCGGGTGACGAGAATGGGTTGAATTTGATCCCCGGGAAGAGTGCCGTGCAGCGGCGTGATCACGGGATGATTTAACAAAGCCCCGTGGTTCTCGTAAATATGTTTGTGGAAGCCTGCACGTTCCTAATATCTTTGAGACCGACGGCTGGCGCAATTTTCAACAGATAACAGGTAAATTTACATTTACTTTGCAAGAGTGATATGTTTCTATTCGGCCGGCTGAATGCCTAATTTTGCAATGTAACGGTAGCCAACGGTTATGAATTTACAGGAGTCTCTGCGAGCTCGCAAGTTGATATTTGCGGCCGGCGTAAAAATTCTAGTCGAGCGGTGCAGGCACTCGATTTCAAAGCGGCTCAAAAATGTATCGGGCTTTACTTAATTAGGGCCATTTATTTCGACTGGGGAGAATTGATGACATCTAGATATTTATTTTGATAAAGCGACTAGGTCAACCCACGTAAGACAGAGGACATTTAGGCGGATTTTCACCACTGAGTCGAATTCTGTTTAGTGGTGACTGCGAGATGTTTCTCAAAATAATTCACTAGGTCAAATCTACTCTCGGGGAAGTTAACTAATTAATTAGTTGTTGACATCCAGGCGGATTCTCACCACTGGGTCGAAACAACTTATTATCTAGCTTGCTAAGTTCGGTCGGGGTCTCCTGAAGGGAGCTGGTGCTAGCAGGAAAATCTCTCTGTCGAATGCCCTCCACAAAAGCTTATATATGCTGCGCCAAAGCTTATGAAGAGGGGATTCGGCGCGCGTCTAACCTTTGTTTCGATGCCCGGGCGGGTTTATCTGCTCGGTACAGGTGGAGGGCCTTGATAACGCTACGTTAGGATGACGAATAAATTTGATCATATTATTTAATATGGATTTTACCAAATTTGTACGGAAGCTGGCGTTACAAGTTTTTCTGGTGGTCCTTTTCCAATTTTTTGAAGATTTTGATAACATGAGTTGAATTGCGTGTGGTAGTATTTCTCGACCTTTTCCATCCCAGCCTTCGCTTGAATAAGTTGGTTGTGCCTCGGCTTTGTGCTTCACCAGCTTAATTATAGCTTGGTTCATTTGTGAGGGAGAATTTGGAAGCAACGAAAGTCCACTGAACGTTAGGATAATTGTTTATGGTTGCAATCCTTACGTTCACTACGCTCTTGCGGAATTTTGGGGCCCACTTTCGTTGTTTGCACGGCACTCCAGGCTGTCCGCCACCTTCAGGTTAGTCTTCTTCAGGTCCCGCCTTTTAGCTCGGTTATGTACCTAGGAATATGTATTTTTAGCCTATTTCTACCTGGCATTATTTGATGGCACGTCATGGCCTCATTAACAATTTCTTTAGAAAAAATGGCACGTAGATCAATAAAGGTTCGCCACCCCTGGCTTAGACAGAACACTGTAGAATTTTATGATGATTAGTTCATTCCACTTCATGTTTGGGCTACTCTCAATAATAAAGGACTTAGAAGCAATTTTGTGTGACTATGTGTGATTTCGTAAAACGACTCTTAATGGCCGATTTTAAAACAACCAATCAGAAACATGACCAAAATTGACCACACTGTCCTTATATAGCCACTGTACCACGGCCTTCGACGTCGCATAAACGAGCCAACACGAACCCAGTCCGATCAGCAAAGTAAAGGAGGTTGCTTGGCCCAGTAGGCGTTTTCCAGACCGTTGGATACATGAAAATCAATCTTTATTCAAAACACAGGATATGATATAGTTTATTTATGATTCTGAACTGTAAAATAGTTATATGAAATAAAATCTTTGTAATGTGCACTTGGTTATACAGGGTGATTCATAATTAGTGAATCAAACTGAAATGGTAAATTTCTTATGTCAAAAGAAGACAAAAAGTCTATATGAACATATGTACTTAAACAAACGGTTACCTAAATACAGGCTGTTGCTTGTTGCAAAAGCAACATAATTGTTTTCAATTATTAATAATAACTAGGCATATCACAGGTGTACCAATGTTGCGCTTTTCTTTAGTGCTTGGTCAATCTGCGGAGCCCTGCTGCATTGGAGGAGGTTATCTGCAGAGCCATCGAGGTGTTGCTGTCCGAGGTGTAGACTTCACTGCGGTGCTTGATTCTGGTCTGCATATCTTAAAGGGTGTAGTTGGAGGTGGCTTTTGCATAGGAAAGAGGACTGCTACATTTTGTTGTATTAAAATTCAACAGATAAAACAAAGTACCTAAAACCAATATTCTTACATTACATACAAATAAAGTACAAAATACACTACTTACCAGAGTAACCACTTTGTAATTGCTTGCTTTGTTTAAAGGTAAATGTGTAATTGAGGTTATTTCAAAGATTAAGTAGTATCTGTGCACGAATATCATTTAACCAGTATTACACCGGATCTAATGACAATTTACTCAAATTACTATAATACCCAAAAGAAGCCGCGTAGCGCAGTTGGGTAGGTGCTAGGCTTGCATTAAACAAGTTCTCTGTTCGAATCCCGCGGGGGCCGAAATTTTTCCGCAGCCTTGGCGATTGGAATTGGGCTCGGCGAGACCATTCATAGTTGGGCACCAAATTAACTGTGCTCTACTCAGAACTACAGTCCTAAAAGATAGAGTAACAAGGTCAACACATCACCATGACACACACCTAACACAATGGTTGCTGCGCAAGCACAAAAGGGGCGCTCCAACTTTGTATCCCGAATCCGGAGCAAGTTGAGCATTGTACGGCCAGATACAAGTGCATAAAGCACCAGCCTCTACACCGCAAGGTAAAAATGAGGTTATTGATAATACATACAATACATACCGGGAGATAAAAAATGGTTGACTTGGCCGCTCTCATAAAATATACCTTTAGTAAAAATGTGCCGCCTTGCACCGAATGGGTCTGAACTATAGTAGCTAATTTCCAGTCAAATAACACTACTTATTTAAATTGATTTATTCATTTATAATAAACAACTAGCTTTAAATATATCACAATTGACGCTCAAAATGTGCACCATCATTGGCTATACACGAATCTACTCTTGTTTTCGTGTTTTCAAATACTCCATACAACTGTTCTTCTCTCATTCTTTGCGCCTTCTATCGCTTATTTTAATTCGTCCAATGTGTGCAATCGATTCTGGTAAATTATATTCTTTAAATGACAGAATACAAAGTAATCCAGGGGTGTAAGATCTGGCAACGTTTCTGGAAAACGTCCACTTCCGATAACTGACAAGTTGCTCGAGCAGTATGCGCAGCGGCATTGTCATGCTGAAAATAACCGTCCTGGAGCTCATCATCGTGTAGTTGGTCTATAAAAATTTGCAACATATTACGATAACGTTCTGCATTAACAGTCTGTTTGAAGAAAATTTTCCCAATAATTCTTCTGGAAATTGCAATCCATACTATAACTTTCACTGAATGCAACGGTGTCTCATGAAATAAGTGAGGATTTCTGTAATTTTCTGAGTTTACATCGTCACTTAAATCTTAAATGAAACCAGGCTTCCTCAGAGAAAATGTTTTGTCTAACAAATTATCATTTCGTAAATTTGCATTAAACCAATTGCAATACCCCATACGTTTCTCAAAGTCAGGCGGAAATAATTCTTGAACTACAGAAACTTTGTAAGATGGAAATGCAGCCTCCGCTTCTCAACGGTATGGCATGGGCCATACGACAAACCAGTTTTTTTGGCCTAATTGACGTAAAGATTTCTCAGACTATGTTCAAGACGAGCACGTACATCTTGCACATCTTCGGTAATTACTGTGAGACGTCCAGGTGCCTTTCCTCGAACAACGCTTCCTGTATTTTGAAAGCGATCAACAACTGTGGATGTGACGTCATAAAACTTCGTGATCCACTTCTGCTTCGTGAAATATTTCCCAGAGATCGTCAACATACGGCATTATTGGGTGAACCCACCTCACATTTTCATCTCTATTTCCATTTCGAAGATACGATTGTAAAATGAATTTGTCGTCCTTACGTGAAAATGGCATGATTTCATGATTACAATCGACAGTTCTAACCTAAAATAGAAACATTTGGTAAAACTTTTGTCAGAAACGTGGACGCTAATGTTAGTTTTGAAGAAACTGTTATTAAAAATAGCGAAAAAGGTAAAATATTGAAATGAACGAAAAATTGAATATTACAAAATACGAGGGTTGTTCAATAAAAACACGTTTGAATTGCATAGGCACGACTTGGTGATCATGACATATAAGTACATGAAGTTATTGAAATTGTTTATTGGCATATTAGTAAAGTATCTGACACATTTCTTTGCAATTGTTTCTTTGTGCCAATTTGTATATAGCTTACTGTTATTCAATTTTTAGCCGCCGAAGGACGTCGAACACTAGAAATCCATGAGAAAATGAAAACTGCCGATGGTGACTATAGTTATTTTCGCATAGCAATGGTTTAGCGGTGCAGAAAATTTCGACAAGGAAGAGAGTTAACTAAAGTCTTCGCTCACCCAGGACATCTTCGAGTTGCAACTTTTGATGAAAATGCGAGGCGTTTAAAAACTGCTTTACGTGCAAATAAAGCATTAAAGCCACATAACTTTCTGAAATGATATGCATCAGTATAGAAAGTGTTCGTTCCATTATTCATACTACTATTGTAACGTTTCGCTCTAAATGTATATCACGGGTTAACTCAAATCGGAGAAATATGTTCAATCAACTCGAAATATATATACGGTCAGGAAAAACACAAGATATATATAACAACAGTATAATGTTTTTAGCTAGATATACAAATTATGAATTACTCTGTACATTAATAAATTAACGGTTTCCTCTGGGGCTGCGTTTCGTTGTTCCTGGTCGGCCCGCAGCTCATTCAGCAGGCGAACACGGCGGGCTGCTTTGTCCAGGATTGAGCCAAGTCTGTATTTTGGCCCTGTGTATAACGGATGCCCCAAAGCGTTGCAGATAACGGCAGTTTTGCTTACACTTTATGGGCTACGAACATATTCATAAATTAACAAGTTAAAGGGATACCTGCGATTCCCAGAGTACGTAAAGGTTAGAGCGGAGTGTGTTAGTGCCTCAGGATGGCCAGGCGGTGTTCCCGGAGTGATGGTACTGTGAAAGTGGACCTGGTTGCATTAGCCGGGCAAATTGAATTGAGAGTTCGGTCTTTGCGGGCAGAAGGAACCCCAGATTGGGCTTGATTCGCCTTTGGGCTTCAGGACGACGTCGGCGGACGTACAATGCGGTCTCTCCAGGTAAATTTATTAATAGCTACTATATTGTTTAAGTCGCATTCAGGCGGAATGTACAATAGTAGTTTGTACAACGAGAGTGGATATAATGTTCATACTCCACGAAGATAAAGTTTGAGCACGACGCCGTAGGCGGAGTACTCAATTATTCGAGAGCGATATGGACATTCCACTCGAGTTGTACAGTGTATATTTTCTACGACCTATCAATGGAAAATAATGGAAAATTAAAAAAAATATTCAACGTTAATTAATAAGCTATATCTTACAACAAAATCACGTTTGCCACACACAATTGAGCAGGGCGTGCCCATAACAAAAGAAACAATAAATAAAAGTTACCTAGGTAATTACGACTGACGTGGTTTGTGATTGGTGTATTTCATATCCGCCCGTGTGGATATGAAATCGTATTCGTTCAGTTAACTACAATTGCCTACTTATCCATTCTGTGGATTGTGAAGAAAACAGAGTATTTACATGCGGGAGTAGAAAAAAATTATTAACAGGTTATTTTGCGGGTTAAGCACCTCGGTGAAGTGGTTCGTGGCGCCGGTAGTTGGGCTTAGGAACGGATTAGTTATGTACGGAAAGTTTTGCCTTAGGGCTGACAGTTCAGCTGCCACCTCTCTTAACGTCTGGACTGGTAAGTGTTGGAGGTGTACTCCATTAGACAGTTCAGCTGCCAGTTTGGTGGACCCGGACAGGAGAGGAGGAGGAGAGTTCAGGAGAAGGAATCTCAAGTCGGAACTGGACCGGATCACGACTGGTGAACTCAAGTGATTTAAAACCACGGCGGAAGCCGCCTTTATACTCTTCGGTGCCCTCCTTATCTGTGCTTTTCTAGAGGGATTGGATTCGAACTGCGCGGCGCACTGGTTTGCCCTTTATCCGCCCATATCGGGTGCGTGATTTGTTATCACCAGTTCGAGCGCCGGATAGATTGAACGCTTGATTAAGCGATGTATAAATTTAATACATTTTTAATGTTTAATTAAAATTAATACAGGAGCTAGAGTTACACTATTATCACAAAATTCATTAAAACAATTACTAAGAGGCAGCGATTCACTTCGGACGTGGAAGTGTAGACTGTCATTCGAAAATAGTTTCTTCAACAGCAGCAAGAAATTTACCAGCAAGGAATCTGTAGATTAATACAACACTGGGAATCATACCTTAATATTAAGAAAGATTTTAAAAAATTGGCAGCTTGTTTCATCAAAACAAGATGTCCTTCACTTTTATTTAAAAGTTTATTTGTTTAATTACATTAACAATTGTATAGTTAATGTTTAACCTCAATCAATAATGATTGTTTAATACTTTATTTTTATCCATTTTGACGCCGTATACATGCAATGTGGCTTTAATTAGTCACTTGCAAATTTTGTTATTAATTATTATAAACTTTCATGGAAGCCATTTTGTTATAACACATCTTAATCATTTCTGAACACATATGTGTGACTTTTGGACCATAAGGAACCACAACATATTTTTGTACATCAATAAACTTTTTGGCTATCTCCCACAACTTTATTAAAAAAATTGAGTTACTAGATATTATGCTACGGCCTTCAAACGTGTATCTATTGAACAATCCTCGTACAGACAAGCTGAAGCTGACAGCTGATAAACAGCTAACTTTACTGTAGAAACTTGACGTAGATATTGATAACCTGCGTGGAAGAACTTTTTTTTCGGTCAGTCTTTCTTGATCTACCGGTACTATAATACCCAAGTATAGAGACCCAACCCTGATTGAATTATTCATGTTATTAGAGTAGGGTGAACCGTTTTGCAACTACCCCCACAACTTGGTCTTGGTTCAAAGCTAAGCCCACGTTCAAGCTCAAGGTCAAGCAACCTTTAAGGCTACGCTCAAGGCTAAGTCACCTTTAAGGATACATTCAAGGCCAAGACCAGATTCAATGCAAAACAAAGATAAAAATAGTGCTTATAACAGACCGTGCAAGACTATCACATTTAGGCATGAAGTAAATGCGCTCCAGCCTAGCATACTTCATGTCTAAATTATGACTCGCCTAGTATTCGAACGTAGGTCTCCCTGTTCATTCAGTAGTGGTACAGTGTGCCATCTGTAGTCGAGAGGTGTCTACCGCTAGACCATCAAGCCTTATAAAATAGTTGGTTACTCAACAGTAAAGTTGTTCACTTGTATTTTAAAAACGGTGATAGTCACCAATGAACTGGTATCCATATTACGCCAAGTCAAGTTATGCACTCCATCATTATACACAAAAGAAGCCGAACTGCAATGAGGTGGTTGAAGCATATATAGAACCCTATCATGAACTGCAGCGAGAGCAACCAAAATTTTGACAGATATCATGTTAAACGCGTCGAAGGAGGGCACTGAATGGTTCGGTGAAGGACAAACTTAATTAGCGTGACAGCAAAGAACTGGCACGTGGTAGGGGAACTCCATCAGTTTCTCTTGAACACCTCCTTCGCATCATCTAGTGGTAGTCCAGCTCCAAGAATCCTTCGAGCCGTTCGAGAGTCATGGTGCTTTTTTCCAGTACAACATCGGGGGGCACATGTTGACGCCCAATGGCAAAGAAATCGGAATATTCACTATCCCCAAGCTGGACGACATCATGGCTAGGGTGATTGATGGGGAAGTGGACTTGGCTCGCCTGGAGGATCAGCCTGATCAAGGTACGGAGTCGGGGGGTCTCCCGCAGCGACTGGCAGCGTTGTCGGACTTTGGCGATGAGAGTCTGATATGCCCCACAGACTTTCACGCCAACGCTGCGGACGACGTCTCCACTGAGGCCTGGCCTTCAGGTGGAGAAGATAATGACGACAGTGGTGAAGAGAGGGACGTGGAAGGGTAGTTATTAAGTTAGTTTGTAAGTGTAAATATGTATTGCAATGACTTATATTGACTTAGTTCGTTATGTAAAAATAACTATAAATAAATAAATAAGTCACCTCACAATTTATTTTATTTCAATTGATTTTTACAGAGATTAAATTTTTACTGAATAATTACTCTGGGTTCGTTCGTTAAATGAAATTCTCAAAATAGCAGTTTGCCCTTTTATGATACACTCATCTGAATTATAATAAATTTGCTAGCTCCAATTAAAGCATGAAAAACTCAAAATCTCAACGGGTGTTGGGTTCCTTATTCGATTTGATTTCAAAGTTAAAATATTGCGGGTACGCCACTGTATGGTAGTTAAAGTTAATCTCAACAGAGCGCTTGCGCTCGTACTGTCAAAATAGTGACACACTAAAACTGTAAACACGCTGAAAGTCGTGCGTTTTATGAATTTAAAATCAAGCTAAAATGAGCAGATTATTCGGTAAGTATTTTTAAATTAAACCGCCTTCGAACGGCGTCTAAACCTCTTTTGTTTACAGCCAAAAGAATGCCTCTTGGAAATTTCTTAAGCGTCGGCTGATAGGCATCTGTTTTTAACCTCCATTTGCCGTTTGTAATTCCGTTTCCTGGGATAACTCACTTTGATTGCAGTCCCGAAAGCTAGTTGGGACCCCCTCTGCTGTCTCGGCTTGCTGCAGGGCCCTTTGGATGCTGCAACGGTTGCTGGCGGCTCGTGCTTCCTGCTGGTAACCCCGTTCGAACGCTGCTTGCCTCAAATTCCCTCGTACGATGCTGGTCGAGATGATCGAAGCGGCCACCGTTGGATCGTAGCAGGCAGCCGAAGAGAAAATCTTTTAACAACGTGGAAATTGCTGCCTTTACTTGTGCCGATGCTCTGCGATCTCCTGAACACGATGGTGCACTTTATTTTTAAATATTTTTATGTTTACTATTAAAAACGGGTAAATAAAAGTGGAGTCAATTTCAACATGTTATAATTAATTTATTTAAAACAAAAGACTCCTCTGGTTGCTTAGTAACCAAAACGAATTACAGATTTTTACAGGAAATAAAGCAACTCAAATACATTACTTTTAACTCTAAAACTAACAATTATTATAGTTATGTACAATATTCTTATCCTAAAATGATCGTTCTTTAATTTTACAAATTGTCCTTATGATATTGCGCCACTTTGTTTATTTTAAAATCACTTTTATGTTTAAGTGGTCACTCCACTGATTAATTATGTGTCCACAAATGTTCTAACACTCGTCTACTTGGATTTTCTTATTTTCTGTACTTTGTCTGCTATTATTCAAATTTCTCCATCTTCCTGCTGCATGTAAACTTGGCTGGCTTTGTGCTCTCTTTCACGTTACAATCCTTAATCCTCCTCTTACCACTTATATTTAAACTGCTCATTATAAGTCCATTTATAATTTACTTTGATTGCTACGCACTTATTTTACTTTGCATGTTTTGAATCTCATTGTGCCAGTTCTATTAGAATGATTTTGGCTGGTATTTTGCTCAAACCTTTTTATATTTTATAAATGTACATTGCTACCTCTAACCTATGAAATTTGAGTTTCATTCTATTTAAGCTTATTCAAGTAATTCGAATGTTAATGGCAAAATTTTCCAATGCAACTTGCAGATATGTAAATCATTTCAACTCTGTGCTTTTATGATTTTATATTTAATTATTCGGCATCGCTACCAGAGCTGATTTAAGGGCCAAATACCATTACAGTATATGTTAGTTGTAAGATGTAAATACTTAATATGAATAATAAATTTATATAAAACTGTAGAAATAAGTGTTAAATAACAATTATGGATGTATTAGTTGTTTTTTTGTCAGGCAATGCACATCAGTATGCAGTAGATACTCCTTTCTTTAGAAACAGAAAAACAAAGTGCAAGGGTGTAACTTATAAGCAAATGTTACTAATTTTGTGCCCTATATTAGTTTGAACTTTTAGCGAATATGGGTGTTACAGCAGATTGCAGTAAACGTCTCATGGAATCATAAGCATTGTGGAAGATCGAAACCAACTACTCCATTTTTCAATCTTTACTGAAGCTTTTGTAAAAAAAAACAAACACGACCACAACTCAAACAGAAAATGTTACAAATTTTGCTTCCTATGATAGTCAGAAAGTCTTGCTTGAAAACGGATATTAAAGTGGATTGAAGGTAAACCTGTGAGGACATTTTCCGTTTTTACGACTTTAGTAGTTCTATTTTGCTACATTTTTTCCTTGCTGTATTTAAAATTCCGCCTGTAAAAAAAATTCTAATTATGTGTCCGTCTACAGTCTTAAGTAGAACATGTGTTTTTTCATCGATCCGTTTAGGACGCAAAGGACGGCACTAACCCTCTGCTAATTAGGGCTAATGAATTTAATAAATTTCCTTCGGGTATCTTTCTCAGTCGGAGATAATTTGGTTCAGCCAGATATACACTTGGATATTAGCAAGCAAACACTAGGATAATTTTAGACAGTTTAATTATAAGGTTCACTATTTACAAACATAGGTATTGCTCTTAAGAAATCAAATAAAATGTATTTTACAATGTATTTAATTAATTATGATGGGCACCCAGTTGCCAGTTCCTTACGCGCCGGCAACCCGTTTTGCATCTGTGTGTGGAAGGTCCGATTGGCCGCCTTCTGCAGAAATCGACGGGACGCCACTGGCCGGGGAGACGATTTGCCCAAAGTAATTTGCAGTGGAGCCAACCTTCGCGCTCGAATGTCACGTCCGACGTTGAAAACCGCGTGTAGCTGCAAATATAGGTTATTTCGAATATGTTATGTTTTTCGCCTTACGACACCGGGCTAGCGTTGTGAATCTCGGGGATACTGTGAAGTGGTAGTGCGAGTTGCGGCCGGAGGAGAAGTTATCGACGTTTGTCTACCTGGGGTTCCGGTACGTGGAGACGACTTCGACAGCTCACGGCCCCGAGGGCGCCGTAGATCTCCGGTGTTATGACAGGTAGAAGTTTCGAACGGTAAGTTCAGTCCTGTAGTCAAACAGAAATTAAGTGCAATCTTACAGGGGCCTTCCAGGCCGGGCAAATGTTAAGTTAGACGGTGGATTTATTTAGTGTTACTAAATTGACATATGAAACGGCCTGGTTGTTTAACCCTCGTTTCGAATACGTCTTTCAGGAAATTTTGGTATAATTACTTACTAGCGTCCTCCAGGAGATGTTTCAAAATTTATTAGTTCAGGATATTCACAAGTGTTAGTTTAAACAGCGAAACGGTTTCCCATTCGTGGGCATCGTCTCTTAAAGCTGTTTATTCGGGGAACGAGTTCAATTAAACATTAGCTAGGAACACGGTCTCCAAGACTGGAGGCTTCGGGTTCGATCGTAGCTAAAGGAAAATACTAATGACGGGACGGGAAAATTATCTCTTTAAACGGTCGGACAGGATCAGGTAGGAAATGAAGGGAGGGAATGAAAGAATGTATGAATGAAGTCTGCTCCTGAATGCGGACGAGAAGCGGCTTTTATAGCTCCTCTTCGTGCTTCGTGCATCAAGCCACCACCTCGGGGATTCTAAGTGGGGGAGCAGCGCAATACGTGGAGCAGGGATCTCTTGATGACGTAGCCGGCCGCGCGTGCGAAAAATTCAAACTTGTAACGTAGAAATCGCTAGGCTGGAACGCGCGAATTGATTTTAATTCACAAAACGCGTTTTTGCTGGGCGAAACGTTACAATATCGCTAGAAGGAATCGGTCGCTGTGAGTGCATGCGAAGCAGACGAACACATGTTTTCAGCCTTTGTTTTGAAGCGGCATAATTTTGTTGCGGCGCTCGCCTAAACCAAGTATTATTTCGCTAAAAAGCGTCAGTTGTGTGAGCAGGAATGAGAGGGAGTGAACGGTTTTACCCCGTCTCCGTTTGGCTTCGTTGAAGCATGTGTGTATAGTTTTGCCGCGAAAGGGATCGTCCCCTCCTGATTTAGGTCGCGTGGTTTGTAAGAAGGCAACAAGTGGTTTTTCGAACTGTTCTTCCGCTCCGGCGAGATCTTCGGCCTTCGCCGAGGTGTTGCATTTATTGGTGTTTTAGTTAATTGTTTACGGGTAGCGTCGTAATTTATACTACAAGTTTCTCAAAGTTTTCCATGAACTGCCGTTGTGCGTGGTCCGCATTTTAACATTTTGCCGCAAGTAAAAAGGCGACTTTTGCGTATTTGTGATTGAACTGCATGTCGGTGGTGAAGTTATGGTCGATAAGTGACGTATGTTGACGCCGTCGTTAGCAAAGAGTTCCTCTTATAGCGGAGTTGGCAGCTTCAAATAACGCTCGTGGGTGGATTAGTTATGTGGCAATTTGTTTGAGGCTAATTTGGCATATCGAAGTTTCGTTTATCGTCTCGAATTCTTGCCATGTTGTTACAGACTTTGTGTTACCCTTTTTAGGGATGTTAATGTCGTCCAGACTCATTTCGTCGGCAGCAACCCCTGTGCTGTGTCGCAGTTTCTTCAAGCGTCTTGGGCGTAGTTGCTTGGGAGCGACCACCTGCAGCTTCATTGGACGTCGAGTTGCAGTAATCTGGACTACTTAAAGTACCACATTTTTGTATTAGTCTTATAGTGCCTAGATTACAGTGAACGAAGTGATTTATTGAAGTGTCGGCTATTTCGCGTCAGTGCTCTGAATTAAGGCTTCTTAGGACAGACGCGGCGAACTGTGAGAATCAGAGCACAAAACTGATAAACTATTGTTCACGATTACAAGAATAGGAATTAATTTAGAAAGTTTCTCTTTGCTTTAGTATGTTGGTAATTGCAATATAATTGGTACATACAGATGATTTTTTTATATTTATTAGATAACCGTATATTTAGATTAATTATTTTTTAAAATTTTGTCTCGAAGTAAAAATGTTAATGCAATTTAGAATAACTTGTCGAGAAGAGATTTTTATTAAATAATTATTTACAATTAGAATCGTGAAAAAACTATACAAAATTGTAGATTCGGAATTTCACATGCAGGAAGTTTCCAGGATATATTCGAAATTTAGGCAACCCAAATGACAATCGCTAACTTGACTACCTGAGGATTATAAGTGATTGACAGGTCATTAACTTTACCTGATATACAACTGACCGGGATTAGTTTATGCAAAAATAAGTTGAGTAACAGTTCGGTATAATTACAATGACAAAATTCATTATCTTCTGTAATAGTGTATCGAAAACTTTTATTTTTAAACAACATTGTAATACATTTGTTGACCAGAAACTTATTATTTTATTAGTAGAAGTCGCCTACCTGTATAGAAATTAGAAATTTACCGAAATTGTCAGCTAAGACAGAATTAATCTTTTTTGTTTTTGTGAATGGCTTATGTTTTCAAAATTGCAAGAAAGGGTGTTGACTTAGTGAAATTACCAATAAAAAGCAATAAATTAGTTATTTTTAAATAATTACTCAGCTTCCATTTCTAAATTAATTAAAACAATAATTAAATTATAGATTTACATGTAGTTTGTTCTAACTGTTTAGAGCTAATCCTAGAAGAGTTGCACCTACAAGATATTCAATCATGATCAAAATCCAATTAACCAAAACAAGTGCAAGGATATAATAGTCTTCTCAACCGTGGTTCATATATTATTTTTTAGACGACTATAGGAGGTACACTGCTAAAGTTCGCGGAATCGAGTACTCCTTGCATTGCTAGCGTCCTGCAATTGTCATATTCGTAAAATTTGACGTAATTAATCTATAATTCAGTTGACAGTTCGATTTCAAACCGA
Organism: Agriotes lineatus; assembly: GCA_940337035.1. Classification (NCBI taxonomy): domain Eukaryota; kingdom Metazoa; phylum Arthropoda; class Insecta; order Coleoptera; family Elateridae; genus Agriotes; species Agriotes lineatus. The sequence goes on from CALNHX010000277.1 coordinate 366,623, forward strand.
GCAGTTTCGTTTCAACAGAATTTAACAGAATACTAATTGTGTGAAAAATGGAAATTTCGCATCGTGATCTTCGAGTGATGATCTTTTATGAATGTCGATACGGTTTAACACCGCAGTAATGTGTGGAAAAACTTAGTTCGTTATTTGGGGATGAAACACCATCCAAAACTACGGTTTACAAATGGTTCGCAGAATTCAAGCGTGGAAGACCAACGTTTGATGACTATCTTCGCGAAGGTCGTCCATCCACCTCTGTTGTCGCGAAAAATATCGATGCTGTGCGTGAAATAATTTTATCAGATCGGCATGTGACATATAGTGAGATAAAGACATCCTTAGGCATTGCGGCGAAACAAATACATACGATTTTGCACGATCATTTGCATGTCCGGAAGCTTTGTAGTCGTTGGATCCCTCACAATTTGAAAGAAGAACAAAAACAGGCACGCGTCAAGTGGTGCAAGGATATGCTAAAAAAATTCGAAGGTGGTCGTTCAAATTCTGTATATAACATCGTAACAGGTGACGAATCTTGGATATATTCATATGAGCCTGAAACTAAACAGCAATTGGCTGTATGGGTGCTTCAAAATGAACCTAAACCAACAAAGGTGGTGCGTTCATCAAGCGTTTCAAAAAGAATCATTGCTTGTTTCTTCGGGAAAACTTGTCATGTTGCAACTGTTGCATTAGAGGATCGCAGGACAGTTAATGCTGACTGGTATACTTCAATTTGTTTGCCGGAAGTTATCGCTGAAATCATATCATGACAATGCAAGCGCTCACACAGCACGACGAACTGTCGAGTTTTTGACCAGTAACAAAATCCAATTAATAACTCATGGCCCATATTCGCCTGATTTAGCGCCCAATGACTTCTTCTTACTCGGATACATCAAAAATAAAATGCGAAGCAAGCGTTTTTCATCGCCTGAAGAGGCCGTTGAAGCATTTAAATCACTTGTTTTGGTGGTACCTCGCTCAGAGTGGAAAAAGTGTTTTGCAGATTGGTTTCATCGGATATAAAAGTGTATAGACTTTAAAGGGAAACATTTTGAGAAGCAATAAAGCGATTTACATAACGTAATTTGTGTTTTGTTTTACATTTTCCGCAAACTTTAGCAGTGCCCCTCATAGTAGCATATTGATTTCTATTTTCCATTATTATATTGATAATAAGGTAAAACGTTTGACAGAAGTGCTTGGTTTTGAATATCCGCGGAAATCAAGTAGCCTTTGAAACTGTCATTTTTCACAGCAAATTGTTTTTATTATCTACTAGTAGGAGAGAAAACTTTTTTAATACCTTAGATGCAGAAAATCAATTTCTCGGATTAAAAACAACATAAATTATGGTACGTTCTAAATGTAATAGTGATAAAACGAATTTATTGGTTTTATAATTATTAATATCAAAACAATACCAGAAAACCAAGTTAAAAAAGTAATGTATACATTGCCTAAATTACATATATTAAAAATCATACTCGTAATTAAAGCATCATAATGAATAATAATAATACAGGGTGATCTACAAGGTCGGGTACAAACTTCGACAGATGATTGCTGATGATATGTTAAGTAAAAAATCGTATATGAACTTCTGTCGTTAAACGCTTCCTTAAGATAATACAACTACTTGAAGTTCACACTGGGGAAAAACCACTTGCTCTTTGTTTGTTATGAACAATGTTTAGGCATGCGGAGTACCAGGTACTTTAGACACCGACTGCTGTGGCCATATGGTTAAAGTGCTACTTAGAATTTTGCCAAGACTAAGGATTTCTAACCCTAGCAAGGGATCTTTTACATGCTACATCAGACTAGGCATATTAGACAAATTTTAAAGGAAACCTATAAAAAATTGTCCTGATTTTTGGCAGAAACGATCCTTAGTATCCTAGAAGCGACTCTTTAAAAGTCACCATCTCTAGGGTGCCGGCGTCGTAGTTTTTTGGAGCAAAAAACAGAAGATGAAACAGCGTGTTATTAAAAAAGACCATGATAAAGTACCTTATCTGTTCATATTACGGAAAAATATTATTAGAAAAAGTTGTTCATAATATAAAACTATAGCCTGCTGTAACATTTCAGAAATATTGCCATACTTTTATAAAACTGTGAATGAGATGAAACATTTTTGCAATTCCTTCCAATAAACACTGTTTCATTAAAGTCATTCGATCTTTCTGAAATTTTGCTTGGCGCCACAGTTTTAGATTCTGAACAACTTTTCTTAATAAGGTTTTTCCGTGTTCAAAACAAAAAAGGTACTTTACCTGAATAACAGAAGATTTTTAACTACTGCCAAGGCCTTCGTGATACAACGCCGGCACCCCAGAGGCCGAGACTTTCAAAGGGTCGTTCCTAGAGTACTAAGGAATATTTGTGCCAAAAATTAGGGCTATCTTATTTTTTTTAGGTAGATATCTATTATGCCTTGCCTACGTTGTAACACGAAACCCATGGCTTTACATCACTTTCGAATGATATCATTCTGTAGAGGGTTTCATCGGCATTTTTATTTTTAGAAACCCCACCGGAGCCAGGGATCGAACTCGGGACCCTTAGATCAGTAGTCAGAAAAGATTTTTATTTGATTTAATCATTAAATGGCTTTTCCCTAGTGTGAACTTCAAGTAGCTATATTATCTTAAGGGAGGGTTTAACGGCAAAAGTTCATATATAATTTTCTACTTATAATATCGTCAGCAATCATCTGTCGAAGTTTGTACCTGACCTTGTAGATCACCCTGTATAACAAATAACATATACATATATCTCTAAACAGTGTTGACAGTTATATATATATCACGCGTACTTTGTTGACAACATCTTCGTGAGTCAACTTCGCACAATTTTTTTCCATATTTTCTTTCCAAAAATTGCTATTCCTGAGATAAAAAAAATATAATAACCTACTAGGCACATTTTTTTTAAATTTCACAAACGATAAATTACAAGTAACTATATGCTATATGTAGATAAAGATTTACTAAGTACATTTTAAGCATTTAGTATAAATTAAAAACTAACAGAGATTCCGTTCCGAAATATGCAGCAGCCGCTGAACTTGATAATAATAATTATGATTACGTAATCATTTTTTTAAATTACTGCTTGAACTAGAGAAAGGTCCCCGCCTTTTTCTGCACTTTTAATTTCACAAGAGAGTAAAAACGTTTCGACAATCGGACCGTTCTGTTCAAGAGAGGCGCGCGCCGCATTCTTTCCAATAAGTCTCAATGGCGCAGACGACAAGTCGATGCAGTTACATTCTGCTACGCAGATGCGGCGGAGTTCAAAACCCCCGGGCTACATTTTTTTATTTGAAAATGTATTTAATGTACGCATTAGAAACGTGAAGGTATTTTTACTACTAACTTAATTTGATTTTTAAAATTATTTAGTGTCACAATGTCCATGAGGTAAGTTTTGGGTAAAGCGTTTTACAGATTTTTTTCAAAAGTTTTAGAATCCATGTCTTCTACTTTATTTTCTACTTCTAATCTGTAGTTTTCATCAACTGTAGCAAAAGTTCGCCTTTTAAAAGATTTCCCTAAAATACATAATTATTTGAGGTTTTTTAACTGTACATTTATTACTCATATAATCCATTATAGGTACTTAACGTTTGCTGTTCAATTTTGCAGTATATTGTTTTTGACGTGGCGTAAAAAGGTGTTTAATAAAATATCCAGGAGCTTCGCTGACTATAGATGTTTCAATTTTACATAAAAAATTGCCTTTAGTATTATAAGATATAGCTGCAGCTTTACATCTACATTCGTAGGAATTCTTTAACGAAAAGTTTATCTTTTTTCCTGTAATTTGATTACTACTATTAATCACTTTTATTTTTTTAAATATACCTGGTGCACTATAAATCATCATAAAAAAACGTCAAGTATATCAATGTATTTGCAGTTTGTTTTGGATAAATTGATAGAACTTAAACTATAAAAATATAGCTATGTAAGCTTTCATGCTTTTGAACGTATTTTGTTAAAAATTATTTATGCGAAAGATATGTATGCTCCATTTTCCACTTTGCGAAATAAATGACAATAGTTGATTCTGGAAACTTTAGGGCCATCGTTATTTCAAAATGCAAGATCGCCTTATACCGTTTACTTGCTTGGTCATAACCAGGTTAAATTGCTATTACGTACCTGTACAAACAAAGGGCGAAATTCCGTAGCTAATACTAAATACAGATAAGGATCATTAGCGTAGCAGTCATCTCTCATTTATAATAGTAATTGATGTTTTCAAATTCGTCTACTAATTACCTATGCGAAAAGCATAAGAATTCTGTCTATAAATAGTTAATTATATTAGTCCCCAACTTATTGATTACAACATATCAATTGTATCAAAAGATTTCAGTTAAAATTATTTAATTTGGTGATTCAAAAACAAATGTAAGGATGTATTGGGCTAACTTGGTTTTAAATAGAAGGTTTCTCACAGGTAGTAGATTAACAGAGAAGGTACTTAGCGATATAATCCGCTTTCGACATTTCCATTGAAGGCAAAGAGGTGTATCTAAAGTTGCCTAGACATGAAATTCAAGGCGCAAAAGAAAATTTACCTTACCCGCTATGGAAATCTATGAGCTCTCCAAAGCCGCCTTAAGAAGTGTAATTTTCGTGACCTTCGTTCTTACCCCTACCACACCATAAGGAGAATGGTCGAGCCGGCAGGTGTTGTCTGGCAGCGAAAGCAGACAGAGCCGTATTAGGAATTTTGATACAAGTCGTAATAGTGGACAACATCGTTAGACATATGCCGAATTAACAAAACTCGCATTGATGTACAAAATTAATTTAATTTCCCAAATGATGTGACCGATTCATTATAAACGAATTTATATTGACATACTCTGGTGTACTCTTAGTAATAATAAGGTTATTTAATTAAGTAGATTTCTTAACCTTAAACGGATTATAACAATTAACTATACAGGATGCAATGGTAATTTAGAATATTGTCGGAACTTTTATTAGATTTGATCATTTCTATAGATTGTAATAAATTTAATTTAAGACCTTTTTCTTGTACAAGTAATATCTTTAAATCGTTTAGATTTGGAAAATTGTGGCCTGTCTCTGACACATTATTTGCAAAGGTCGAGTCTGGTTTTTTAAATTACTTTCGTTTAGATTTAACGGCTTCCACAATATAATTTTTCTAGTAACAGTATGTTCCATTAAAAAACATATACCTATTTTAAAGCTTTTAAAATGTAGCATATTTACTAAAGCTTTTCTAATAGTTTTAATCCAAAATTACTGGATGTACACTCTGGGACAAAAAAACATTGTACATTTTTCAACATTTTATATTTAATACTAAGACTACATTTTAAATAAATCAAAATAATTCCAAATAACTTAATATTAGTTAATTATATTTCTATATTATAAATTTTTTTATTTGACCTGGGTATTTTAAAATTTACATTTAATGTTTTTTAATGTATAAAATATTCTAATAATGGCGTTCAACTTAATAACATATTCTCGTTGAAAATGTTTGCAAGATGTGTAAATGGTACATTGTTAAAACAAATTTACAAATTCTCGAACAATGTTGGATTTTGGAGCAAATGTTTCGCGAAGTTTTGTTGAAATACCAAATATGTTACAAAATTTACAAAATTTTGATTTGGGCATATAAACTACCAAAAATATTTCTGAATGGTTATATGCTTTCATGTAACAAAATAGGGAAAGTGTCATCCAATTCATCGTATGCTTTTGCATAAGCTTCACAAGTGCCACAAGTATGTTTTGCAAGGCACTTTCTTATCATATAGGATATACAAATATACCTCATAACATTTTTTGCAACATATCAGAATTTCTATAATCGCTGTCTAATGTTATGTTTTCTGGAGTCAAAATATTAGTTTCATTCTCTGTTTGATCGGTGGGCATATCTGCTATTTTTAGTAAAATGGTGTCCTTTTTCGCAATTTTCGGTACCTGAATGCATCATGTCTAAACAAAAACACCTTTTAAATATTCTGGTAAACTGGATAGGGGTAGGTTTAACACCAATTGCCAGATTGTTGCTTCTCAGTGAAACCAAACAAATTCTCGAGTACCACTCATTTTTAATCATAAATACAAGTGCACGGTCCGCAAGTCACAAAAGTAAATAATACTACTACGGCTCTGAATCGACTGACGTGCCGCGCTGTAGGTAGTAGTTAGTAGTAGTAGTAGTAGTTGGTGGGGAGACCGAAGTCTAGCAAGTAGGCCACCATAGGCCCTTTTTGCCAACCCCATGCCATCCCCTCAACAGCGTTCATTATCATCCTCTTCGATGGGCTCTTCTCCCTGCTTAAACCTTCCTGATTTTCTAATGAAGATCAGAATTTCGGGGCAGGATAGGGGAGTTCAACTCTTCCATTTGAAGCGTAGGTGCTCCAAAGGTTCTATACCTCAGTCGATGGTACGCTTCACATTCTCCCAAGTAGTTGAAAGGACGTTTCCTCGTCCCTCCCACATCTTGGGCAGATGGGATCTTCCCTCTACTCCTATCAGTGTTAGGTGTCTCTTTAGTTTACAGTGGCCTGTCAAGATCCCTATCAAAAGATTTGTGGTTCTTCGGCTCCTTCCCATTAGCCAGACCGATTTCTTTGAATCAAATCCCGCTATGTGGTACTTTGCCTGACGACAGCCCCTGCATCCTTTCCACTTTTCCTCGCTGGTCTTGTAGGCCCACCCGGTTAGGGCTGCTGAGACCTGCTGCCTTGTTATACCCAAAAAAGGTTCCGCGGTCCAAAACAAGTTTCCCCGGCTCCGAGTTTGGCTAGTTTCGTCCGCCTTCTCGTTGCCTTGGACCCCCGTGTGTCCCGGACCCAGATGAGCTCGACGTCCTTTTCCCTTGCCAATTCGGCTAAAGCATCTCCACATTCCTGGACAAGAGCTGATCTTGTTCTGGCCGAGAAGATTGCTTTTAGTGCGGCTTGGCTATCAGAGCAAATATACATTTTTTTGTTCTGGGGATATCCTGACCTCGTTCCTCGTTGCCACCGATAGGATGGCATAAACTTCTGCTTGGAATACCGTGGTGAATCTTCCTAAAGCATAACTTTCCTGCACCCCCCGGCCTTCCATATAAGATTCCTGCTCCAGAGGATTGCCTTTCCGCCACTCGAGAACCATCCGTGTAGCATATCAAGGCATTCGACTGGAGCTTAACCCTTTTTTGCTTCCACTGTTCCCTTGTTGGGATAGTGAGAGAGAAACCTTTTTCTAACCTTAGCCGGTCCTCTGCTTCGGTTACCCTGTAGGCTGATAGAGGTATTTCTCTAGCAGCCATGTCGGCGATCCTAGCATGGCCCGTGCGAACTCCCCGTGCGAACTCCCTGGTCATTCCATAGCCCCGTATCCCGCATAACCATGGCCTCTCTCTTTATCCAAGTGTCGAGGCCCGGGAGTCCCAGTATTACCTCCAGTGCGGCTGTTGGGGTTGTCCTCATTGCCCCTGTAATTCCGAGACAGGCTAGTCGTTGGACCTTTGCCAATCTTACGGAAATACTGGGGCGCTCTACACTAGGCCACCAAACCACTGAGACGTACTGAACTCTTGGCCTTACTACCAATGTGTAGAGCCAGTGCAGAATCTTGGGGTTTATCCCCCAGTTCCTGCCTATAACTCTGCGCAACTGCCATAAGGTCGTTGTCGACTTCTTCACCGTCCTGTCGACATGCGACCTCCAACTTAATTTGCTGTCGAGGATTACCCCCAGGTACTTGACCTCTTGCACCAATGCAAGTGGTCTTCCGTACATAATGGGTATCCTCAGACCCTGAAGTTTTCGTCTTTTTGTGAAGAGAATGATCTCAGTCTTTAGTGGGTTTACCGACAGACCTTTCTCTTCACACCATCTTTCAATAATCCTGCAAGCTACCTGCATTCTATCGCAAACGACGTTTAGGAACCTACCAGTAACAAGTACCAGTCCATCGTCTGCGTATGCTTGTGCATAGAAGCCCTCTTCCGTTAGGCATCCCAGTAGACCGTCCATTATAAGACACCACAGGTGAGGTGAGAAGCAACTGCCTTGCGGGCAACCTCCCGTCACCCTGGCCCTCACTGAACAGTCTCCTAGGTTTGCCGTCACGGTTCTTTGCTCCAGTGCTGTTCTCACCCAACTGACCAGAACGGGAGGGGTTTCCCTGGCCTGTAAGGCTTGACATATTGTAGCCGTTCTTGCCTTGTCAAATGCGCCTTCAATGTCAAAAAGTACTGCAAGGGCCACTTCCTTATAGTGTAGTGCCCTTTCGACCTTGTGCACGACAGCGTGGAGTGCAGTTTCGGTCGATCTTCCACGTCTGTATGCGTGCTGATTCCTGTGGAATGAGTGTGTTCTTATTACCCTTTCCGTTAGATGCCTATCAATGATTCTTTCCAAGGTCTTTAAAAGAAAGGATGTAAGACGAATGGGCCTAAATGATTTGGCAGTTGTGTAGTCCTCCCTTCCCGTCTTGGGAATAAAGACCACTCTAGCTGCCTTCCACTGTTCTGGGACCCATCCCATTGCTACGGTGTGCTGCGCTGTAGGTTAACGTGAAACTGATGCTCGAGCGGCTGAGAATATGGTGGCTGGGCTGCGCAGCATGTCATGCGTTATCACATCTTTACTTTGGATTTGATCGAGAGTGGGTTTGCTGGTTTCCTTATGCTGTGACAGGACCATGCTAGTCGAATATTGTATTTCAACCTTTTCTAAGAAATTTAAACAACAAAGATGTTCTTGATTTCAGTTTCTTTAGCGATGAGGATATGTAAATAAACAGAACTACATAATGTGGTCAGTCGATAATCCACATAACCATATTGAGCTTTCTTTACATTCTCTTAATTGGAATATGGTTAGCTGTGTCACTTCGTAAGATCATAGGACTAATTATTTTCCATGACACAATAAACGGTCAACGTTATCGAGAACAGCTGCTAGTGCCCGCCCTTCTTGGATCAACTGCATCCAGATGAATTTAATGAAAGTTCAGCACGATGCGGCCACCGTGTATATAACAAGAAAAAAATTACAATTTTCGTGCTGTTAAATAATGCTTTAAAATAACTTAAGTCTGTAGGTGACTGTCAGATTGCATTTTGTTTATGAAAGCATGTGTCACTGTGACAGGTAAAAGTTTACACTTCATTAAGTTTAATTGTATCAAGTGTAAGATACAGAATATTTTATTGAAAATTAAGTACATAAAATAACAAAAGCCAAGTGGAACATGTATACACATATGATGCTCGTGTCGTGTTCATATACTGCCAAGCGCACCCAAGTCACAGCTAAAGATCTTACACAAGCAAAAAGGTATATAAGAAATGCATGTACACAACAACAATGAGTGTAATAATCATAACAGTCAATAAAAATTGTTTTTGTTAAGTGTTTTGTATATTTAAAAAAAAATAGTTCAAGGTCAAGATGTAATTTAGTTCTCTCTGACATATGGTAGTTTATTTGCATCAATGGGTATATATCAAGTTACTGCAATCTTGAATTTGATCATGGCATGCTGCGAATGTGTCTTTATAAACACACGATACATTAAATCATATTTGCTAGGATGTAGAAAACTCAACGCTTTGATATGATAGTCATTTATTTAAATAAAAATCTAATAATAATAGTAGCACATCATACACTCATCTTAACAAGATGTTTGAAGTTAATAGTTTGTGTAAATAGATTGGATTGTCTTCTGCATTATTTGAAATCAGTTTTACCCAGAAAACAGCGCATGGGAGACCAGTTTTCTGTTTTTAGCAAATATTGACACTACGCAACAACGACTGGTGCATTTTAGAGTTTTATTTTCACTGAGCTAGCAAGGTAAACAAAGGGTAAACAATTATTAAAATATCAAGAAGTACGAGACGTCGTATTCAAATTTAATGTACCACGTGAGAGGCCAAACATTCAGCTTGATGTCTCAATCTCGACCCTTCTAGGTTTTTCCCCCTCCTTTTCCAAAGTTTAAAGGTATTTTTCCCTTCTATAAGTGATTCTTTAGTCACTATTTATTATAAAACGCCATTGTTAGTTATAATAATCTTGTAATAGTATAGGAAATTAAATTAGAAATTATTCTTGGCATTTCAGTTGCAATAAACGAGTGAAACATTGTTTTCACCAATCAAAAATGTTTTTGTGCATAGTGTTCATACTTTTTAAGATAACTTTTTACTGAGAATGAATTTGTAAAAAGTAACGTCAGCAAAGTTGAAAGACAATTAAAGGTGCTTTAACCCAAGTAGGTACTATTTTTACCAAAAGGGTCCATTAGCCATGAATATTAATTATTTTTTTCTACTCTTGTAACTAAAATGGCATTTAACATACCAACATACACGTCACTAAGTGACCTTTTAATGACGCCTTCATAACCTGTGACTAAAGAGCCACTTAGTCACGGGCTGAAGTTAGCAACGATGTTTTAGTTACGGGGTGAAGTTAGGTTCAGACAGTATTTGCTTTATTAGCCACAGTCGAAACTAAAATCAAGTTAATTTTCAACCGTCAACTTTGACGTTTGTCAAGCATAATTTAACCTAACATAATATTTAAAATTTTATGAAATAATATGATATTATATTGTCTAAATTTGTGGTCGTAGAAAAAGTATAGTATGTAACACATTACTATATAAACTCGTCTAGACACCCGTTTATTAAACGCTCGCTGCGCTATGCTCCGCTCGTGCCTAAAAAACTCGTGACTAAAGTAATGCTTATAAAACTTGTTACATAATATACTATTTTCTACTCCTGTAAGTAAAATGCCATTTAACATACTAACATACACGTTCGCTAAGTGACCTTTTAATCATAACCTATGAGTAAAGAGCCTCTTAGTCATGAGCTGAACTTGGCAACGATGTTTTAGTCATGGGGTGAAGTTAGGTTCAAATAGTATTTGCTTTATTAGCCACAGCCAAAACTAAAATCAAGTTAGTTTTCAACCGTCACTTTGACGTTTGTCAAGCATAATTTAACCTAATATAATAAATGTCAAAATTTTAATACAATAATATGATGTTATATTCTCTAAATCACGCCTTAATAACCTGTGACTAAAGAGCCTCTTAGTCATGGGCTGAAGTTAGCAACGATGTTTTAGTCACTGGGTGAAGTTAGGTTCAAATAGTATTTGCTTTATTATACTCGGGCCGCCGAACAGATAGAGTGGAGCAGGCAACCCAAATAACATATTACAAAGGTCACTTGATAATATTTTAATTATAATTACTCAAAAGGATCGGAGATGCCGACCCTTATAATTAGAACTAATTTCAATAATTGTCACATATAATCTCATAAGAGCATTAATTCTTTCCGGAAATTTTTTTGAGTGCGGCCCAACAACGTCGTATTAATTTGCTCGAGCGGGACGCGAGGGCAAATTAGGACGTTGTTGGAATGCACGAAAATAATTTCCGGATATGAATTAATGCTCGAATGCAGATTCGGTAAGAAAATCGTAACGATACAAGCTCTCACAGTTAGGTTGATCTACCTACAAAAAATTTTCAAGAAATTTTTTTGTGGTCTTGGTTACGGCTCGTGAACTAATTTTTCTATTGGTCATTAATGAGTGTCGTAGGATTTTCATTAAATAACTTTTTGTGGTTATGATGCAAATAGAAATGTCGACCAACTTAAAAGTCAAGCCTGACATTTGCGCACTTGTAATTGAAAATGTTTAAGCCTGTGACCTGGCGCTTCCTAAATCTCATTATTGGCTGCGGCGTCGAAACCAAAACACGTTGCCCGTGATATGGTTAAGTTTGTAGCGTTTTTTCTTTGGAGTTCCTTTATTCAACCATTTACAAGGACTAAATTGTGCATCTCTACTGCTGTTTTCACAGTTACATACAAGTATAAAATATTGACTTGTAAAGTAGTCTCTTAAGGAACTTTTAATTATTCATAGAGCTGCCTGCATTATGGGTAACCGTAAGAAACTAATTCGTAGTCAAGAACGTGAAAGAATCTATAGCGACTATTGCAATTTTACTCAGTCGTTTTGCAAGAATGTGTGATTAAAGCAACCGATGTTGGCTTAAATACAGTTAAGCGAATTGTTAAAGGAGCTTAACAAAGTGGCGGAAGAAAATTTACTTCTCCAAAAAACAAATTACTAAACTTACCGCAGGTCATTTCTCGATCAATATAAAGAAGAAGTAATCCCAAGTGTGATCTATAATTTTGCCATAAAAAGAGACCTACAATGAAAGCTGTATTCGAAGTCGAATAAAATGAAGGAGGGTGTTAATTTCACTGAGAAATTACATTCCTTTAGGCGATTGGTACATAAAATGGGTTTTCAATAGAGAAAATGTCAAGACAATAAGCACACGTTCTAATAGAGAAGAGAGGAATTCCAGCAAATTGTGTTGAATTCTTAAGATAAAATATAAAGCCGAATGCTGAAATATTGTGTACACTGATGAAACGTACTTGCATAGCTTCCATACTGTTCTAAATGTTGTGATGATGGTACCAACAATTGTTTAAAATCCCCCGTCAGTAAAGGGCAAGCACTGATTATTCTTTATGCCGGAGATAGAAAAGGTTTCGTACCAAATTCATTCTTCTTCTTCTCATGGTGCCTCATCCGTTCCGGACATTGGCGATCAGCATGGCTGTTATCACTTTGTTGGCGGTTAGTCTGAACAGTTCTATTGACGTGAGATCGTACCAGTCTCCGAGGTTTTTCAGCCAGGAATGCCGTCTTCTTCCTGGGCTTCTCTTTGCTTCTAATTTACCCTGTAGTATGAGTTGTAAGATGCGGTATTTATAATTTTGCATCACATGTCCGAGATGTTCGAGTTTGCGGATCTTTACCGTGTTCAATATTTCTCGTTCTTAACCCAGTTTCCTCAGCATCTCCTCGTTTGTTTCGTGGGCGGTGTACGGTATTTTCAGTATTCGTCTGTATATCCACATCTCGAAAGCATTTAGCCTATCCGTGATTTCTTTATTTATTGTCCAGGCTTCCGCACCATAGAGGAGAACAGAGAACACATAACATTTTGCCATTCTTATTTTCAGTTTTAGACTGCGGTCTTTGGCTAAAAAGAATCTTTTCAGTTTTGCAAAAGCGGCCCTTGATTTTTCTATGCGGCATCGTACTTCGCCCCGGTAATCCCAGCTGTCATACACGGTGGTTACCAAGTATTGATAAGTTTTCACTTGTTGTACGACTTGCCCATTTATGTATAATATTCCTTGTTGAGGATTTTCTGATTTTGACACCACCATATATTTGGTTTTTGTGATGTTTAGCTCTAGGCCATATTGCTCCGATTGTTGTTTTACTCTCGTTAGAAGGTTCTGAAGATAGTCTAAGGAGTTAGCGACAATGGCAGCATCGTCCTCGTATCTGATGTTGATATTTTCACAGTTTACTTTAATTCCTGGTTGCCCTTCCAGTGCCTCTCGGAAAATGCCTTCAGAGTAAAGATTCATTCCTGATGTTTAAATCAGGACTTAAGATACAGATAATTGCCACGATGAAATAAACCATTAAAATTATGTGAATTGCCTGAAAGAATAATTATTGGCAAATCTTCAAAAAAGTCGGTTTTGGTCATCGATAGTGCATCGTATCACAATGTCTGTACTGAGCCGAATCCAACATTTGTTTGGAAAAAGCAGATATGCAAAAGTGGTTATCAGTAAGAAACATTTATATCAAGTTGAATGAAACAAAACCAATTATATGGTACAAGAAAATTACATAAACCTGCATATAAAAGTTATATGAGAAATTATTAGCGGAACATGGTCATACGTAGTCCTACGATTACCCCCTTACCATCCAGAATTAAACCAGATTGGGAAAATATAGGTGTCAGTAAAGGACTATGTTCAAATTAAACGATGTTAACACTTCTGCAGAAAATAATTTTGGAAGTGTAAGTGTGCAAGAATGGAAGACTATATGTGCAGTGTCCATTGGCGTAACTACCGAGGGGGCAAAGGGGGCAGCTGCCCCCGGGCCCTGAACTTCAGGGGGCCCAACGGGCTTTCTGAAGTTTAAAGCCCGGATGGTCCAAACTCCGTCCCGTATAAAGTTTCAATGAGTTCGAGAAAAACACTCGCTATTGTTCATTTCGCTTTGATGTTTCTGTTTAAGAATTAAAAAAAAATTGAAAAATGATAACCAAAAATGTTTTGGCAAGAATAGGACTTACACTTGACAATTAAGAGGCCCGGTGAAGATCACCGCCCCCGGGCCCAAAATTTGAAGTTACGCCACTGGCAGTGTCGACAAACATAAGTGGGAATACATTATGGATAACAAAGAAGAAATAATTATTACAGTAGACGACAGCGGTGAATCTATCATCTGAACAAGAAGATGATTTCGTTAGAGACAATTTAGGTTGTTAACCATTAGAAGAATCTATATTGTATTATTTTACCATTTATTTGATTAATTGTCTGTTATTTTTTTTGTATTGTACTTTATGTATTTTTCTTTGCTTTACATATAAAAATAATTTCAGAAACTAGAAAGTCATCAGATTTTTAAGTTATTTAGTAGTTATTTAAATTTTTATATTTTGTAAATCTAAATAAAATATGTTCATTTTCAAACACCATAAAAGTGACTATTTAACTCACCCCCTTCAAGTTAACTATTCACCATTCATAATTTAGTATTTATGTCATTTGCCACCAATCAGCGTAAAATTGTGCAACAATTCCGCTAGCGGAGTTTTAATGACATTTTTTTTCTCTTCCTGTGACATTTATTTAACTTCCTGTAAAATTAATCAAATATGATATTAGAAATGTCAAATTTGACAAACAATTTATTTTACGTCGACAGATTTTTATTTTCAAAGAGGACGTGATAAAATTGATTAATTACTAGGAAATGTCAATTTTGTTCGTTGAATAGTCCTTCAAATGCCGCTTGCAGCCGACGAATTGCATGAATTTTGGATAAAAATTTTCGGCAATTCGTCGACCGTTCGCGGTATTGTATATGAAAACTTGTGTTAATTATAATTATAACAAAAGGTAAAGGTAGTACTTTAACTGATTAGGCATATAAAGTTGCCACTGTTGCTACTTTATCTGCCGACTCATATAAAATAACAAAATGAAACATTTCAGCAATATAATTTAATTATTACTTGTGATTTTCATCCATCATAACCATGGAAAAATTATTTCCAACGTACCACAATTCTACCTCAATCTTGAGTTTTTACATTTCTACTAAATTATTGTTTTCTAATTTTGTTACTTTTATTGCAGTATAAGTATTCGTTTGAAAATAAAGTTTTATAGATTATTCGCAATAAAAATGGCTTTATTTGCTTTGACTGCTACCAGCCTCAACACATAAAGCTTCTATAAAAATATAATGAATATTTTTATTTATTTATTTATTTCTTTTAATATTATAACTTTTGAAGGGAAATATAATTTTTAGTTGTTTTATGCTTTACAACAATAATTGTGATATAATTTGATCAAGTATTTCAGTAGTACCCCTCTATAATGGGTAAATTATTATTTAAACATTATTTTGAGCAATAAAACTTTGATAGTGATTTATTTACGTCCCACTGTGTACATAATAATAGTATTTAACATTACAAGCCAGGTAAAACAGTTTTTACTGGCGATAGGATTGGGATGACTGGCGAGCCGTTAGGCGAGCCTGTCATATCCTTGAGCCAGTAAAAATGGTTACCTGGCGTGTGTTGTTGAATATTTTATTTGTTCCTCACTTGTAAATAACTAGAAATTTACCATTTATTCAAAATGTCAAATTGACAAGCAACTAAATTCATCAATATGACACATACTAAGGAAGACAACTCTGGCTTTGCACGCTATCATTTATCTATGAGCACGCTTGTAAAATATAACTGGCTAGTCAGTAAAAAATTTACTGGCTAGCCAGTTAAGAAACATTTTCAAGGTGAATATAGTGACTTGATAAATTGATGTTTGCAAGTGAGGAACAAATAAATAAATTAACAGTCCGTTAGCTGACATGCAGCCGCAAATCATAATCCCTTTGGAAACTTAGCAGTTCCTTTAATGCAGTCTTTATGAAAATCTTCTGATTTACTCTTTCTAATTAATCTAATATGGTTTCCAATGAAGTCATAAAAAAAGTTAGAACTGATAAAATACAGCTAAACACCATACAAAGGGTAATTCATATGTATGGTCATTAAATTAAATAAGTGTATAATAATCTCAGTAATAGCTTAACTAAAATTAATCGCATGTAGAAAAAATTGCATTCATGTCTAGACCAAACTTTTGAAAACCAAAACCTTCATTAGTTAAATCAGATAAGAGTACATTTATATTTTCTTAGAAAATCAACACGTTTTGTCGGAATTTCTCCCTTTTCTATTAGAACGTGCCTATTGTCTTGACATTTTCTCTATTGAAAACCCATTTTATGTACCAATCGCCTAAAGGAATGTAATTTCTCAGTGAAATTAACACCCCCCTTCATTTTATTCGACTTCGAATACAGCTTTCATTGTAGGTCTCTTTTTATGGCAAAATTATAGATCACACTTGGGATTACTTCTTCTTTATATTGATCGAGAGATGACCTGGGGTAAGTTTAGTAATTTGTTTTCTTGGAGAAGTAAATTTTCTTCCGCCACTTTGTTAGGCTGCTTTAACAATTCGCTTAACTGTATTTAAGTCAACATCGGTTGCTTTAGTCACACATTCTTGCAAAACGACTGAGTAAAATTGCAATAGTCGCTATAGATTCTTTCACGTTCTTGACTACGAATTAGTTTCTTACGGTTACCCATAATACAGGCAGCTCTATGAATAATTAAAAGTTCCTTAAGAGACTACTTTACAAGTCAATATTTTATACTTGTATATAACTGTGAAAACAGCAGTAGAGATGCACAATTTAGTCCTTGTAAATGGTTGAATAAAGGAACTCCAAAGAAAAAACGCTACAAACTTAACCATATCACGGGCAACGTGTTTTGGTTTGGACGCCGCAGCCAATAATGAGATTTAGGAAGCGCCAGGCCACAGGCATAAACATTTTCAATTACAGGTGCGCAAATGTCAGGCTTGACTTTTAAGTTGGTCGACATTTCTATTTGTATCATAACCTCAAAAAGTTATTTAACGACAATTATTGAAATTAGTTCTAATTATAAGGGTCGGCATCTCCGATCCTTTTGAGTAATTATAATTAAAATATTATCAAGTGACCTTTGTAATATGTTATTTGGGTTGCCTGCTCCACTCTATCTGTTCGGCGGCCCGAGTATAGTCACAGCCAAAACTAAAATCAAATTAGTTTTCAACAGTCAACTTTGACGTTTGTCGAGCATAATTTGACGTAACGTAATATTCAAAATCTTAATGAAATAATATGATGTTATATTGTCTCAATTTGTGGTGGTAGAAAAAGTATAGTATGTGAAATTGAAAAGGTACAATAACGTTAAAATTGTAGTAACTATTAGCGCAGCCCCTCTCCATGAGCTCTCTTTGAGAACAATAAAATGTTAAGAAAGGCAACCAAATTAAATATAATGTATTTGAAAAGTTTAATGTAAGTGAATTGTAGGCAAATTTGATAAATCAGATCCATGTGATAGTCTTTCTACATATTATTGTTTGGCCCAGCAAAAAACGTGGAAGAATCGTTAAAACAACGATATAGGGAGGTATGGCAAGGATTGCTATATTTTTCATTCTACATGGTTGTAAAGCTCTTTTACTTGTCTATTGTGTTGAAATACTTTTAAAAAATTCTTGTTCAGGAAACAATTATCTATTTTAAATATGAATGCAATATATGAAAAACATTTTTTTTGGGGAGAAAACAAACTTTCATCCTTTTATTGCAAAATAAATACAAAATAAAGGATCATAATTTAATTTTCCCATACTCTTAGGAAATTTGTACAGCTAACCACTGCCTTTTGCAGTAAATAATTACTGAGAAGCCACTCGTATCTAGAAGGAAAAAGTGCGTTTTAGAGTTTCGCAAGGAGGCGGGAAAGTAACCAAGAGGGGGTAAAAGTTGGGACTTTTAACTAGATAGTCTATATGGTAGTAGTTGATAGAGAAAAAATTGCTTTCTACTATTTCTTTCTTGTAAAAAACAGGTTTCAGCTGGCCCGAACGGAACTACAATCATATTATGTGTGTTCAGTATTACCTCCTTTATGATTTCTTCTGAAACGAAATGCAGTACGCTGTGTGAGAAAAATAGTTGAACTGATTCGAAAAACATTCACCCATAGTAGGTCCACTTGGTGTGAGTATTACGCATAATTCCAGAAACGTTGTCGGAGCTTTTCCAACACATCACATGCCAATAAAGAACACGGTGGCACCAGATCCCCTCTCCCCTCTGTTGTAGGCAGTAAATGAGTTTTCATCTTTAACACATGGGTGTAAAACCTAAGACACAGAGGGGATCTTTAGAGCGAAGGTTAGCAAGCCAATAATAGCTATTGTCGTTATCAACATCTTTAGCCACATCTAAAAAACATTCTATGAACTGACGATCTTGAACGTCAAATCTTCTATCATATTATTTGTATGGCTTGTTGAGTTCCAGGACCTGCAAATAGATTTAAAACTGTTCTTCAGGTCGTGTGCGTAGCTTGTTGGTTCAAATATGAGGATTTCAAATAATTTTACCACAACAATAACTGAACAAATCAGAAATCGAACAAATGGAAAAGGTTATGGAAAACTGTATAGAGCAAACGATGCATATAATAATCTAATAGTAAATGGTCTAAGTTACACATTGGAAGAATAAATGCGATCACAGGAGGAAAAAACAGAAACGCGAGTGAGAGGTCACTACTAAATAAAAGCAGCGTACATAAATCAAACGAGTAGAGACACTCACTGTCGGTTCCTTTGATGTCAAAATTCTGATTTGGATGACCTTCAACGGCTCCTGGGGGATACTTTCTGATAGTAACAGATGGCGCCACTACTTGATCACATCATGATTGGTAGCAGAGCCAGTAGCTGGCTCTGATTGGTAGAAGTTTGTGCTGCCATCTAATAGTCAAGCTTAGAAATACCCCCTAAGTCAGTGTCCCAGGCACTCATTAAGGGCACGACCTATACGTACAAAAACACTTTTCTCAAGGTGAGTTTACGGAGCAAAATCAAGGAAAATCACAGCTTTCACTCCGACACCGAATCTTCAATCTGCAGATAGCTGCAAGTCCCAGCGAAACGCCTTGCTAGCAAGGCTTTTACAAGGTAGAAGTACATATTAGCGCTCCGGGGGCTGTAAAAATTGCCCCAGAGCCCGTTTAGTACCAGTAGTATCTGATTCATCCACCAGGAGCTCTTGAACCAAGGTGTTAGTCGAAATTAGCAATATTACTTTGAAATTGAACATAAACAACGAGCAACGCCGCCAGTAGGTGTTGTCGTATTTTACAGAGCGCAGCGTCATATAACATTTCGGCGGCGCCGGCGTCCGCAGCACAGGCTAACATGACTATGCTAAGTATCGTGAGTTGCAGCACTGCAATTAAACAAAATTATCCAGTCTATAATGTGCATTACTCTATGAGAACAATACAATCTTATGCTTTGTTAAAAAGGAAAAAATGTAGCAGATACGCGTACAACATATATTCTTTGCTGTCGTTTAAAATGCATATAGTTTATATTGTTCAATACAATATTTCTTCAATCTCAACTAGATAAAATTTGCATTGTTCTTTATAAAATGAAAACTAAGAAGGAATGCTAAAATTTATTATAACGATATCCGGGCATACCAGGTGTAACACTCGTACATCTTTTTCAGTTTGTATCCGCGTTGCATCAAATCATGCTCAAATAGGGAACATATTATTGTCTACTTGTGGTCAAAAAACTATTGGCCCCTTTCAATTGCAAAGCCATCTTTGATATCAAAATAAACAGAAACAAATCAATCATTATTGAGATTACTGATATTTTGCTGAAATAACTTCCAAGGCCGAAAATATCGTTTAAGAGATTAAAAAATAACATTGAAATCTTTTAGCGTTTCTTAATTTTGATCAGACTATGGACTTAAACGTTTTGAGCAATTTTGAATAATTTTGATTCATAAACCTTACCGATAAAAAGTGCCTAATATAATTTTTAATTTTTTTCATTTCATTTTTGTATCGCAGGTAGCTTTGCATTTGAAAGGAGTCAATGGTTTTTTGGCCACAAGTAGAACATAATGTGTTTCATCTTTTAGAAATGTGCTTCAGATAGGATAAAACTGAAAGAGATATAAGGGTGTTACACTCTTCAATGGTAGACACTATATATTTTGTAAAAATATAACATTTCGAATAAATATTTTAATATTTCATGTAATTTTTCATGACAGTATTTCCGTCAACCACATAAGGTTTACCAGACATGCTACTTGCCTTCTCATCGACTCCCCAATGGGTTGGACAGTCCAAACACTGACAGTAGTTATGTATTCGTTTCTTTAGAAGTTTATTTTCGCGTTTCAAGGCTTCCCTTTCTTCGTTTATACTGTGTCTGACAGCATCGGCTTGTGCCACCCGCTGCCAGAATAAATAAAGGTTTGATGTGTTCTTATACTCCTCCAATTTAATATCGCCGATTGTCTCTTCTAGGTTGGATTCTGAATTAGGAAAGGGCAAGACTTTTTCTTCCTGTGTCTCCAGTTTTCGGCAAACTGCAGCTAACTGTAGTACTCGGCGACCCTTTGCTGCTATTGCTTGTAAATGCTCCATTGCGTCATTGCTCTTTGCAGTCATGAGGGCTAGGTTACCGTTGTCTAGCTCTCTATCGGTGTCGAATCGATCTTTCAGTGTAGTAAAAGCATCCGCAAAATATTGCCGTTCCTCGAGCAGATCATTTATTTTTTCACTTTGAGTTTCCTGTAGGCTAGAGAATTGAAGCTTCAACTTTCTTATATATTCCTGCATGTTGTGAAGCTTTATTAACTGCGACGAACACAATTCTTGCAATGCTTCGTCCTGTTGAGCCAAAATGTTGTATTCCTTACGCCTGTCCGCTTTTTGAACCGTATAAGTTTTTATAAATGTTTTAGTTTTATCCCAAATATTGCTAAAGCAATGTTCTAAAGCGCCTCTTAAAGCTTGCTGTATATCAGAATATTTCGTAGTTTCCTCGTCGATCTTCGATAAATAGTCTCCTCTAACAAGCTGTTCTTGCTCTTTCCTAGCTACTGCTAAACCAAAAAGCATAGTTTTAATATACTGTTCAGAGTCTGAAAAGTTTTGCCGAATCTCCTCTGCTTCCTTTTCTGCCAGATGCGCTAGAGCTAAAACGTCAGCCTCATTGCTTTCTTTTAACTCATCCAGTCGATCTCTAAACTGGGTTATTAACTTATCGATATTTTCGGTGTGACATTTAAGATTCATCATGTATTGTTCTTCCGCATCTCGGATTTCATCCATCAACAATGAAATTGCAAAATCCTTAGCGTCGATAACCCTTTCAAAATTATGCCAAGCAAACCATAAGTCTTCTCGCATTCGTGGAAGGGCGATGTTAATGAGCATTTGCCTCCAGTTCTTCTCATGGTTTTTAATAGTAAGTTTTCCATACTTAGCTTCTCGGGACAAGTGGTCATGTTTCTGCTGTCGCTTCTTTAGTTCCGCCAATCTCTTTTTCTCTTGCTTTTTCTGGGCCTTCAAGAGCTTTTTTTCTTCTGGGGTCAGTGGTATTTTCGGCATGTTTTAAATTAAAAAAATTCTATAAAAAGCAGTTGTCATAATTAATTGTATTGACAGTTTATCACAGTACATGGCAACTTCGTTTTAATTAAAATAGGACTATTAATTTTATCTACAACTGCTTGGATAAATAGTAGATTACATATATTATACGTGAGAGAAATGTATCATTATTTGCGAGTGAGAATTTTGAATCGCGAGTGCTCCAGTACCAGCGATACAATTTCCCACGAGCTTATAATGGCATTTCGCTCACGTGTTATATACGACGTTTTATCTTACAGTAACAATTCTTGTGCCTAAATAGTTTACGCCGTCAGAATATGTCAGGAAACCGGCAATAGATAGTTCGAGTAGCACCAATTACCATACATAAT